>JAIGNY010002020.1:0-182500 GCA_020152595.1 Chiridota heheva
ATATTGCAGTATGGTAATTTTCATAAAGTATTTCATGTTTATAGATTGTAAAGTTTTACATAATTACATGAGTCAAAAACTGTTGAGTATCTAGACCTCATAGACTAGATGCATGTTATCATTTTATGAGGACTTTTGCTCCTCGTCTAATTTTGTTGCTACACTCATGCACAAAGCTCTATAAAGTGTATCATTTCAGGTGATAGCTAGAGAGTTAAGATATTCAAGTGAGATTGTGTATTGTGTATATATGCCCCATTCAAGTTCTAGTCTTGACTCCTAAACATGTGAAATTGGTGATGTGCGTGGAAGAAACAAATTTTTTATGAATCATACCTCTAACATGCTGTTCATTTCAACGTAATTATTATATTTCAAACTATCATCATGTTTATTTTTCCACCAAGAAATGGTGCCGGCAGATCTGGTGTGTTTTGTACTCTGTGGTGTGAGCATGAACGATCTCTCATGTCCTCAGATGGAACTGTGAATGTGTTTGCTTCACTTCTACACTTGAGAACCATGCAGCCTCATCTTATTGATACACTGGTATGTATGATGATACACTGGTATGTATGATGTACTTCAGTCATCAACATGAAATGTCCTTTTTATGATTTTTGTTAATAATTATTGAGGGTGAGAAGCAAATCATGATGACTAGAGAGAATTATATAAAACAAAGGACTTAAGTATAAAGCATCAAAGGTAGACAATGGTAAAGAGAAAGCATCTCATAGGTGAGCCTATGCTGCAAAGCCTTCTGAATTACAAGTATATAGTGTAATGGTGGCCTTACATTACTCATGATCACATAGTATGTTTAGAGTTTGATTGCATTAATACTTATTGCATATATAGTGAATAAGGTATTGACTGCATGACTTTAATACAAATAAGTAGCATTTTTATTGACAGCTTTGAAGATAATAAATCTAAAATTGCAGTCTTCAACTGCTATGAATATGAAAGAGTTTTAGAATTGTTGCTCTTACTCCAGCATAAACCTACAAATAAACACTTTTTTGAGGAAAGTGGATTTGCAGATTATCATGCTCTCCAAGACAGAATTTACACTCTTCAAATGATATGTGAATGTTGTTGACCTCTAATGAAAGGTATATTCAGGTTAACGTTTAAGGTTCTTGGTGTTATTTTTATTTGCAGGATTTGTACAAGTTGTGTTACACTGCTGTACAAGATGATATCCAGAGCTCAAAGACCTATGTCAATATTTGAATGGAGAATTCTGCAGCACCAGGAAGTAATTATTGGTTAAGACCAGCAAGCGTTTCTTCCTCATTGTACTACACTGCTTTGTATATGTAAATAAACGAGTGATATGTACCTTGGATATTTGGAACAAATCAGGAACTTATTGATGAATTTTCATATTCATACATTCAACAAACTTATATCATTTCTAATGATGCATTTGAAATAAAATTTTTTTTATACATGACAGAGGTAGCAGGAGAGATGGATAGAAGTAAATTGATTTTGAATAAGAAAGCTGAGATCTATTATAATATCTACTTTCACATTGTTTGCAAACTGTTAATCTTTTCTCACATTGAGTATATAAGTAGGGTAGTTATATATGGCAGGTGTTACAGTCAAAATATCATTATTCATGGTGTAGATAGAAAGTACCCACGCCTCCTAGTTTCTGAAATGTAAGCCATGTTAACAAGCTCATTGTGCCTATATGCTCTGGTAAATTTAGAAATCTTGAGTACTGCTTTTATCCAGAGTTTCTGTTCATATTTATGACCACTTTATTATATAGGTGCTGGGTCAATGATATGGAAATTACTGTATTATTATAAAAAGTGTAAAAGTTCTTTAACTCTAAGTAAGTAAACAAAAATGTATTTTACCTATCATTGAAATGTTGCTTTAAGCTTTTGGAAATTATATAGTTTGAATGTATGGCATGAGATCTATTGTGAAAATATTTGTTAACAACTTTACAAATATATTTTTTTATACCACACTTACTATCTTTAAAGAAATTATTTGAATGCTTATTTAAAGTATAATTTTATAGTTAACAACAAGTCCAAAATGCAATTAATTATGTATGAATAATTTCAGAAATGATTCAGTTCTAAAAAACATTGGTGGTCATGTTATACATTTTTGGTCTGTTATGTGGATGACCCAGCTTCCATTTCAGAATTGGTTACAAATTACTGTACCTCTCAATAATTACAGAAATGATCAAGTTCTGAAAACATTGGTGGTCATGTGGCACAACTTGTGTCTGCCAAGTGGATACCCTGGGTCCCATTTCTAAATTGGTATCAATTTTTATTCCATTCATTTCTGATGTATCATCCTCAGACTGGCATTTATAACATGATTAATTGAACAGCTGAAATGGACATTCTCTAAATGATGATTTCATTAGTAGAAGATCACAAATTAAAGGATTAACAATTAAGCTGTTGGTCAGACATGTTGATCTTGTAGAAAAGATACATACAAGAGAACTGTGAAGGATTTTATTACCAGCATCCACTTCTTTATAAGAAAGAGATTTTTATAGGCGAGAGGGAGGCCATTTTAAGCTAATTTAGCAAAATGAGTATTAATGATTTGGTGGAGGCTCAAAACTATAGGCCTACTTTTTTACCCAATGTGACCTTCGCGGCAGTGCAGTAGAGATTAAGATTATATACTGTAGCATCCAGGGCTTGATTCCAGTTACATGCAGCTAGTTAGGTTTGGAAGATACATTTTTGAAATTAAATTAAATCTATAGCCTATTTTAGCAGAATTTTGAACATTAAATGTAAATGTAAATCGATTGTAATTACCTCCGCCAAGGAAAATTGACGAGGGTTATGTTTTCACCTGTTTGTTTGTTTGTGTGTGTTTCATCAAGATACCTTAATAGTGGATAACAAGGTTTGGATCAAATTTGGGGTGTGGTTTTCTTACTGCTCAAGGAAGAAGTGATTAAAATTTGGGACATCTTGGAACAGGGGAAGGGTCTAAATTTGAGGGGTGGGGATGTTTTAGGATGAGATCTGTAAAGGCCTTTATAGCTGAAACTTTTTATTGGTTTCCAATGGAATGTCCTGAACAATGCAATCATGTGCTGAAAAGAATTTAATGCAATCAATTTTCTGCACTATAAAAAAAAAGAAGATAAGTGGTTTCTTGTATCAAAGAGAATCAAAACAGTTGGCTTCTTGCATGAAAGAAAATGATGAAATGTAAATCTGAGCTGAATGGAGCTCAAACAATGAATTCTTAGCCTGAATAAAACTGAAAACAATGATCAGAGGGTAGATCCTGAAGTGTTTGAAATGCAAATGGCAATACAGATCAACAGTGAGAAGGAGATTGTTAAGGATTATAACTTGGTGGGCCTAGGGTTTCTAAGGTAGATTGTATTCTGGTGGGGAATGAAGGGGGGCGGAGGTATGCGCTTTGCAGAGTGCTATTTTTCTAGTTATGAAAGTGTTCAATGCTCTTTTCAAATATGGGAGCTAGTACCCGTCATTGACATGCTGGTTTAAACTTTGTGAAAGGATATTTTTGTATACAATATTTTTAAACATAATATCAATCAAATGTTTTAAAATGACATTTGTCTGACTTATTAAAAATGTTAGAATGAGACAACTTACCAACAATTGAATGAAGTCCAATGGCAAGTAAACTTGTTCAATCCTTGATTCTTCTTCTGCAACAGAAATACTTTACAGAAAACCTTATCTTTAATCAAGATGAATAATTTTCTTTGAATTCAAAGAAAATATGATAGTTTTTTTTTTAATAGAATATAACAAATGTAAACTCCTAGTAACTTCGCTGAAAAACGCTCTTCACTTTGATGCTTGGTAAAACAAACTGACATGCGTTACTGATGCATTGCCACACCAAAACCAAACAAAAGATTTTTTTCTCTGTGACGAAATAACGTAAAGTGAATCATTTCATCATATGTTATTGGACTTACGTACGGTGAGTGAAAACTGAAGAAATATTTACGTCATAATTTATAAGCGCGCAGTTAAAGGTCCACGCATTCACTATAACGCAACGGTAAGGCAGGTGAACTGATATGCGAGATATGTTGGATGGCGCTTTTGCGTGTGTTATACGCGCGTTGTAAAAAGTTGTAGAAATATTTTTTGCATTTTCAGAAATTGGTTACAAGCGTTTTGTCTTGAAGCCATGACCGATATATAATAAAAGAAACCTGTACAATCTTTTGTTTTCGTTTCTATTTTGTCCAGCTATGCATTAAGCAGTTAAGGGACAGAAAACCCAGTTTGTAAAAACAAACTGAAAACACATATTGTACCAAATCATTTTGAAGTTGATATACACTTTCTAATTTCCGTATCAATATGCAAAGTCTGAACTTTAAAAATGGGATTTCTATCGACCAAAAAGAAGCAACTGTCGTCACTCTTCAAGCAGGTACCAGGGCCGTAATTAGTGTCCTCTACCTTTCAGTAAAATTTTACAAATTCAGGTCATAATGGAGAAAATTGCCTCTTGCCACCTCCCCCCAGACACATTTTGGATAAGAAGCCAATACTTTCTAGATGAAATTTACGGCCCTGGCAGGTACATACATGACTTTTCCTGGAGATAAATTTATAGCACACTCAGTTGACATTGGTACCATGGCCGTAATTCATGTCCTCCACCTTTCAGTAAAATTTTACAAATTCAAGTCATTTTAAGGAACATTGCCTCTTGCCCCCTTCTCCAGACACTTTTTGGATGAGAAGCCATGCCCCCGTATACTTTCTAAATAAAATTTACGGCCCTGGCAGATACCACATTACTTTTCCTTAAGATAAAATGTATAGCACACCCAGTTGACGTCATGAGAAATATCGCTGTTAAATGACTCTTACACATCGACAAGATTAGCCGTTCCTCATGTATTGTGGGTAGATACACCACATTACCGATCTGCCATACGTTTCTGTTTTGATTATTTAATAGGCCTAAAAGAGATCATGACATTCAGACATTATGATGACAACTATGCTCCAGCTATGCATTAAAGCAGTTAGGGGACAGAAAGCCCAGTTTGTAAAAGCAAACTGAAAACACATATTGTACCAAATCATTTTGAAGTTGAAATACACTTTTAAATTTCTGTATCAATATGCAGTCTGAACTTTATAGGATTAGTTTAGTGGTCAAGCATGCTCATCTTATATGAAAAAGGACTTCAAAAGAAACAAAATGGTGAAGAAAGTGTTCAAAAATCTTAATCCATTAAGGAGATATCTAAGTTTAAAGTTTGGTATCATTTCTGTAGAAACGACTGAAATCAGAACTAGTAGTGATGTCACAGCCTCAGATTCCTCAGTCTGATTTTAGTCGTTTCTACACAAATGATACCAAACTTTAAACTTAAATATCTTCTTAACGGAATAAGATTTTAAAATGCTTTTTTTTAACATTGGCCACAACGAGTGAACACACAATTACAATGACGGGGTCGTCGCCTGCGTATTCGGTTATGATAGTAACAATGCTATCACGAAACGCTCAATACGACCCGGACGAGAACACAGGTACGACGTACGGACGTACATAACATCGACAACCAAGTCAATGTCCATGGCCTTTGATAACCAGTTGTGGTGCAATGGCGTGTCTACCCAACCCAGGCTTGAACCCAGGGCCTCGTGGTCTGTAGACAGATATGATAACCGCTACACCACAGCAGCAACAACAACAAATGAATACACAACATTAACGGACAGACACGGTAGTTACCTGCATTTTCCCATCAGTCACCAGAGGTGACTGCCGGGTTCTGCTAAACACTACCGAGGATGATAAAGTATATACGGACAAACAAACATAGAGATGAGAGAAACAACTCAAAAGAAGAACCAAAGAATGACATCAGGGCGTGGAGACAAGGCAAAGAGCAGGCAGGAACCGGAGGAAGGATGGCAAGATGAGAGGCAAATCCGGCGTCATAGGAAGGCTAAGATGGCGTGATGGACTTGAGTTAGTCTTGGGTGAAGGTCTTGAGCTGTACTACCGGAGGCCAGTAAACAGGCTTTTTACCGAGTAGAATACGTCATTGGCATGGGCGAGGTCATGGCACTGAAGGAAAGTTGTATAACCGGAAGCCAGTAAACAGGCCTTTTACCGGTATACAACTTGATAAGAGGTAAATCTGGGGAAGACAAAAAAAAAGGAGAGGGAGGGCTAGTCAGGAGGGATGACCAGGTGGGGGGAAAGAGGTAGAGGTTTAGGGGTGAAGGGAAGCAGGAGGGCCGGTGTGAAAGTTAAGCAGCTGAGAAAGGTGGGGTCGTTTGCGTTGATTATCGTCACTGAGATGAGTGTCCATGCGATGATTGAGCCTGTCTCTAAGAAGGGGGACGTTAGCCCGGGAGTGAAGGTCCGTGAGACGGGTACTGCGGGGGAGTCTCAGAGCCAGCCGAAGGGACTTGTTCTGGATGACTTGAGTTTGGCAATGTGACCAGAAGGGGCATTGAAAATGGCTGGGAGGCCGACTCAAAGATGGGGCGTCTGAAACATTTGTAGAGAGTGAGGAGAGATTTAGCAGAAGATAGAGTTGAGGAAGAGACCTTACACAGTTGGGCAAGGCGACGGCGGCCTTTGGAGTGAGTGGCCTTGATGTGGGTAAGCCAGGGGTGAAGGCGAAAGTTGCTGGTGAAGGTAAGCCCAAGGAAAGTGGCTTTAAAGGAGTGGGGAACAGGCACACCATGGATATGGACCATAGGGAACCTCTGGGCTTTAACAATCCTACGATTGTAGATGGGAAGGGAGACAGTCTTTGAAGCGTTGATTTTGATTCTCCAAGTAGAGCACCAATTGATGATTGTGTTGAGGTAGGATTGAACGGTAGAGACCCGTTGGGTGGGGCGAAAAACCGGGGACCAGATGGCAATATCATCAGCGAACTGAGAGAGTCGGATGTTACCCTGCGGGGCAGGCACGTCGTTAACGAAGATGTTGAAAAGGATGGGGCTGAGAGTAGAGCCTTGGGGACACCAGCATTGGGAGTGTAGGAAGTGGAGCGGTAGCCAAAAAACTCAGAAAAAGCAAGTCTGTTGGAGAGGAAAGAAGAGAGGAGGCGAGTAATACGAGGGGGAAAAGCTAAAGCAGGAGAGAGAAGTTTGTAGCGTAAACCATTGTGCCAAACAGCATCAAAGGCCTTTTCTACATCCAGGAAGAGAGCGAGAGAAGGAATGTTGCGATTGATGTAAGAGAAAATGCTTTCAGTGAAAAGAAGCGGGTCAGTAGTGGATCTATTGGGACGGAAACCAAACTGGTAAGGGTTGAAGAGGTCGTTGCTTTCCATGTAGTCAGAAATGCGCTTGGCAAGTATCTTCTCAAAAATCTTGCCCAGTGTCGGAAGAAGGGTGATGGGGCGATAGTTACGAGGGCTGCTGGGGTCTTTGCGGGTTTGGGAAAGTAAATAACCTTCCCTGACTTCCAGCTGGAGGAAAGTAACCCAAAGAGAGAGAAACATTGTAGAGAATCAGAAGATGGGTAAGGGAATGAATATCAAGGTTTTTAAGAATGATGTAGTGTATACGGTCAGGGCCCGGGGCAGTGTTGAAAAGTGCGTTTAAGGGCTTGGAGGACATCGGTCAAGGTGATGGGAGCATCAAGGGGGA
This sequence comes from Chiridota heheva, assembly GCA_020152595.1. Taxonomy (NCBI): domain Eukaryota; kingdom Metazoa; phylum Echinodermata; class Holothuroidea; order Apodida; family Chiridotidae; genus Chiridota; species Chiridota heheva. The sequence goes on from JAIGNY010002020.1 coordinate 7,647, forward strand.
ACCAGAAGGAGCGGTGGGTGTAGGTGAAGGATTGAGAAGGTGAGAGTTGTCATTGACAAAATTGTCAACAAGAATAAGCTGAGGTTCGAGAAAGGTAGGATGACGGGAAGTTGTTGGATGTTACACAAGGTAACGTTAAGGAGGTCAACTTTAGCTTGGATGTTATAGACAAAGGAGGGATCAGTGGGGAGGTTTTGGGGGTGGGATGGTGGATGAAGCAGGGAGCCAGAAAGCGATTTGAATTTATTCCAAAACTTCTTGGGGTCCTTGGTGTCATGGAGAGCATGACAAGCAGCTTCCCATTCAGATTTTTATGGAGTTTGATGGCTATTATAATTTTATGACCTAGAGAATTGATGCGGGTTTTGACATGGGGAATGGATGGTTTTTGGTAAAGTCGCCAAAGGCGACGTTTATCGTGGATGAGGGCTAGAATGTGGCGAGGAAGGGGCGAGCGGTGAGGACGGGGGGTGAAAGTAGGGATACACTGAGAGATAGCAGATTGGATATTAGAAGTGAGAATGGAAATCTGATGATCAACCTCATCAGCTGTAGTGGGGAGAGTAGAAGGATAGGGGAGTGAAGAAAGATAAGAGCGGAAATTGACCCAGTCGGTTTTAGAAAAGAGGGGAATATCCTTGGTGTAATGAGGGCCAGGCACAGACTGGAAAGAAAGAGGGCTGGTAGAGATAAGAATAGGAAAATGATCACTATTAAGGTCATGACAAGTAGTGACATTTTGAAAGAGAGGAGTAGCATGGGAGTTAGCAATGACGTAGTCCAGGATAGAGGTACTACCCGAGGGGTGTTGGTAAGTAGGGTGACCAAAAGGATTAAGGATAGAGTGGGTAGAGGGAGTGATGGCACGAACAAGCAGGTTGCCGTTCCTGTTGGACTTGGTGTCACCCATGGAAATGTGTCTGGAGTTAAGATCTCCAAGGAGAAGGCTAGGAAGAGGGGAGTTGAGTTTAGAGAGTAAGAGAGAAGTATCCAGAGTAGAAGTAGGAGGGCAGTAGACAGTGGTCAAAAGGAAAAGACTGTTGGAAGAGGGAGAGTGAATTTGAATAGTGAGGCTTTCATTGCAATTGGGGATGGAAGGAGTGGCAATGAGAGTAGCAGAGATAGAGGTTTTGACGAGAAAAGCAACCCCACCCCCATGGGAAGGATTGCCGAGGGAGGGATGACGGGCGGCATGAAAAAGCTTGTAGCCTCTGATGCTGAAGTTAAAACCCTGTGGGAGTTTGGTCTCATTAATGGAGAGAACATCAATGTTGTAGTGGCGAAGGAAATGAGCAAGAATAGGTTTGGAGCTACGGAGGGAACGAATATTGATATGACCAATATTTGTATCCATCAAGGAGGGGTGATAGAACTAGTAGAAAGCGGGTAGAGAGGAGAGGGGTTTAGACTTCTTTGGTGTCTTGTTGAGTGGAGTTGGAACTGGTGTTGAAACTTGAGTTGTTAGCGACTGTCTGGTAAATGTAGTGCTTGAGAGAGGCGACGGATAGAGAGCTATCCGGGAAGAGAGATTTGATGTTGTGGAGGAGAATGTCGGTGAGGTAGCCGATGTCAACAGTGAACTCGGTGGATGAGGGGGCATCGAGGACAGCAAAAGCTGCGGAGACCGAGACAGAAGCTATGAGAATTAGAAGAGAATCAGGAGGAGGAAGAATTATAGAGGGGGAAAGAGGCCTGGAGTCAGGAGAGCTTGGAGCAGAAGAGGTTCCTGCGCCGGAAGTAGAGGTAGAAGGGGGATCAGCAGAAGGAGCAGTGGGTTGAGAAATAGAACGGGGGGCTGGGCTGAGGGGGAATAGAAGGTGGACGTCTAGAGCTGCCAGCAACCGGGCGGGGATACTGGAGCGAGAGCTAGATGAAATAGGTTTAGAAGGGAGAGAGGAGGGGAGGGGAATAGAGGAGCGGGGGCAAGAGCGAGAAGAAATAGAAGAGGATTGAGGATTGGAAAGGCAGGGAATAAGGCAGCCATGACGAGCGGAGCGAGAGTAAGAAGGAGCAGAAGGGAACTGAGTAGGAATAGTAGGAGAAGAAGCAGGAGTAGATTTCCTCAAAGGAGGAAAGTCCAACAAGGAGGAGGAGGTGTTGGGAAATCTAAGAGATTCCAACGAAGGAATAGAAGAAGAGTGGGTAGGAGTGGGGAGAAGACCAGGTTGGGCGGGGACAGAGGAACCAGAGGCAGCTGCCTTCCGGTAGGCAGGACAGCCCCTATACCTGGAAGAGTGTGCTCCATCACAGTTCACACATTTGCGAACTTCAGTGGAGCACGTGGAGGCATGATGGGGGCCGGAGCACCGAGCACACCTGGAGTGGGGCAGAGCAGTGGTCCTTCAGATGGCCTAAGAGCTGACACTTAGGGCATTGGCGGGCCATGGGGGTCCTTCTCGCAAGTTCTACACGTACGGGTAAAACTCCGAAGAGTTTTATGCCCTCACGACATAGCCTTGAGGCCACCGAGGCATCGAGGATAGAAACTTTGACAAGAGGGAGTGGAGAACCGGTAGGAGCGGCCATAATCCGAGTGACCTTGAGATAGAGGATTTCCTGCTTGCGCAGGTCGTCCTCTATCGTGCTCAAGGGGGTGTCCACAGCAACCCCTCTGAGAACCACGAGTGTGGGCTTAGCCTTGCGGCTGTGGGAGACTGGGGTGAAGTCCTCCGATGACAAGACCTGGGGCGTGGGTGAGGAAGCCCAGCCACCGAAGGCGTCACTAGGCCAGTCGGAATGGAGGATAGCAGAAGAGGCGCCATCAGCCGGGGTAAGGGATAGGGAAAGAGAAGTGATAGAAATGGTAAGATCTGAGAGAAGAAGAGTAGGTTTGAGACGAGAGATCTCCTTGGCCAGCGCCGAGCTATTCTTCAGCAATGAGATAGAAATGCCAAAGAACATGCGGGGTAAGCACAGGGCGTGGTCAATAGGAACGGAGTGAGAAGAGGTGGGGTGAGGAGGGGGGCTAGATGAATCGTTGAGTTTCCGTTGAATAGCAGGCGTGGGGGAGGCCGGGGAGCGAGGGCGTTTGAGAGAGGAAGAAGTAGAGGTAGCTGGTAAGAGAGTGGTAGGAGTGGAAGTAACAGGCAGGAGAGTGGTAGTAACAGGTAGAGGAGTAGACATAGTAAAGAGTAGAAGAGTAAAAAGCTGAAGAACGAGGCTGTTGGATAAATGAAGAGAAAGAGACTGAGCAAAAGCAAAAGATAAAAATAAAAACGAAGCAGTTCTCAGAAGAACTATTGGGTTATTGCCTTAAAAAGGACTTACAGAGTGGAATAACCTTGAAGGTGCAATCAAGGGTTTACAGAATACGAAGACAACTTACCAGCTTTGCGATGCAGAAAAAATCCGAAATAGTGATAATCCAAAAAGTGATCCAATAAAAACAAATAGTGGCTCTCAAAAGTGCCCTTGGGTATTTAAAAAAATAGAAAATAACAGAAAAATAAAACAAGTGAGGATCCGGTAAAAATACTATGAGTGGAATAAAAAAAAACGTGGAATGCTTGAAGTAACAGTAAAAGCGACTTAAACACGATAAAAACTGCGACTGAACACGGTAAAATCCAAAAGGTGTGTGATGTGATAAGTCCTCTTACCACAGCAGGTAGATAAGTCCTCTTTTATATAAAATAAACATGCTTGACCTCTGAACTAATACTTTTACAATGGGATTTGTACCTCAATGAAAAGTTGGAGTACGTGTCCCCGACTCGTACACCTATGCGTTCATGAACATATTTTTCTTTCACTTTTGGGGTTAACGGTCCCATTTGGGGGTAAGCAATGATTCTCTGAAAATTTATATGACGTCATCAGTCGTTTACACGTCAAACAGAGTAGAAATACGGGGCAAAAAAAGAAACAGAGTGCGATCAAGACGATATTTGGATTTGATGAATATGGGGCAGTTGGTTAGGACAGGATTGACAGAGTGGGTCACCGCACATGCCGTACGAGCAATAGGTTGGAACCATAACCTTCTTAGCATTCTAACCGGGGGAAATTACCCACCCATCCCTTGAATTTGCACCTCTTTACCACTCCTGTCTTGCCTCTGTAAACAAATCCCTTAATATCAGTGTCATAGCTAAACCCTCTTCCAGAGGTAAAAGCCATACATTTTCAGATTCGTGATCCACCTTCTGAATAATAACCTACCATTCTCCGAATTGTAAGCGTAACAATTTTTGTAAAGCTAATATCTTTCACATTTTGCAGGCAACAACAAACCACAAAAATGTCCGAAAACCAAAATTTAACATTTAACTACGGTTAACAAATTTTCCCAGTACTGGTAGTCGGGGAGGGGGTTATCCTAACACATTTTTTTTTAAATATTTGCCCCTCCACTTAGAATTTCTTAAAACAGGCTGTGGATGAAACTGGGAACAATTTTGTACAGGGTATATAAGCTTTCGAAAAGCGGGGGAGGAGAGGGCACGACATCTTAGGGAACACTTCCCAAGTCATGCATATGTCCGCCCCTTGCCTGTAGATAATAAGATACCATTCATTTTATAAAGAGGCAATTTTCCAATGAAAACACATTCCCCGGTACATAGGACAGACAAAAGTTGCCATTAAGAGACATTTCATTTTGTAATATTTTTTTTTAAATGTGCACATATTCTACCAGTTCTTGCACCTTATGACTGACAGTAAATGGGGGTCACTTTTCATCTTCAAATTGAACACTTTTGTCATTTTTCAGAAAAGTGGGGAGGAGAACGTACTCTCAGGTTTCCCCGGTTCCTACACCTATGGTTTTGTATTATTTGGGCATTGATTCGGTGAAGTACTTGAAAATTGTGTGCACTGTTAAGCATGACATAAAAGAAAACACTATTTGTAATTAAAACACTGAAAGGGATACATTTTCCATCCATTAAATCATTACATCTTATTAATTACAAAAACAAATATATTAATATGAGCGATCTGCCCTTACATAATACAAAATGTTATGATCTGGGGGTATGGAGTGGGTCGGGGGGTGGGAGTAGGAAGGGAGGGGGTCCGGATCTCTCATCTCCTGCCTATGACACTGATACCAGGTTGATTGATTTGCAAAATAGATTCAAATTCTGATTTACAGAGACGTTAAATTCATAAAAGCTTTAATAGTTCTGAGACAGATAAAAGTTTTGATTTTTTTACCGGACCTATACTGCTATATGTACACATGTTCAAACTATTAGGGACTGCAGGAACACCAGTCTAAGCTTTTCACTCGTAAACTCTTTAGGCTATCGCATTAACTTAATCATTGTTGTTCATACCAAATCTGTTTGTATCAAATGCAGTAGCATTAAGTAAAGTGGAATGACAACCCATTCAACTTGCCTATGTAATCAATTTAACTCAAAGGAGACATCAAGTCTGACATAATCCTTATTTCATGTAATAGAATTAAAAATAAATCTTTTGATCGAGTTTCATAACTCCCGAAGCAATCTAACATTTTGTTTTGTAATTATTAAAAACTTAAATACTACCATGAGAGCTGTCATTTTTATTTCAAAACACACAGGAAATTGTGTCATCAATCCAACAGGATGATAGAACGTCTTATATTTCTTTTTAAATCTTAACTTTCTAAGCTTATGAATAATTAATTCGGAAATAATTTTCTTTTTGTAAGGGTTAAGGACATTTTTAAGTGCACATGAACTTACCAAAATATGCTGTTAAAACTTTTGTGTCACATCATTTTGGAATCAAAACTTAAATAAAATTAATAAAGAAATACTTTCTAATCCTTGTCCTTGTTGGGGAATAGTGTTTGTTATCATGCAGAAGATTTCGATACAGAATTGAACAAAATGGTAGACTTCATGTATTAACTTCAAACATGAATAACTTCGGATAGGATCAGATTTTTTGACTTGTTGTATTTAGTAGTTGGTTTAGATTTTAATCTATTATCATGTGAAATAAGGATTGTATCAGACTTGAAGCCAATTTGGTGGTCAGTCCATAAATTTAATTATTCATCCCAGACAGAAGCCACTCTAACTTAGAGACCATTAGGGACGTAGGAAGCAGAAGATTTCATCTTCCCTGTAGCATGCTTTCTTATTAAGTTTATTAGGTTATTAAAAAAAGATTGAAAAATGTTGTAAAATTATTGATATTTTGTTAGAATTTTCTGAAAATGGCAAAAATTGAACAAAAATTGAACAAAATTTCCCAAAATTGAAGACAATTTCCCGAAATTGAAGACAAATTCCCGAAATTGAAGACAAATTCCCAAAATTTTGGGAATATGAAGGAAATTATCCGGAAATTGAAGGGATTTCCTGGAAATTGACTTTCCCGATTAGCAGCAACTTAAGATGGAAAATGAATCATGACTTGTCCTTCTCCTAAAAAATTTGTTCCAGTAAATCATAACCACAAACTTATTGTGGCAAATAATGAGACCACTTATCTGAATCAAAATAACCACTCAACCACACAATAAGAAATTCATCCATTGCTAACATGATACTCAACACCAACTTCCACAACAACTCGGGACCAACAGGAGAACAAATACAATGGCGCCATTTATGACGGAAATTTGATTTACCAGTGCAATTTTTCCACCTGTTATTTTTGGGGCTTCCCTCCCCCTCTCCTGAAAGGTGATCCTTCCTACATCCCTAATGACCATCCAGTACCAATTCAGCGATTCAAAATTCCTGTTTTCTGTGAAATTATAAAATTTTCAAAGTTTATAAATTCTCCAAATAACCCCTTGGCATAATTATTTCAGTATTCAAAACATGTACCACATTCTTCAGTATACGCACTAACAGCCAAGTTGTCTTTAATTCAATATCTTCTACATAATTCAGTATATCCAGTAATGGGCACAAATTTTGTTCAAATTGCAATATATATTGTAAAATTCAGTTTATCCAGTAATGGGCATTACTGGGACATTGGGACTATTATAACATGTGCTATAAAATACATCTATTATCCAATCTCCATATCCAGTAGTAGGCAAATATGTCTCTATAGTATAAGCTTCGGTTATATTCCACATATCCAGTAATCAGGTAATGGGCGAACTGTATTCCCACTACAACATTTAATTTATAAATAATACTTCAATATATATCCAGTACTGGTTAAATTTGGTCTCATTTTGTTCATATTACAATATCTTCTGTCAGGGTAAAATTCAGCTTATCCAGTAATGGGCATTTTGTGACTAATACAACATGGACTCTATAATTAAATTGAGCATATCCAATAACGGGGTAATTTTTTCTCTATTGCACCATCTAGTATACAATTCAACATATCCAGTAAATAAAATATTTTGTGTCTATGGCAACATCTAGCAGAGGTCAAGAGCAGTGCTCGTATGCGAAAGGCACTGGGTTCGATTCTAGTAGAGTAACATCAAAGGTGATATTTGTAGGGGGAATAGTATCAAGACTGTCATTAGTCCTTGCAATAATACGGCAACGGCAATGATAATCATTCTGATGTTAACAATCATTGTTCCATTCTTCAATTCTATTGGCTAAGGACGAAAGAGAAACAAAAAAGAAGAATTTTTAATTTGTTGTCTGGTTTTCCACGAGAGAATGTAAACATATGAACGTAGGGCTACTGACATAGGTTTAAAATGAGGCTATGCCTCCCATCCCCACCCTCACCCCACAGTGCCGGGGGCCCTGTGAATACAACAGCAGTTGATGAAACTTAATACAAACTGTTTTAAAGAAGTACATGAGCTATGAACACTGAAGTATTCAAGGATTAACTTTGAATGCTCCATTCCTGACCAGACATTCTTAGGTATAATTATTCCCCTGTCCTTATCTCCATGTTAATTCGTCCTTATAATCATGTTGCAGGACGTTCATCTCCACATATAACAAAGCCCTTACAATTAAGGCCCCTAACTGCCTAATACCCTCATGATTGAGGCAGGATCATATATTTAATGGCATTGGATACCTAAGCTTGCTCTATTATGGAAAGCCACGTTTTGCACGGTACAATACCTTTATCGTTTTAAAGGGTTTCTATGCTAGTATTGCCTTGCAAAAACAGCATTTAAAATCTTCCCAATCTTGTCCCTTTTTATGTAAATTTCGAAGTATCTCAATTTACTTGGTCAGTGTCACGTCATATCCGGAAGATGACGTCATTTGCTGGGAGTGAAAACAAACCTTTGCGCGATACACATGGGCAAGTCCATGTGCGTTTACTGCGTGCATATAATGTAGTGTGTATGGCATATAAACAAACACAGCTGATTGCTTTATATTCACTCCAATTGGGGGTGAATGCGCGCGGTTGCTATGCGGTCTGATGACGTCAGGTCACATTTCCGACCAAGTGAATAATTCAAAATAGAAAGCTGTTAGCTCCATTGTCATAATTTTTAAACCACTTTTATAGACCTTTTCACATCTGAATTGTTAATTTCCAGAAAACCTATCTAAAATGTTGCATGGCCATAATGGACCAATCGTATACTGGGAGAATCTTTTCGATCGATCAAATACTAGAGGATTCTTGGCTGTCTGCACAATTGACGGATGATATGGGACCAAGCGTATGAAAAAAATATTTAAAACGCCCATCAAACGTGCGTTATAGTTAATAAGCATTCGCATTATTTTCGTAATTGTTCCTTCAGCGACTGCAGCTGATTGGTTTGGGTAACAAAGGGAAAATTCTCTCAGCAATTGATCGGTCAACTTAAGTTTTGGAATAATCACGTTCCGCTAATCTCGGTTTGAAAAGGTCTATAGGAACCTAATTTTCATGTTATTTGAAAATCTTGTTTTACCAAAGCTCTACAGAATTGTCCACACAAAAAAATCCTCTTACCTGACATTCATTAGGCTTGAAGTCCCCCGTGACCTTTGCCCCATTTCGTGTAAGTGGTTATAACGATGCTCCCCAATACGTCTTCCCGTAGTCGTCACTAAGAAGACAAAACACACCATCGACTGATATCATTCCTCCGTGTCTACACACCACAATCAGTCTCCCTTTGTACGGATCTACTTTGTTCTGTTAATGAATCAAAAGGGTGAGAGGTATTTAGAAATACTGCGATATTTTATTTTACTTTTTATATCTTCACTTCTTATGTCAATAAAACTGATGTAATGAACAGGACCCCTGTTCATAGGTGTAGGAACCGGGGGGCACTGGGGGCACGTCCAACAAAACAAAAATGCTACTTGTGAAAATGAAAAGTGTCCCTCAATTACTGACTCAATAGTAGAAAACTGGTGGCTTTTGTCAGTCCGATGTACGGGGTGAATGTGTCCTCATTGGAAAAGCGCTCCTTTCTAAAAGTAAAGTGCCCCTTTTACTTTACTTTTTTGATTTGGGCTCACTTATTCTTTCTACAGAGTGGTATGGGGGACAAATGACTTGAAAATAGCCCCTAAGAGGTCGTACCCCTCACATCTTTAAGATTTGGGGCCAGGACTAATGTTGGCAATTGCCTAGAGGTAAAAGCCTTATTTGAAAATTAATGCTCTGAAAATTATTAGGGTCATGGTCCCCAGTGTCAAAGACCCTAATAATGTATTTTGTTTGAGGTTCAAGGGTGACTTGAGAAGTAATGAACTGGACGTTGAAAGGTGGGAGGCCCATTGCTAGACACGGGTTCAGTTGGAAGAAATCATTGCAGCAGGGCTTAAAAACGTTGAAGTTAAGATTGCTCAAGAATTCTGAGGGAACCAGAACTGCAGAACCAAAAGGGTTTATGGTTTCGATGCTTTTTTCATATGCTGATTGATTTGAAGTATCGTATTAACTGTCATGTCATTGCATGTCATGAAATATTTGTTCCATGATATTTATTTATAAGCCACAACCACCATGTAGATCAATAAAATAGAACCTGTTGACAAAATTAGCATGTGCACAATAATTGATAACATTATCACAGCAAGTATGATGCAAAAATGATTGCTCATTTATCCTATTTCAAGAGTTTGTCAATAAGCCCCGCCTCCTCATTATTATCCATGACATCACTACTACAACATTATAACATATGTACAGACCATGACACATCAGTGTACGACATATGGCATAAATCTGATATACCATTCATGAGACACAGTACAGTATCACATTAAGCCACTCCTGTACCATGCATATAATGACATCAGTTGATAACATAACGTACTGTACACAACAACCAGCAATATTATCATGCCCAATATGACGCAAAACGGACATACACTTGATCATTTATCACCTTCTCAAAATTTTCACTAAAGCCCCACCCACTTATTAATATGCATGAAATCATCATCAAAACAGTAGGCGCATCTGCAGACCATGAGCTATCTTGTGTACCACACATGATGTGAATTCAGTTCATAGCTTTAGAGATATTGTGTTTTACAAGCTTTTTGTTTACAAAATCATATTAGGCCCCACCCACTAGGCATATTAATGAAAGTCAACGTGTTTATACAATGAACACATACACACTAGATAACATCACTATTATAACAACATATTATCAAAACAGACATGATTGTCAAAATATGAACATTTCAAGAATTTTATATTAAAGCCCGCCTACTCATTGATATGCATGACATCATCATCAAAAACAATAGGGCACATCTACGGACCAAAGGCTATGTGTGTAATACATATGACATGAATCCAATTATTTGTTCTTGAGATATCGCGTTTACGAGCTGGTCGTTACAAACACACACGCGCGCGCACGCACACCCTCCCCCTATCCACACGCACACTCTCCCCCTCCCCACACGCACACTCTCTCCCTCCCCACACGCACACTCTCTCCCTCCCCACACGCACACACAATGAGTACAGAACGTACGTACTTAATTAGAAACGATCCATATCCGTATGTAACATAAAGGCAGAGAGCGTGACGTCATTCGTCCTATACTTACGTATAGGCCGAAGGCCGAGAGTCGAAACTCCTATACCTACAGTGTTACAGAGTCGTGATACTTTTTTAAGTCAACCACCCATGTTGGTTCCAACTGAGGGCAGTAGAACTTTCTACCGCGAACAAAACGTATAAAATGATATAAAAAAAACAAATTCGTACTTTGAATAAAAAAAATATAATATTAATTGTACTTTTTTTAGATTATAAATAATGATGTAATTGTATCTATTTATATTAAAAAAATGTGTATTTTTAAGCCTTACTAATTATTAATTTTGTAAACTTATGTGTATAAACACCTGGCTTCGCGTGCGAAATTCAAATAATATCGTGCGTCCATTCGAATCTCACGTACATGCGTACCGTATTTAACCGTACGCGCCTGTGCAAGACGTATTGTAAAAAATATGTTGCAGCACCGGACGACAGCCTGACAAGTTAGGCCCCCCTATGTCTTTTTGTGAAAAGGTCTTTGCCTACCGACTGAGCGTTAGGTATACTAAGTTATTGCATAATAGCAAATCAAATTTACAGGGATCAACACTAACAAAAGTCCAAGTAAGCTTTTGATTCATTAAACATTTATCCATGATTGGTTTTGTTAACACTGAACAGTGTCTAACGACTAGGCCTAGGTTTCCACTTAGCGGGTCACTTGGCCTAAGCTAGTGACGTATCCACCTTTAGCTTGCAAGTGTAATTTTGTAGTTTGTCAGTGTACGCGTGCAGCTGTAGCGCATTAATTCAGTTCTGTATGTACTGTAGGAAAATATTCTTAACTTTCCTAATTATAATTTTAGTGTCCATATTTGTCAATGTTTTTATCAAAATTTCATACAAGTAAATATTCAAAAATACTTAATTTTAATAATAATATTTTTTATAAAAATTTCAACATTTTTTGTTCAATTATAATTGTAATTATTTTTTATTTTCAAATTGTTGACTCTCTACTGCCCTCACTTGGAACCAACATGGATGGTAGACGAACAAAAAGTATCACGCACCGAGGTATAGGAGTTTCGACTCTCGGCCTTCGGCCTATATGAAATATAGGCCGAATGACGTCACACTTTCTGATAAAGGTATGAATGTCACTTCTTCTTTTTTCTTTCTTTTTTTCACCGCGGGTATTTGCGTTGCCGTCACGTAACAATTGGGCATCTTTAAATTGGTTAAAACTTTTATGAAATTGTTGGGTCAGGTCTTTATTACATGTTGCTGTTGTCACGTGATAATTATGCATCTTTTAAAGATTTCGCAAAATGCTTGTATATGCTTGTACAATATCCCATCCCCACATATATGTATATGTGGGTGATGAAATAATAATTATCCTCAGCCTACACTGTCAGATAAGCGTATTCCGTGTAATTGCGGAGACCGCATTACTATGTGCAAATGACAAACACATGTACGCACTTTGCTTGTACATGAAGGCTCACCCTTCTTTTTTTTTCACGCTCGGTATTAGCGCGTTATGCGTGTTGACGGTTGAAAGCAAATTCATTTAAAAAAAAGTGTTTAAATTTAGGTTCGGACTAAACGTTACATGTTATAGATTTGATCACATATTGTAGATTATAACACAAGAAACTCACATTATCTCTCTAAATATTTGCTATGGGGAAAGCGTTTAGTAGTTGCTTTGGTGTAATAAGGCGCCAAAGGAGAAATGAGTACAACGTGGCAGAGAGGGAGCATTCAGCGACTGTCGAATTGGCTTGGAAAGGAAAAATGGCTTGGAAAGGAAATTTGGTTTGGAAAGGGAAATTGGCTTGGAAGGGAGGCAACGTACGCTGAAGTACCGGGTCTTCTCGAAACCCCCATTTATGTGGATGAATTAAAATTGCTTAAAAGTGAGTTCCTTCAGATATTCTTATTCGTCTCAATCAAATTTTCTTAAAAAGTTAATTGGTGCATGAAATGATGTTTGGATGACAGTGAAAATGATATTTCATCAAAACATGACATTTTCATCCCAAACGCGACAGGATGGGTTGGTAGGAGTAGGAGGGGGTCAAGCGCAGACTGTAATTAGGTAATAATGCCACCGAGCATACAATATTGCAAAAAAAAAAAAAAAAGCTTTCTGCAGACCGGAAATATTAATTAAAAATATGATATGTTATTCAGAGTCTCTGACGGAAGATTATGGGGAGGGGGTAAGGGAGGAGGGGAGTAGGGGAGGTGGTATAGGAGGGGGTAGGGGAGGGGAGGGAATGTGTAGGGAGGGGAGGGAGGGTAGGGAAGGGGCACAGGATATGAGGGGCACTTTTCAACTTATATTTTTAAAGCAAGTAGCACAGCAGTTTAACTTTATACGGTCAACCCTTCCCCCTCCCCACCGAAAAATTTGGAAACTTTTATCGGTCCGAAAATTACTGGTGACCAATTTTCCCTTTTATTTATTTTTTCTTCCTAACTTACAACTTCAAATATTCAAGAAGTTTTAGTCGACAATTCAGTAAAAAAAAAAAAAAATATTACAAAATTGGAAATTTTATAGTTCGTAAGTCTTGAATTCGGCAGTGTTTAGACTTATAGATTATGATTGTTTTGATCATAAATCAGATATATTTAATATATAGAATAAATGTGAAAAGCAAATAGACCTAAGGGGTAAAGATTTTTGTGTTAGCCTACTTCTTCAATTTGTAAATAAAAAAAACAATTATAATAACTGAATAAGGGACTTAAATATATTATGATATTTTAAATAACACTTTTTTATCTCTGTAAAAGGCACTTTTTAATCTTTACAAAGAAGGTGTGAGAGGGCACATCAATTTATGTTATGGCAATAGCGCGGGTCCAAGCAGTAAGTTTTGCACTGCACAAATTCATGTCAAAGATGGCCCACTAATGAAATTTGGGGTGGCTCGCACACTCTAAAAAGACCCTAGATTTAAAAAGTTTAAAAAATTATAAGTTGGGAAAGCAAAGGTAGGCAGAGGTAAATGTCTTTTGAGTATAAAAAACCCATATATAGGCAGAGAGCGTGGCGTCATTCGCTCTATATAGTAACTTGAACCTAATTTCGTGCACCCTCTAATTTCGTGCACTACGTAGTATCTTCGATTCCACCTAGTTTAGCAACCAATTTCGAACAATCGGACTTACGAGCTAAAACTTACATCAAAATCGTGAAAATAACGCTTCCTGGGGTAAGGGAGACAAATATTTCTTACTTAAATTGCAATATAACTCACATTCTAAAAGATTTTTTCTTTCAAAAATTACTAGGTAGTTATTTAAGATTCATATAACAATAAATCCATTGCTATCACTGACGTTAGAATGAAGGACGTTTTATATATATATAAGCTATAAAAAAAAAATATATAAACAAAGGTCACATCGTTTAAAATGATGAATATTTATATATATGAACTTTATATAAATATATACGTTACAATATTCATTTTCGTATCGATAGGTATAAAATTTATATTTTTTATATATTTTGATCAAATGAATATATATATTAATGCACAATAAATAGATTAAAGAAACAAATAATATAGGTATATGTATATTTTATATATATATATAGATATAAAGTATGATTTATCTTTTGTAAATTGGTATATCCACAATAAAGTCCTATTACAAATGTACATAAATATATAGGAATGATTTTTAAAAGTTAATAGCAGAATAATATGTATGATATATTTAAACATGAATTTACACACCATTTTATGTAACCTGTACCAGTTGTTTAAGTCAATTGATATATATATTATTTACAGATTATACTTTATTTACCTACATATATTGAATAATTTAACTGTTTAATATTTTTCCCTTCAACACAGAAATTATATAGGTTTGAGATGGGCATAAACTACCAATACATATGAATATAAACTGATAAAAAGAGTTAATATTTTCCTGATAAATGTATAACTAACAATGATTGCATATATAGATATGTATATATATTTTGCCTTCATTATATTTGGCATATATATTATTATATATAAATATCCAAATATATATTTTATTTCCAGTATCCATGAATTCTTTGTCAATTTTATTTAAATTATATATATACACATACAAATACCATATATTAAATTAGGTTTATATATATATATATATAAAAACTTTGATTATTGAACCAAGTTCTAACTACTCTTTGGTACTAGCAAACAGCTTCCACATATACACTTTTAGAGCATACAATATCATCGCAGACCAGGTAATTCCAGTCAGTGACACTTTTTATAAAGAAGGAATCTTTGAATTGGTCGGTGTTACAATTTTGTACTTTGTAGCACTTTTGAGTTCTTGTAGATGGACCTCTCAAAAATATTATCTGTACCAAAATATGAATTATCTTTTCACCGTGCACTTTTACAATTCACCGTGCGGTTTTCTAGAAATTTGAAGAAACGTGATGAATTCTTATTATGTGCTACCGTTAGGCAGTCGGGCTTTAACAAGGTTTTCGAAATTATGAGATATAACTTGGGGATTTGTGAAAATTATTTAGCAATAACTGGGTGATAGTAACGAAGTTGTTTTACGCGAAATTGAAAATAAACAAAGCAAACTTTGTTACAAACCTTCAATAAAACGACTGATAAGCGTCTATGACTAACACTGCACAATAAAAATGGCGGCTTCCATAAACTCAGTGCGCTTGCTTTGAGTCTCCCGATCGGATGACTGAAATAGTCCCCCGATCGGCGGTACGAACCGAAATGTTTGGGTGTATTATGACATACAATGTTTATCCTCAAAAAATAACTAGTGATAGTGATTTTTACTTAACTTCTCATACATTCCCCATGGAATTCTTTAGATATTTGTCCTAAATTTCAGTTAGGTAAATCCTCAGACTGTTTTTTCCTGACAATTTTTTGTTTGATGGAGATCAAAATCCTCTTGATCATATTCAACTGAACATTGGTGAAGGATTGAAAAACAATAAGTTAACATTACGTCATTAATATGTTTTCTTTTTCTGATGCCACAAATTTACTTAAAATATGCATAATTTATAGTAACAAGGCTCGCATGTTTCTTTCAGAGGCACCTTTAGAATGCTGAAACTTTCTTCCACAAGTTCCACTTTGATACAATGATGTAGTTTTTCAAAATGCTATATATGCAAATCAAGAACAAATTCATGAATATTCATATCAAGAGCAAAATCATGAATATATGGAGGCATGCAATACAAGGTAGGTCTTTGTTAGTAATTTGATCAAATCTGCTGTAAACAACACTGCAATTTGTAATCATTCAGATATTGAACATGAATGGGCTTCATTCTTCAAAATATACCTTAGAATCAACTGCAACTTTGTCCAATGATAAGCAAAGTGACGTAAATTTGTTAGTATTTTGGATTCAAAACTTGTCCTACTAATCCATTTGAACAATAAACTTGCTATTCCCTCCCCCTTCCTTCAATAATATTAGTAATAATATTAATATCAATATTATTATTAATAATAATAATACTAATGATAATAATAATAATAATAAGAAGAAGAAGATAACCACAACTTAATGCTTATAGTGATATAACAATCATTAATTAACTAAACCTACCATTTGTATATTGTGAAGAAACAATCACACAACAATCATACTCACAAAGTCTCCAAAGTCTCCTTTGTGATACATGGTGTTGCAATTCAGTTTTGGCCACTATCACTACTTGTGGATATAAAAAAGAGTCATGGTACCCAGCATAATAACAGGAATGGAAATTTGAGGAAATAGTAATCATCACTAAAAGGTGTCCAAAAAAAAAGAGAAAAGAGTTCAAAAGAAAAGACCCTAAAAGAAAAGAAAAGAGTCCAAAAAATAAACAAAAATAAAAAAGAAATGAGTAAAAGAATCCAACAGAAAAGAGTTTAAAAGCAATGAAAAAGAGTCTAAAAAAAAAGACAAGATGAGTCCAAAAGAAAAAAAAAGAGTACACAAGAAAAGAAGAGTGAAAAAAAAAAGAAAGAGTTTAAAAGAACGGAAAAGAAAAGAAAATAGTAAAAGAGTTTAAAAGAAAGCAAAAGAAAAGAAGAAGTTTAAAAGAAGAAAAAAAAAAACAGTCAAAAGAAAGAGTCTAAAAGAAAAGAAAACAAAAGAGACTAAAAAAGAAGAAGAAAAAGAAAAAATGAGTTTAAAAGAAAAGAAAAGAGGAAGAAAAGAAGAAGAAAAAAGAAGAAGAAAAATGAGTCAAAAGAAAAGAATGGAAAAAAAAAAGAAACCAAAAGAAAAGAAACAGTCAAATAAAAGAGATTAAAATCACAAAAATGATAAAAGAAAAGAAAACAGTCCAAAAAGAAAAAAAAAAAAAAACAGTCCAGAAGAAAGGGTGTCCAAAGAAAAAAAAGAGTCAAAAAGAAAAGAATCAAAAAAAAAAGACTTCATAAGAAAAAAAAAAAAAAAGAAAATGAAAGAACAAAAAGAGTTCAAAAGAAAAGAAAAGAAATGAAAAGAGTCCAAAAAAAGACAAAAAAAATACCAAAAGAAAAGAAAAAGTAGGTGAGTTCAAAAGAAAGCAAAAGAACAAAAAAGAAAAGAAAAGAAATGAAAAGAGTCCAAAAAAAAGACAAAGAAAAGAGTACAAAAGAACGAAAAAGAAAAGAAAATAGTAGGTGAGTTCAAAAGAAAGCAAAAGAAAAAATAAGAGTCCAAAAGAAAAGAAAAGAAAACAGTCCAAAAAAAAAAAAAAAAAGAACAGAAAAAGGGAAAAAAGGCCAAAAAAAGATAATTCAAAAGGAAAGAGACAAAAAGAAAAGAAAAGAAAATGAAAGAACATAAAAGAGTCCGAAAAGAAATATTAGAAAAGAGTCTATATAAAAGAAATTAGTCCAAAAGAGTCCAAAAGAAAAAAAAAAAAAAAGTCCAAATAAAAATATAAAAAAATAAAATAAAATAAGAGTCCAAAAAAGAAAAGAAAAGAAAAGAAATGAGTAAAAAAGTTTAATAGAAAAGAGACGAAAAAAAAAGTGTTTACAAAAAGAGTTCAAAAGAACAGAAACCAAAAAAAGAAAAAATAAAACAGTCCAAAAGAAAAGAGTCAAAAGGAAAAAAAGAAAAAAAGTGATTAAAAGAAAAGAAAAAGAAAAGAAAATGAGTCCAAAAGAAAAGAAACCAAAAGAAAAGAAAAGAGTCCAAAAGAAAAGAAACCAAAAAAAAAAAAAAAAAAAAAATCCGGAAGAAAAAAAAGAAAAGTCAAAGAAAAGAAACCAAAAGAAAAGAAAAAAAGAAAAGAAAAGAAAAGGAAAAAAAAAAAAATTCAAAGAAAAGAAAAAGAAAAGAGTCAAAAGAAAAGAAAAAAGAAAAGACTTCATAAGAAAAAAAAAGAAAAGAAAATGAAAGAACAAAAAAGATTCGAAGGAAAAGAAAAGAGTACCAAAAGTAAAGAAAAGCGATGAAAAGAGTCCAAAAAAAAGGACAAAAAGAGTCCAAAAGAAAAGAAAAGAAAACAGTCCAAAAGAAAAAAAGAGGGGAAAAAAAGAGTCCAGAAGATAAGAAAAAGAAAAGAGTCTAAAAGAAAAGAATTCAAAAGGAAAGAGTTTATAAGAAAAGAAAAGAAAATGAAAGAACAAAAAAGAGTCCGAAAGAAAATAATAGAAAAAAGTCCATATAAAAGAAAATTGTCCAAAAAAGAAAATAAAAGAAAAGAAATGAGTAAAAAAGTTTGATAGAAAAGAGACGAAAAGAAAAGTGTTAAAAAAAAAGTTAAATAGAACAGTCCGAAAGAACAGAAAATAAAAGAATCAAAAGAAAAGAGATTAAAAGAATCCAAAAGTAAACAGTCCAAAAGAAAAGAAAAGAAAAGAATCCAAAAGATCAGAAAAAGAAAAGAGTCCAAAAGAAAGGAAAATTGTCCAAAAGAAAACAGTTCAAAATAGTCCCCAAAAAAGATTCCATAAGAAAAAAAAGAAAAAAGTCCAAAAAAAAAAAAAAAAAAATCCAACATAAGAGAAAAGAGTCCAAAAAAGATTTCAACAGAAAACAAAAGACCCCAAAAGAAACGAAAAGAGTCCAAAAGCAAAGAAAAGAGTCCAATAAAAAAAAAAAAAAGAATCCAACAAAAAAAAGACAAAGAAAAAAGACCAAAAGAAAAGAAAAAGAAAAGAAATTGAAAGAAAAGAGTCCAAAAGGAAAGAAAAGTCCAAAGAAAAAAAAAAAAATCAAAGTAAAAGAGTCCAAAAGAAAAGAATAGAAAAAAAGAGGCGTAAAAAAAAAAAAAAGTTGAAAAAAAGAAAATAAAAGGGTCCAAAAGAGCAGAAAATAAAAGAGTCAAGAGAAAAGAAAAGAGTCCATAAGAAAAGGAAAAAAAAAAAAAAGAGTCAAAAAAAAGATTCCAACAGAAAAGAAAAGATAAGAAAAGAGGCCAAAAGTAAAGACAAGAAAAGAGTAAGAAAGAGTCCAAAAGAAAAGAAAAGAGTGCACAAGAAAAGAAAAAAAATAGTACAAAAGCAAAGAAAAGAGTCCAAAAGAACGGAAATGAAAAGAAAATAGTAAAAGAGTCCAAAAGAAAAGAGTCCAAAAGAAAAGAGTTCAAAAAAGAAAGTCCAAAAGAAAAGAGTTCAAAAGAAAAGAGTTTAAAAGAAAAGAGTTTAAAAGAAAAGAAAAGAGTCCAAAATAAATTAAAAGGAAAGAGTCCAAAAAAAAAGAGTCCAAAGAAAAGAGTCCAAAAAAAAAGTCCAAAAGAAAAGAGTTTAAAAGAAAAGAAAAGAGTCCAAAATAAATCAAAAGGAAAGAGTCTAAAAAAAGGGTCCAAAAGAAAAGATTCCAAAAGTAAAGAGTCCAAAAGAAAAGAGTTCAAAAGAAATGAAAATTGATAGAAAATAAGTAAAAGAGTCTTATAGAAAGAGACAAAAGAAAAGAAACAAAAGAGTTCAAAAGAAACTAGTCAAAAAAAAAAGGTCAAAAGAATCCAAAAGTAGACAGTCCAAACGAAAATAAAAGAAAAGAGACCAAGTTCAAAAGAAAAGAGTAAAAAAATCCAAAAGAACAGAAAAGAAAAAAAATGAAATGAAAGAAAAGAAAAAGAGTCCTAAAGAAAAACAGAGGAAAAAGTCCACACTTTAAGAGTTCAACAGAGTCCAAAAGTAAAGAAAAGAAAAAACAGACCAAAGGAAAAGAGAATAGTCCGAAAGAAAAGAAGGAAAAAAGAAAACAGTTTAAAAGAGTCTAAAAGAAAAAGAAAAGAAAAGAGTCCAAAAGAAAAGAGTCCAAAAGAAAAGAGTCCAAAAAAAAAAGAGTCCAAAAAAAGAGTCCAAAAAAAAAAGAGTCCAAAAGAAAAGAGTCCAAGAGAAAAGAGTCCAAAAGAAAAGAGTTTAAAAGAAAAAAAAAGAGTCCAAAATAAATTAAAAGAAAAGAGTCCGAAAGAAAAGATTTCAAAGTAAAGAGTCCAAAAGAAAAGAGTTCAAAAGAAAAGAGTCCAAAAGAAAAGAAAAGAAAAGAGTCCAAAAGAAATGAAAATTGAAAAAAATAAGTAAAAGAGTCTTATAGAAAAGAGACAGAAAGAAAAGAAACAAAAGAGTTCAAAAGAAAAGAGTCAAAAAAAAAAGGTTCAGAGAATCCAAAAGTAGACAGTCCAAAAGAAAATAAAAAGAAAAGAGACCACTGTTGAAGTTTAAAAAGAAAAGAGTAAACAAAAATTCAAAAGAAGAGAAAAGGGGAAAAAAAGAGTCCAAAAGAAAAGAAATGAGTCCAATATGAAAGAAAAGAGTCCAAAACAAAAGAAAAGAAAAGAGTCCAAAAGAAAAGAGTCCAGAAGAAAAGAGTCCAAAAGAAAAGAAATGAGTCCAATATAAAAGAAAAGAGTCCAAAACAAAAGAAATGAGTCCAATATAAAAGAAAAGAGTCCAAAACAAAAGAATCCAGAAGAAAAGAGTCCAAAAGAAAAGAAATGAGTCCAATATAAAAGAAAAGAGTCCAAAAGAAAAAAAAAGAGTCCAAACGAAAATGAAATAAAAGAAAAGTAATGAGTAAAATGAGTCTAATATAAAAGAGACAAAAAAAAAAAAAGAAAAGAGTTCAAAAGAAAAAAAGTTCAAGATACAGTACAAAAGAGTACAAAAGTTTTTATTGGCTCAACTGAACCAGTAATTTGTGAAAGGAAATTTTTTTTAAATGTGAGTTATATTGCATTTTAAGTAAGACATATTTGTCTCCCTTACCCCAGGAAGCGTCATTTTCACGATTTTGAATGTAAGTTTTAGCTCGTAAGTCCGATTGTTCGAAATTGGTTGCTGAACTAGGTGGAATCAAACATATTGTTGTGCACGAAAATAGGGGGTGCACGAAATTAGGTTCAGTTACTATATAGGGCGAATGACGTCACGCTCTCTGCCTATATATTGGTCCTTTTTTACACTCAAAAGGCCTTTATCTCTGCCTACCTTTGCTTTCAAACTTATAATTTTTAAAAAGTTTTAAACCTAGGGTCTTTCTAGAGTGTGCGAGCCACCCCAAATTTCATTAGTGGGCCATCTTTGACATGAATTTGTGCAGGGCAAAACTCACTGCTTGAACCCGCGCTATTGCCATAACATAAATTGATGTGCCCTCTCACACCTTCTTTGTAAAGATTAAAAGGTGCCCTTTTACAGAGATAAAAAATGTTATTTAAAATATCACAATATATTTAAGTCTCCTTATTTAGTTATTATGATTGATCTTTTTATTGACAGATTGAAGGAAGTAACACAAAAAATCTATACCCCTTAGGTCTGTTTGCTTTTCACATTTATTTTAGATATTAAATATATCCAATTTATGATCAAAACAATCATAATCTATAAGTCTAAATACTACCGATTTCAAGACTTGTGAAGTATATTTTTCCCTTTTTACCGAATTTTGGACTAAAACTTCTTGAATATTTGAAGCTGTAAGTTAACGGAGAAAAAAAAATAAAAGGGAAAATTGGTCACCAGTAATTTTCGGACCGATAAAAGTTTCCAAATTTTTCGTTGGGGAAGGTTGGGGAGGGTTGACCGTATAAGGTATACTGCTGTGCTACTTGCTTTAAAAATATAACAGTTGAAAAGTGCCCCTCATATCATGTGCCCTTCCCCTACCCCTCTCTCCACTCCCATCTAGAATCTTCCGTCAGAGACTGAATAACATATCATATTTTTAATTAATGTTTCCCAGTCTGCGGAAAACTTCTTCTTTTTTGTGTGCAATATCATATGCTCAGTGGCATTACTGCCCTAATTACAGTCTGCGCTTCGAACCTCCCCCCCTCCCCCTCCCCTTCCTCCTACCCACCTATCCCGTCGCGTTTGGGATGAAAATGTCATGTTTTGATGAAATATCGTTTTCACTGTCATCCAAACATCATTTCATGCACCAATTAACTTTTTAACAAAATTTGATTGAGACGAATAAGAATATCTGAAGGAACTCACTTTTAAGCAATTTTGATTCATTCACATAAATGGGGTTACGAGAAGTCCCGGTGCTTCAGCGTACGTTGCCTCCCTTCCAAGCCAATTTTCCTTTCCAAGCCAATTTGACAGTCGCTGAATGCTCCCTCTCTATCTCGTTGTACTCATTTCTCCTTTGGCGCCTTATTGCACCAAAGCAACTACTAAACGCTTTCCCCATAGCAAATATCTGGAGAGATAATATGAGTTTCTTGTGTTATAATCTACAATATGTGATCAAATCTATAACATGTAACGTTTAGTCCGAACCTAAATTTAAACCCTTTTTTGAAATAAATTTGCTTTCAACCGTCAACACGCCTAACGCGCTAATACCGAGCGTGAAAAAAAGAAGGGTGAGCCTTCATGTACAAGCAAAGTGCGTACATGTGTTTGTCATTTGCACACAGTAATGCGGTCTCCGCAATTACACGGAATACGCTTATCTGACAGGAGTCTAAAAGAACAGAAAAGAGTCCAAAAGGAAAGAAAATCAAATAAAAGAAAAGAAAAAGATTCCAAAAGAAAATAGAACAAAAGAAACTAAAAGAAAAGAGAAAAAAGTCCAAAAGAAAACAGTTCAAAAAAATCTAAAAGAGTACAAAAAGAAAAACAAAAATAAAAGAAAAAGAATCTAAAGGAAAAGAAAAAGATTCTATAACAAAAGAATAGAAAATGAAAGAAAAGAAAAGAATCCAAAAAAAAAAAGTCAAAAGAAAACACTTCAAAAGAATCTAAAAGAGTACAAAAGAAAAACAAAAAGAGTTCAAAAGAAAAGATTCCATAGCAAAAGAAAAGAAAATGAAAAAAAAAAAGAGTCTAAAAAACTTTTTTAGAAGAGTTCAAAAAAGAAAAGAAAAGAGTTCTCAAGAAAAGAGTGCAAAAGAAGAGAAAATAAAAGAATCAAAAAGAAAAAAGGTTAAAAGAATCCAAAAGTAGACAGTCCTAAAGAAAATAAAAAGAAAAGAGACCAAGTTCAAAAGAAAAGAGTCAAAAAGCAAAAAAATCCAAAAGGAAAGAAAATGAAATGAAAGAAAAGAAAAAGAGTCCTAAAGAAAACAGAAGAAAAGAGTCCACACTTAAAAAGAGTTTAACAGAGTCAAAAGTAAAAGAAAAGAAAAAAAAAGACCAAAAGAAAAGAAAATAGTCAAAAAAAAAAAGAAAAAAAAAGTCCAAAGAAAACAGTTCAAAAAGAGTCCAAAAGAAAAAAAAAAAAAAAAAAGTACAAAAGAAAAAAGAAAAGAGTCAAAAAGAAAAGAAAAAGAGTCAAAATAAAAGAAAAGAAAAAGAGTCTAAAAGAAAATAAAAGAAAAGAAAAAGAAATGAGTAAAATGAATCTAATAGAAAAAGACAAAAAAAAAAAGAAAGAAAAAAAGTTTAAAAGAAAAAAGTTCAAAGGAACAAAGTCCGAAAGAGTCAAAAAGAAAAGAGTCGAAAAGAATCCAAAAGTCAACAGTCTAAAAGAAAATATAAGTGTCCAAAAGTACAGAAAAGAGTCCAAAAGAAAAGAGTCCAAAAGGAAGGTAAATCAAATGAAAGAAACGAAAAAGAATCCTAAAAAAAAATAGAAAAAAAGAGTCCATAAGAAAAGAGTCCAACAAATTCCAGAAGCAAAGAAAAGAAAACAGACTAAAAAAAAAAAAATAGTCAAAAAGAAAAGAAAAGAAAAGTCAAAAGAAAACAGTTCAAAAAGAGTCAAAAGAAAAGAGTCAAAAGAGAAGAAAAGAAATGAGTAAAATAGTCCAATAGAAAAGAGACGAAAAAAAAAAAAGAAAAAGAGTTCAAAAGAACAGAGTCAAAAAAAAAAAAAAAAAAAAAACATTTCAAAACAGTCCAAAAGTAAACAGTTTAAAAAGAAAGGATAAGCGTCAAAAGAAAAGAACTAAAAAAGACTTCAAAAGTAAACAGTTTAAAAGAGTCTAAAAAAGAGTCAAAAAGAAAAGAAAAAAAGAAAAGAAAAAGGTCCATATCAAATAAAAAGAGTGCAAAAGAAAAGAAAAAGAGTCTAAAAAGAATAGAAAAGAATCCAAAAAAAAAAAAAAAAGAGTCAAAAAAAAGAAAAAACCATCCAAACTAAAAGAAAGAGTCAAAAAAAAAAAAAAGAAAAGAAATGAGTAAAAGAGTCCAATAGAAAAGAAAATGAAAAAAAGAAAAAAGAGTCCATAAGAAAAAAAGAAAGAAAAAAGTTTAAAAGAAAAAAGTTCAAAGGAACAAAGTCCGAAAGAGTCAAAAAGAAAAGAGTCAAAAAGAAAAGAAAAAGTCAACAGTCTAAAAGAAAATATAAGTGTCAAAAGTACAGAAAAGAGTCCAAAAGAAAAGAGTCCAAAAGGAAGGTAAATCAAATGAAAGAAACGAAAAAGAAAAAAAATAGAAAAAAAGAGTCCATAAGAAAAAAGTCCAACAAATTCCAGAAGCAAAAGAAAAGAAAATTAAAAAAAAAAAAATAGTCAAAAAGAAAAGAAAAGAAAAGTCCAAAAGAAAACAGTTCAAAAGAGTCCAAAAGAAAAGAGTCCAAAAGAGAAGAAAAGAAATGAGTAAAATAGTCCAATAGAAAAGAGACGAAAAGAAAAGAAAGAAAAGAGTTCA
Source organism: Chiridota heheva (assembly GCA_020152595.1). Classification (NCBI taxonomy): domain Eukaryota; kingdom Metazoa; phylum Echinodermata; class Holothuroidea; order Apodida; family Chiridotidae; genus Chiridota; species Chiridota heheva. The sequence continues at coordinate 32,565 of JAIGNY010002020.1, forward strand.
AAAGAACAGAGTCAAAAAAAAAAAAAGAGGAAAAAAGAAAACATTTCAAAACAGTCCAAAAGTAAACAGTTTAAAAGAAAGGATAAGCGTCCAAAAGAAAAGAACTAAAAAAAAGACTTCAAAAGTAAACAGTTTAAAAGAGTCTAATAGAAAAGAGTCCAAAAGAAAAGAAAGAAAAGAAAAAGGTCCATATCAAATAAAAGAGTGCAAAAGAAAAGAAAAGAGTCTAAAAGAATAGAAAAGAATCCAAAACAAAAAAGAAAAGAGTCAAAAAGAAAAGAAAACCATCCAAACTAAAAGAAAGAGTCAAAAAAAAAAAAAAAGAAAAAGAAATGAGTAAAAGAGTCCAATAGAAAAGAAAATGAAAAAAAGAAAAAAGAGTCCATAAGAAAAAAAGAAAGAAAAATGTCAGAAAGAAAAGAGTCCACAAAAAATCACAAAAGTCAGAAAGAGTCCAAAAGAAAAGAGTCCAAAAGAAAAGATTCCGAAACAAAACAAAAGAAAAGAGTCCAATAAAAGAACAAATCTAAAATAAAAGAAAAGAGTACTAAAGAAAAGAGTCCAAAATAAAATAAATGAGTGAAAGAGTCCAATAGAAAAGAGACCAAACGAAAAGAAAATTAAAGTGTCCAAAAGAGTCCACAAGGAAAGAAAAGAGTCCTAAAGAGAAAAGAGTCCAAAAGGAAAGAAAATAAAATGAAAGAAAAGAAAAAGAAACCAAAAGAAAAGAGCCCACAAGAAAAGAGTCCAACAGAGTCCAAAAGAAAAGAAAAGAGATTAAAAGAAAAGAAAATAGTCCGAAAGAAAAAGAGTAAAAAAAAACAGTTCAAAAGAGTCCAAAAGAAAAGAGACCAAAAGGGAAAAAAAGGCCAAAATAAAAGAAAAGAGTCCAATATAAAAGAAAAGAGTCCAAACAAAATAAAAGAAAAGAAAAGAAATGAGTAAAAGAGTACAATAGAAAAGAGACAAAAAGAAAAGACTTCAAAAGAAAGAGTGAAAAGAAAAAAACAAGTGAAAAAAAGGATAAAAAAAGAGGTTAAAAGAATTCAGAAAGTAAACAGTCAAACAAAAAGAGTCCAAAAGAACAGAAAAGAAAAGAGTTAAAAAAAACTGAAAAATAAAAGAATAGAAGGCCAAAAAAAAAAAAGACCAAAAAAAGAGTTTAAAACAAAAGAGTCAAAAAGAAAAGGAGTCAAAAGAAAGAAAAAAATAATCCAAAAATGAAAAGAGTCCAAAACAAAAAAAAATAGAAAAAGAAATAAGCAAAAGAGTCCAATAGAAAAGAGACGAAAAGAAAAGAAAGAAAAGAGTTCAAAAGAAAAGAGTTTAAAAGAACAGAGTCCAAAAGAACAGAAACCGAAAGAGTCCAAAAGAAAAGAAAAAAAAAAGAGTCCAAAAGGGAAAAAAAGGTGGGAAAAAAGAATCTAAAAGAAAAGAAAAAGAAAAGAGACCAAAAGAAAAGAAAAAGTTCAAAGGAAATGAGGCAAAAGGAAAAAGAGTCCAAAAGAACAGAAAAGAAAGGAAGATATGCCTGCTGCTTTGAGCTGGTAAAGACCTATCGCGCGATGTATAGGCCTATTTATATTGTGGGATTAACATGTTTCTTCACATGTCACTCTCCGATCAATTCATACTAGTGAAGTGCGTGGCTACATTTCGCCGTTGTCTCACATTCGCTAAGCCCACGTAACTTTTTTTTCGACAGAAAATTCAACTTATCATTCCCGCATCCTGTGATTCTTCGACATGGCGTGATCTCTATAGTTTTCAATTCTCTTTCTGCCCATACTTTGCATTTCCCACCCAACCATTTAGTATTAGAGAGAAAAAAAGATCCCCCGTCACCTCCTCTATCTCCCATATTCTCCGCCCATACAACTTCCAGCAACACACCAATTGCCAGCAATCATGCTCCACGCGGGTAGGCGTGGTCCTCATCCCATTATGTCGCCCCCTCCAATGGACGGGCAATAACAGTTCCTATCGCATATCCCCCAAAATAAGGCGCATGCACAACATTTGGTCTGGCGTGAACAAACCCTTATTTCTGACACTTCGCTATGTGCATTAATATTCACGCAAATAGCACTGTAGCACTATTAGGCCTACACAGACTACAAACAAGCCAACATGTCCGCCCTACGAGCGAAGCTCAGAATGACACTGGAATACCCACTTTAAAGCCACGAAAAGGGGCCACAACTATCTAATCGAAGTTATGTAATCTTTATCAAACTTTTCATCATCTTAAGAACCCTCTAATTAGCCCTTTACCCCCCTCTCACTCTTACCCTCCCCCGTCCCCCTCTCTCTCTCTCCCACTTGTAATCCCGTAACGGTGTCTCAATCTATGGCTTGATTTTCTTTTTAACTTTAAAAGTCCGGTAGCAGGCAATTAAGGTAGCATATAACTAATCATCTGCTCCATTGAAACGTATGGTACAAGCGACCAGTTTGGGATACTTTTCCAACCAGAACACGAAAGATTGGGATATTTTGTAATTTACAGTATGTTAATTGTGTTACACAAACCCACCCACCCAGACAAACACACACACACTTTCTTGGTAAAGTTTAAAAAGCGCACACTTAGAGAGGTACATTATTCTTTCAAAGTGACATAAACATGTGGAAGCTGTGAAAGCTTCCCAAATTTTGATGGTGGAGCACCATTAATATGTGGTCGAGGGAAAAACTATACCGTTTGACCCTTGTCACTGATCAGCTGAAGACCGAGTGTGAATGTCATGACCAATATATCAAGATTAATTTATTTTCAGCAAGAAAATGATGAAAAACCACTGAATCATTCTAAGGACCCTTTATTTGCTTATCACATTATTTGGGACTGTCTCATTGAAGTTTCGGATTCATGATAAACTGATGAATGTTTTCTCCTAAATTTTGGTTCTAGATATCTTGATCTAAGAATTTTGTGGCAGCAAAAATATAAGGGTCACCAGAAATTTTCAGACCGATAAAAGTTGGAAATTTTTTTGGGGGAAGGGGTGGGGTGTGGGGAGATTTTCTCTAAAGCTATAATGCTGTCGTACATGCTTTCGAAATACGTCAAACGAAAAGCTCTCCTAAATATCCTGTGTACCCCCCCCCCTCCCCCCTCATCAGATTCACATATTTTCCGCCACCCCTGCCTACCAGGGCTTCGCCCATGGACTCCACAATTTCACCCGATTTTTCTCAATTTGTATCGGAAATGTATTTCTACTCTGCTGCTCTGCCTACTTAGAAGTGGTAACCTTAATATACGAGTAGATTTTAACATGAGAATTTAAAATTGTCTTTTTCTCATCAAGTATACATTGTGAAACTTGTGTTGATTTTAAGCCAGTTTGGGGTATCAAAAACAAAAAATCTTCAGACCAGAGTTTCACCCATGAACCCCACAATTTTGCCCGAATTGTCTCCTTTTCCAGGGAAAATTCCCAGGCTCATGCCTGTTTATAAACGGCAGTAGCGTATCTATATAAGGGGACTAAGAGACTATATAAGGGGACTATATAAGGGGGCTATTGCACCACAACTGGTTATCAAAGGCCGTGGACATTGACTTGGTTGTCGATGTTATGTCTGTCCGTACGTCGTACCTGTGTTCTCGTCCGGGTCGTATTAAGCGTTTCGTGATAGCATTTGTACTATCATAACCGAATACGCAGGCGACGACCCCGTCATTGTAATTGTGTGTTCAACTCTCTCTCTCTCTCTCTCTCTGGGGCTATTGGGGCATAGTAAATTCCGTAGGCCCCTTCCCCATGTTTTATATATATATATATATATATTTCTACAAAAACCATAAATATGATTCAGTGAAATATCAAATGAATCAAATATTAAATGAAAGAGAAATTTCAGATGTTGGCATTTTTTATTCGTGTCGACTGAATTATTGTTAATTTTATATAAAAAATCCTCAGTTTTGGATTGAACAAACTTCAATTTTGGACCAAAATACTCCAATTTGCCGTCAAAAATCGTTCAATTTTGCATTTCAAGATCTGCCCCTTCAAGCTTTTCACTCCATTCCTGTTTTTATCCGTACTATAGTATGAAGGAGAAGGTGACACAATAGCCAGCTGACTGGCCTTTGTACATGTCGAAAACATGGTCCCACATTTAAATGACTGAGATTCCAATGGGAGTTATGATTACATAACGTTACATATGCCGCCAATTTGGAAAGGAATGACCTTGGGTGGTCTCTAAGTGGCAAGTCCCGTTGACTAAAGAACAGATCTTGGAATGTGATCAAAAATCTCAAATTTTAAGTCAAAAATCTTCACTTTTGGACTACAAATCTTCAATTCTTCGACCAAAAGTTACAATTGAGGGTCAACTATATTGCAGTTTGAACTAAAACTTATAACTTGGGATCCGCAAAAATCTTTAATTTTGTAACAAGTGTCGTTCCAAAATCTTCCTGTAGGCGGTGTGTTTCAAGACATTAAGTTATGTTTTTTAATTAAAATTGAAATTTGAATTATGTCGGAAATTGTGTGTGTGTGTGAATGGGAGGGAAGAGGGGGATTACCTGCCCACATGAATTAAGGTCCTGGTTTTGATAATCCACATCGTATTTCTTAGATGAATATTTCGTCGCAGTCGAAGTGTCATCGCTCTTCAGTTTTCCCCCAACGGATTGACCTGTTGAGTGCCTGACAGCCTGATCCATTTACACCTGCATATGCCACTGCGTATAGCCGGATAGCCAATGCGTATAGCCAATGCGTATATAACCAATGCGTATAGCCAATATTGCCAATGTGCATAGTATTTTTATTTTATTTTATCTCAACTTGCTATAGTGCAGATGACTCACAGGGCGTATAAGAGATACCCCTTCTTGAGTTTCGTCCGTGGCACTATTGGATGGCGTCCATGTCCCTACCAACTGTATTTTCCCACTCCAGGGTCATAAATCCTGGGGGTATTTAACATAATAGGTTTTGAAGGAAAAACAGTGTTGGTGAAATAACATTGTCTGACTGTTGGGAAAATATATGCATAATGAATTAAAGTAAGGCATTAAAATTTTAAATGGTGGGTCTGCAACCAGTGAGTTCACAAGTGGTTATCAAAGGCCGTGGGACATTAAACCTTGCTATGCTATTCTAAATGCTGTAAAATGGTCAATTGTTAATTCATCTTGATGTAACGTTCTACTGCATATTTTCTTCCAATTAAAGCTCAAGGTATTGCTAAATGTCAGGGTTGTAGGAACCTTTTAAAAAGTGTGTGTGTGTGAGGGGAGGGGAATGCTTTCCCAAGTCATATGCAAAAGTCCGCCTCTGTTTGTAGACAATAAAGTGGCCTGGAAGGCACTTTATTTTTAGAAAAAGGCACTTTTCCAATAGGACCACATTCCCCCGTACATGGGATGGCAAAAATCGCCATTTTCCTACTATTGGATCAGTAATTAAGGGGAATTTCTGAGATTATATGCTATCAACAAATCAATTTAGCATTAATCACGGAAAGTTGTAAGGTGCATACACGGCAACTAATTTTTGTAAGCGTGTGTACACTGAGGTATATGGGGATATAATGCTGCTACTAACTTTCCAGGCTACCGTATAATATATGGCAAAACCGATGTAATGAACGTGGGCAGCGGACCGATTGGGTTAATCCTCAAAATGGGCTTTCAGACAAAAGATTTAAAAAAATGGGAAAGAAAGAACGGTTAAAGGTGAACTAGACCAATATTTCAGGGTGTCTTTTTTCGTGAACTTTCAAATCTCTATTTACCTCTTTTACCTCCCTAAGTGAAAAAATTGTATTGTTTATGAATCTCAGAAAACTTTACTTCGTATAAATATTTGTGTTAGAGAAGTTTTGAGGCTCTCTAAAAGGATGGAAAAACATTTGTGAGTCTCTGGAAAATTATTTCCTCACTTTTTGGTGTAGTGCCCCTTTAATATAATTGAACGAGATTATATGAGGTCACGATGCAGATGTCAAATGTCAATGAATGCAGGAAAGACGCGGGGAAATTTTTGAATGTTTGTTATTCTGGATTTAATCAATGCACTTCGAAGACGTCTGAAGCTTGCTGTCTATTAGGCGGGAAAATCAACCTCTTCGGAAAAGGTAATTAATGCTTAAATAATTTGTTATTATATCATAATCTAAGAATGAATGAGTTACCATGCTTATTTATTGTGACTTACATGAGCTTTTCCTGAAATATGCCTAAAAAAAGTGAAATACAAGTGAAATGTTTTTGTTATCATAATTCTGAGTATTAGGCCTAATTCACGTTTATTGACAAATATCTTTGATTGTATTAATACAGCTTTTGCAGAGCTTTTGTTTTCCCTAACTGTTTCCCTAAATTGCCCATATTCTCCATCAAGCTACTTAAGACTGATTTTAACCTTAATTTCCCATATTCTCCATCAAGCGACTTAACACTGATTTTAACCTTTTCCATTTTTTCAGAGACGTTTTGCTGTCTGTTAGGCGGGACAATGTCAATGAATGCAGCAAAGGGGGTTTAAAAAGCAAAAAGACGCGGATTTTTGATCATTTGTTATTCTGGATTTGTTCATGGCACGATCAGAGACAGCTTATCTGCATGCAGTCAGGCTGGGACAATGGCCTTACATGCAGGAAATTAATTTTATATAGCAAAGGACGCGAGAAATTTTAAATATATATATTTGTTTGGGATGATCATGGTTCTTCGGAGACAGTCTGCAGGGCAACCAGGCTGGGAAAATCAACCTCTTTTGGAAAGGTAATGCCTTTTTTTTATATATATGTATATATATATACATATAATAGCAAGATCTAAGAATGATTTATTATGTTTATTAATGGTTTTTATAAAAGAAATTTGAAAAATATGTAGGCCTAAGTGTTATTTTTCTAAAAACCATTGAATATGTTAGAAAAGTATACAGAATCTAGTACTATAATTTACCACCTGAAGAAAGTTTGAACAAAAATTAATTTTCTTCAAAATACATGAACAATTGTTGACAATGTGAGGAAGAGAGTGCCAACATTATACAGTTCACTTATTACACCAGTCATTTTTAGCTTGACTATTCGAAGAATAGTAGAGCTATTCTACTACCCCCTGCGTCGGTGTCGGCGTCCGGTAAAGTTTTGGTACTGATAGGGTACTGATCAAATGAGCACGATTGGAGGGTTGTGTGTGCATACCAATTAGGTTATTTGCATAACAAGGAAAATATTGTTCATGTTTTGGTTAAATATTTTGGTAAGAAGATTTTTGTAAAAGTTTTCATAACTTATGAATGGTGTACATTCATGTGACTAGGCATAGGGTAGAGGACATGAGTACTGTTCAAATGAGCATGGTTAAGGGGTTGTGTGTGCATACTAATTAGCTTACTTGCATAACAATGCAAATATTTGTATCTATGATATCTCTAAAATTAAAGTGGATGTGGGGATTTTGTCTCCACAAATGATCATATATGTGAAGAGCATTGTCTACACTTAAAGATGAGGTGAAGTGTGCATATCAATTAGGTTATTTGCATAACAATAGACTCGTACAAAATGTTTAACATTCATGAGCGCATAACTTAAGTTATGAATGATGTACATTCATGTAAGTTAGCACAGAGGTAGATGACATAAATACTGTTCAAATAAGCATAATTGGGGGGTTGGGTTGTGTGTGCATACTAATTAGCTTATTTGCATAACAATCACAATATTTGTATCTATGATATATCTTGAATTAAAGTGGGAGTGGAGATTTTGTTTTCACAAATGATCATATATGTGAAAGTATTGTCTACACTTAATGATGAGGTGAAGTGTGCATATTAATTAGGTTATTTGCATAACAATAGACTCGTACAAAATGTTTAACATTCATGAGCGCATAACTTAAGTTATGAATGATGTACATTCATGTAAGTTAGCACAGAGGTAGATGACATGAATACTCTTCAAATAAGCATAATTGGGGGTTGAGGGGTTGTGTGTGCATACTAATTAGCTTATTTGCATAACAATGAAAATATTTGTATCTATGATATATCTTAAATTAAAGTGGAAGTGGGGATTTTGTTTTCACAAATGATCATATATGTGAAGAGCATTGTCTACACTTAATGGTAAGATGTAATGTGCATGTTAATTAGGTTATTTGCATAACAATAGACTTTCGCATAAAATATTTAACCTTAGATAATAACTTGGTACTTGTTATATGGATTGACAACATGGGTACTGTTCAAATGAACATGATTTGGTGTTGTGTGTTCATACTGATTAGGTTATTTGCATAACAATGAAAATATTTGTCAAATTAAAGTTTTGGTCAAAAGTTTTTGGTTAAAGTTTTCATATCTTATGTTATGAATGGTGTACATTCATGTAACTTGGCATCGGGGAACTGTTCAAGTGAGCGTGATTAGGGGTTGTGTGCATACTAATTAGCTTATTTGCATAACAATGAAAATATTTGTATCTATGATATCTCTTGAATTAAAGTGGATGTGGGGATTTTGTTTGCACAAATGATCATATATGTGAAGAGCATTGTCTACACTTAATGTTGAGGTAAAGTGTGCGTACTAATAAGGTTTCTTGCATAACAATAGACTTTCGTACAAAATGTTTAACATTTATGAGCGCATAACTTAAGCTATGAATGGTGTACATTCATGTAACGTGGTACATGGGTAGAGGACATGGGTACTGTTCAAATAAGCATGATTTGAGGTTGTGTGTGCATATTAATTAGGTTATTTGCATAACAATAGACTTTCGTACAAAATGTTTAACATTCATTAACGTATAACTTAAGTTATGAATGATGTACATTTATGTAACGTGGCACATGGGTAGAGGACATGGGTACTGTTCAAATAAGCATGATTGAGAGTTGCCTGTGCATATTAATTGACTTATTTGCATAACATTAACAATATTTGTATCTATGATACCTTTTAAATTATAGTGGGAGTGGAGATTTTGTTTTACACAAATGATCATATATGTGGAGAGCACTGTCTACACTCAATGGTGAGGTGTAGTGTGCATATCAATTAGGTTATTTGCATAACAATAGACTTGGGTACAAAATATTTAACCTGAGATAATAACTTGATATTTGGTTCAGTGGTAGCGGGCATTGGTATTGTTCATTTGAGCATAATTGGGGGATTGTGTGTGTATAATAATTAGCCTATTTGCATAGCAATGAAAATATTTGTATATGCTGTATCTCTTGAATTAAGGTAGGTATGATGATTTTGCTTAAACAAATGATCATACAGTATAAGTGAAGAGCATTGTTCTCACTTAATGGTGAGGTATAGTGCGCATTTGCTGCAATATGTTTGACCGGGGATCAAAAATATATGGCTTATGACTTACTAACTTCACATTTCTAGTTTTGTTATGATATTGACATTCCTGACACAAACATCAATCAAAATGTTTGTCTCCACATGAACAAAGAAGCAAATAAAAGGTCCTCGCTTCTAAAGAATGTTAGATTAGGGGTTTGGGAAATATAAACAATAAGCAGAATGTGGGGTAGAAAATGACATGATGATAAAGTAGCTGAAGGAATTAAAATTGAGGTCATGTGGGACAGGGTGGAATTGTATGTTATGGCAGAGTGCGGTGGGATGTTGGTCAGGATGTGTTGGCATGTTAGACATGGTGGATTGGCATGTAGAGCAGGGTGGGTTGGCATGTGGAACAGGATGGGTTGGCATGTGGAACAGGGTGGCTTGACATGTGGAACAGGGTGGGTCGACATGTGGGACAGGGCAGAATGATGTAGTGGGATGTCATCTAGATTTCAGTTGTGATGGCATATGGGTCTTGCAAGTGGTGGAATGACATACAGTATCTGGTGTTCAGGTGTGATTGCATGGAGTATAGACGGGGGATCACATTTGGGACAGGTTGGGATGGAATGTGGGACAGTCTGAAATATGCATTATTAGCAGTGAGGGGATTTGTATCGTTTCCAATGTCTAGTTTGCCATACCTTAAGCAATATTGTTTCGCATAATTTTGCTTTAATGTTATTGTACATTTTTTATGCTGCATGACTTTGCTTGACACACATATTTTCTTAAATGGAAGTTGTATTACAACCAAGATGTAGTTCTGGGAATGTGTAGGGGCTTGGGGAGGGTACAGGTTGAAAGGAGGTTGGATGACATTCTTTCATTGACATTGACAAGTCAGGGCCTTTCCTTTCTTTGTTATTCAATTGATAGAACTAAAGAGGTGTTGTTGTTATAAAGACTGCTAGGTTTTACATGTTTTCTGAGTTACTTTAACTTTTTTGTCTTAAAATATCTTGGAATATCTCAACAAATCTTGAAATGTTTTGAAGCTTGTAGTGTAAATGAAAATGTAAGTGCATTTTTTAAAGCTCAAGTATTTTGAAATCATGTGCCCCTGCTACCCTATTTCTGTATATACTTCCCTCTATAAGCCCATTCTCTACACTAGCTTTGAATTGTCAAGCATTCTGTTCTTCCGACAGTTCTAAAAAAATTTATATGAAAGAGGACTTTGAAGAAAAAATGGTAAAGAAAGCATTCAGAAATCTTATTTCATTAAGGAAATTTGTTTATTTAAAGTTTGGTATTATTTAGAAACGACTGAAATCATACTTGCTGTGACATCACAGCCTCAGTTTCCTCAAAGTCTTTATGTATTCTATCATATTTTGTCATGCGATTTTGTGGCTTAAAAAACATTGCTTATGTAAGAAAAGTAGTAAAACAGAATCTTGAAAGGGTAATTATAATCTAACACCTGAACAAAGTTCGAGGAAAACTAACAAATAGTAAAAACTTTATATTAATTTTTTTTTAAAACATATTAACAATTGTTGATAATGTGAGGATAAGGACCACAACCTTCTATGAAACGAAACTTTTAGTCTAATGACTGGGCTCCACAGCTGCAGGCCGTGCAACAAATTCACAACAAAGAGATACAAGCACAAATGAACGAGGAACGAGAACGGACAAACCCTCTATAGTAGACTTACAACACCAGTCATTTCTACATAGATAAAACAGAGCCTTCAACTTGAATATCTCCTTAACCGAATAAGATATTGAACTAGTTTCTCCACCATTTTGTTTCTCTTTAACTACTCTTTTATGTAAAATAAACTTGCTTGACCACTGAACTAATTCTTTAAAGTCCGGTCTATATACACACAATACAAGTATATGGGAAGTAGGGTGCATTATTGAAACATTCATCAAATTAAATGAATTTAAATTTAAAATCTTTAATTTTAAAGAAGTGAACCCTTTGAATTACTCCCTGACTGTTTATGTGCCTCTACCTGCCCACAAAAAGAAAGTATTGATTAAAGATCCATGGACAGGTGTCATATAACAACAACATCAACCATGAAAATAGCAAACAAAAGTAACATATTCGGTTAAAAAAGCGACCATTTTACTGCTGCGTTTTGAATTTTCAGGCCTTATTATGATAAGTTCTCTTATCCGGCTCCACTGCCCCTCTTTGCTCCACTTACAGCATTAATCTCTCCCTCAAGCATATATTCTTAACCTGTCTCCTCTACCAGAACTCCAGATCTCTTCTCTCGTCACTCTCCTCAATTTTGGAGCGATTCGAAAACAATTCTTCCTCAAACATCATCAACTTCCTCCGCAACAACAATTTCTTCCACCACATATAATCTCCTCCCCTTCTACACCTAACCTTATACACCCCTTTCTTTTTACCTAAATTTTTCTCCCATATTCAGCTTTTCCCCTTTATCTCCCTTACAAACCTTCCATCTTCTCACTATCCTTACTCTTACACCATTATTTATTTACACCCTCTTGGCACATTTGACTCTGACTGTCGCAGTAGCGTTAAACATCAACAAACCAAACGAAACCTTATAATAAACTATGCAAATTTATAGAATTTGAGACATAGTATCAAGTTAACCTATTGTTTTTTAATCCTCCAACAACGTTTTAAATCTCCATCATACCTTTATTAAAATTTAGCAGGAGAAAAGAGTCTTGATTTTCAGTGACTGACATTTTGGAGAGAAAGCATAACTTTAAAGATATTCAGCTGTCTTATATACATCAAAACTTTTGCATATATTTTAATTGTATTTATTCTTTGCATATATTTTAGTTAGCCATGTATCGGAAACTACGGGTGCTTTTGACATAATTAAAAGACATTCTGTTCAGCATTTAAGGATCTTTGTGGTGAATACAACATCTCTATCTGTTCATGTACACATTTAAAACAGGTATTTGTTCTATAACACATTATGCTAACATTCGACATGCTATTATTCATAGTTTTTATCATTAGTATTTTTGCTGTTGAAAATCTTCATAGGTTCTTTAATATGGAAGGTAGAATGCAATGACATGTCGGTCATCAGGTCATAGATGGTGGGGTGGCATGTGGATCACAAGTGGGGTGGCATGCGGATCATAGGTGGGATGGCATGTATATCATAGGTGGGGTGGCATGTGGACCATAGGTGGGATGGCACGTGGTCATAGGTGGGGTGGCATATGGGTCATAGGTAAGATGGCATTCGGTCATAGGTGGGTGGTATGTCGGTCATAGGTGGAATGGCATATGCGACGTAGCTGAGATGGCATGTGGGTAATAGGCGAAATGGCATATGGGGCGTAGCTGAGATGACACGTGGGTCTTAGATGGGATGGTATGTGAGTCATAGATGGGTGGCATATGGATACAGTTCGGGGGACGGTATTGGACAAAGGGTGGGTTTGTGTATAAGAAATTGGGTGAGATAAAATGTAGGACATAGTGTAGAATGGCATATGGTACATATAATGTGATGGCACACATAATACATCACATTGGACACGTGATGGGAGGGAGAGTTGGGTGGCCTATATGGTTCATAAGATGGAATGGCATATGAGGCATAGGGTGGGACGTCATATGGGAATTGATGAAAGGTAAAGAGTGGAATTGCGTATAATGGAATATCATATGGGACATCGCGTGAGTTGGTATATGGGACGAAGTGGGATGGCATGTGTGAGATGGTGGATATGATGGCGAACATGTAGAACACAGAGTGGGTTCTGAGGCACAGCATTGTATGGAAAATGGATGGGATGGAATGCGAGGCACAGTAGTGTATGGCATTTGGGAAATGGATGAGATGGAATGCGAGGCACAGTATTGTATGGCATATGGGAAATGGATGGGATGGAATGCAAGGCAAGTATTAAATGGCATTTGGGAAATGGATGGGATGGAATGTGAGGAACAGTATTGTATGACATATGGGAAATGGATGAGATAGAATGCGAGGCACAGTATTGTATGGCATATGGGGCATAAGGTGGGTTGGGTGTTACATAGATTTGAATCAAGTATACGCGCAAAGGGGGCGACGACATGTGTCACGTATGGTGGCTGCGTCGATGATGAATGTGAAATGGGCTGAGATGGGAAATAGGAAATAATAAAAGTGGGGGATGCATGATAATGGATAGAGGGTTGGATTGCTATACGAAAAATGGTCGAGTATAACGTGGGACAGGGTGGGATGGTATAGTGGGTGTAATGGCGAACGTGTTTTAGACATAAAGTTTGCTGTCATATGGGACATAATTTGGGGTGGCGTATGGGACAATGGTGGTATGACTTATGGCGCATAGCATGGAATACCATATCAGGCATAAGGTGAGATGGATGGCATATAGTACATAGGTTGAAATGACATGTGAAGCATACTGGCATGTGGGACATACATGATGAGCATAAATGGTAGATAAGAAATATTGCATAGAGGATGGGATTGATTAAAACAGAAAGGGTGGGATATCATGTGGAACATGAGGTGGGTTGGCATGAGAGACGTGGGGTGGCATAAAGGGGATAGTGCGCGTACGACATGGATGGCATATGGTACATTAGTTAAAATGTCACATGGAGCATGTGGGTCGTATGCTGCGATGGAAAATCTTGGATCGAGGGTGGAATTGATTATATGACATAGGGTGGGATATCTTATGGGTCATATAGTGTGGACTGTCATTTGGGACAAGGCTGAAGTGTTACATTGTGGAATGTCATTTGAAACAGAGTGATATGTATATGATAATGAGTTTGGCGTACACTTATGCGACATAGCGTAGGTGGTATATATATGGGACATGTGTTGGGATGGGACATATGGTGAAATGGGACATAGGAGTGTGTCGTCATATTAGACATAGGGTGGATTAGGGGCATATCACCCTATATGGTATGCGGGACATAGAGTAGAATGGTATGTGAGACATAAGGGTGGGATGAAACATACTGGATAAAGGCGGGATTGCGCATAAGAAAGAGTTAGATACCACTTTGGACATTGGATAGGGGATAGGGTGGCATGTGTAATATATATAGAGAGAGGGAGCGATGGCGTACAAGCAAAGGATTGGTTGTGTGAAAGTATAACACTGGATAGTATATGGGCATAAGATGAAATAAAGAGCTGGATGGTACATAGTTGGAATGGCATGTGGGGCATAGGGTGCGATGAAATGTGTGACATAGGCGTGATATAGTGTTTTAAACATGTGAATGGAAGGTATTGCATAAGGGTGATATTGCGTATAAAAAATAGGCCTAGTTTGAAATATTATATGTGATATTGGGTGGATCGACATATGGAATTAGGTGATATGCATAGGATAGTGGGTTTGGCATACACGTATGCGACATACAGTGGTATGTCATATGGGATATAGTTTGGGATGGGACATATGATGAGATAGCATATGGGAAATATAATGGAATGACATTTTTGACATATGGTGGGATGGCACGTGGAACATAGGGAACAAAGTGGGATGACATGTGTGAGATGGTGGATATCGCGTACATGTATAATACGGAGGGTGGGTTGTAATATGAGTCATGGGTAGAATGGCATATGGGACATGGATGGGAGGGTATATGAGGCACAATATTGTATTGTTAATACATATATTGTAATACAATATTGTATATTGTAAGGTGGGACACACCGGGTCGGATGTCATATGGTACATAGGTTTTAGTGACGTATGGGGCATAGGGTGCGATGACACGGGTGACATATTGTGGCTGCATCGATGGTGTATGCGACATGGGCTAAAATATCAAATGGGAAATAAGGTGGGATAGAAGGTTGGGACTTGAGGTTGCGACTTGAGGTTGGGACTTAAAGTTGCGACTTGAGGTTGCGACTTGAGGTTGCGATTTGAGGTTGCAACTTGAGGTTGCGACTTGAGGTTGCGACTTGAGGTTGCGACTTGAGGTTGCAACTTGAGGGTTCGAATTTAGGTTGCGACTTGAGGTTGCGACTTGAGCTTGCGACTTGAGCTTGCGATTTGATTGAGGTTGCAACTTGATTAAGGTTGCGACTTGAGGTTGCGACTGGAGGTTGCGACTAAAGGTTGCGACTGGAGGTTGCGACTGGAGGTTGCGACTGGAGGTTGCAACTGGCGATTACGACTGGAGGTAGCGACAGGAGGTCGCAATTCGCGGTTGCGATTCGTGGGTGCGACTGGGGGTTGCGACCGGGGCTTGCGACCGTGGGTTGCGACCGAAGGTTGCGACCGAGGTTGCGTCCGAGGTTGCGACCGGGGGTTGCGATCGGGGGTTGCGACCGGGGGCTGTGACCGAGGGTTGCGACCGGGGGTTGCGATCAGTGGTTGCGACCGGGGGTTGCGACTGGGGTTGCGACCAAAGTTATTTGCGACAAAAGGGAGGGGTTGCGATCGGGGGTTGTTGCGACCGGGGGTTTGTTGCGAGGGGGATGGGTTGTTGCGACCTGGGGTTGTTACGACCGGAAAATTGTTGCGACCGGGAAGTTGCTGCGATCGGGGTTGTTGCGATCGGGGTTGTTGCGACCGGGGTTTTGTTGCGGGGGATGGGTTGTTGCGACCAGGGGTTGTTACGACCGGAAAATTGTTGCGACCGGAAGTTGCTGCGACCGGGAGGTTGTTGCGACCGGGTTGTTGTTGCGCGACCGGGAACGTTGTTGCGACCTGGGAGGTTTTGCGACCGGGGTTGTTGCGACCGGGAACGTTGTTGCGACCGGGGTTGTTGCGAGACCGGGGTTGGGACCGGGGTTGTTGCGACCGGGGGTTGTTGCGACCTGGGGTTTTTGAGACCGGGGGGTTGCGACCAGGAGGTTGTTGCGACCAGGGGTTGTTGCGACCGGGGGTTGTTGCGACCCGGGGGTTGTTGCGACCGGGGGTTGTTGCGGGGTTGTTGCGACGGGGGGGTTGTTGCGACCGGGGGTTGTTGCGACTGGGGTTGTTGCGACCGGGAGGTTGTTGCGACCGGGGTTGTTGCGACGGGGGGTTGTTGCGACCAGGGGTTGTTGCGACCAGGAAGTTGTTGCGACCGGGGTTGTTGCGACCAGGGGGGGTTGTTGCGACCCGGGGTTGTTGCGACCGGGGGTTGTTGTTGCGACCAGGTTGGGGTTGTTGCGACCTGGGGATTTGTTGCGGGGTTGTTGCGACCGGGGGTTGTTGCGACCAGGAGGTTGTTGCGAGCCGAGCTGGGGTTGTTGCGAGCGATGAGTTGTTGAGACGGGGGGGTTGCGACCGGGAAGTTGTTGCGACCGGGGTTGTTGCGACCTGGGGTTGTTGCGACCTAGGGGTTTGTTGAAACCGGGGTTGCGACCGGGGGTTGTTGCGACCGGGGATTATTGCGACCGGGGCTTTGTTGTTGCGACCGGGGTTGTTGCGACCAGGGGGTTGCGACCGAGGGTTGTTGCGACCAGGAGTTTGTTGCTGGGGGTTGTTGCGACCAGCGGGTTGTTGCGACTGGGGTTGTTGCGACCGGAAGTGTTGGGCGACCGGGAGAGCTGCGACCAAGGGGAGGCTGTGACCGGGGTTGTTGCGAGGTTGCGACCGGGGTTGTGATTGAGGTTGCGACCGGGGTTGTGATCGGGGTTGCTACCGGGGTTTGTTGCGACCGGGGTTTTGTTGCGACCGGGGGGTTGTTGCGACCGGGGTTGTTGCGACCGGGAGGTTGTTGCGACCAGGGGGTTGTTGCGAGCAGGAGGGTTGTTGCGAGCGGGGGTTGTTGCGAGCTGGGGTTGTTGCGACCTGGGGATTTGTTGCGACCGGGGTTGTTGCGACCGGGGTTGTTGCGACCGGGAGGTTGTTGCGACCGGGGTTGTTGCGAGCGGGAGGGTTGTTGCGAGCGGGGTTGTTGCGAGCTGGGGTTGTTGCGAGCGATGAGTTGTTGAGACGGGGGTAGCTGCGACCGGGAAGTTATTTGCGACCGGGGGTTGTTGCGACCTGGGGTTGTTGCGACCTAGGGGTTTGTTTGAAACCGGGGTTGTTGCGACCGGGAGGTTGTTGCGACCGGGGGTTGTTGCGACCGGGGGGCTTGTTGCGAGCGGGGGTTGTTGCGACCGGGGGGTTGTTGCGACCGGGGGTTTGTTGCGAGGGGATGGGTTGTTGCGACCAGGGGGTTGTTACGACCGGAAAATTGTTGCGACCGGGAAGTTGCTGCGACCGGGAAGTTGTTGCGACCAGGTTGTTGTTGCGACTAGGGGTTGTTGCGACCTGGGAATTTGTTGCGACCGGGAACGTTATTTGCGACCGGGGTTATTGCGAGCGGGAGGTTGTTGCGACCGGGGGTTGTTGCGAGCGGGAGGGTTGTTGCGAGCGGGGGTTGTTGCGAACGGGGGTTGTTGCGAGCGGGGAGTTGTTGAGACCGGGGTTGCTGCGACCGGGAAGTTGTTGCGACCGGGGGGTTGTTGCGACCTGGGGTTTTGTTGAGACCGGGGGTTGTTGCGACCGGGAGGTTGTTGCGACCGGGGTTTTGCAACCGGGGCTTGTTGCGAGCGGGGGGTTGCGACCGGGGTTGTTGCGACCAGGAAGTTGTTGCGACCGGGGTTGTTGCGACCAGGGGTTGTTGCGACTGGGAATTGTTGCGACCGGAGGTGTTGTTGCGACCGGGGGGTTGTTGCGACCGGGAGGTTGTTGCGACCGGGAAGTTGCTGCGACCGGGAAGTTGTTGCGACCGGGTTGTTGTTGCGACTTGGGGGTTGTTGCGACCTGGGGATTTGTTGCGACCGGGGTTGTTGCGACCGGGGTTGTTGCGACCGGGAGGTTGTTGCGACCGGGGTTGTTGCGAGCGGGAGGGTTGTTGCGAGCGGGGGTTGTTGCGAGCTGGGGTTGTTGCGAGCGATGAGTTGTTGAGACGGGGAGGGGGAGGGGGTAGCTGCGACCGGGAAGTTGTTGCGACCGGGGTTGTTGCGACCTGGGGGTTGTTGCGACCTAGGGGTTTGTTGAAACCGGGGGTTGTTGCGACCGGGAGGTTGTTGCGACCGGGGATTGTTGCGACCGGGGGCTTGTTGCGAGCGGGAGGTTGTTGCGACCGGGGTTGTTGCGACCAGGGGTTGTTGCGACCGAGGGGTTGTTGCGACCAGGAAGTTGTTGCGACCGGGGTTGTTGCGACCAGCGGGTTGTTGCGACTGGGGTTGTTGCGACCGGAAGTGTTGTTGCGACCGGGGGAGAGCTGCGACCAAGGAGGCTGTGACCGGGGTTGTTGCGGGGTTGCGACCGGGGTTGTGATTGGGGTTGCGACCGGGGTTGTGATCAGGGGTTGCTACCGGGGTTTGTTGCGACCGGGGTTTGTTGCGACCGGGGTTGTTGCGACCGGGGTTGTTGCGACCGGGAGGTTGTTGCGACCGGGGGGGTTGTTGCGAGCGGGAGGGTTGTTGCGAGCGGGGGTTGTTGCGAGCCGGGGGTTGTTGCGACCTGGGGATTTGTTGCGACCGGGGGTTGTTGCGACCGGGGTTGTTGCGACCGGGAGGTTGTTGCGACCGGGGTTGTTGCGAGCGGGAGGGTTGTTGCGAGCGGGGGTTGTTGCGAGCTGGGGTTGTTGCGAGCGATGAGTTGTTGAGACGGGGTAGCTGCGACCGGGAAGTTGTTGCGACCGGGGTTGTTGCGACCTGGGGTTGTTGCGACCTAGGGGTTTGTTGAAACCGGGGTTGTTGCGACCGGGAGGTTGTTGCGACCGGGGATTGTTGCGACCGGGGGCTTGTTGCGAGCGGGAGGTTGTTGCGACCGGGGGTTGTTGCGACCAGGGGTTGTTGCGACCGAGGGGTTGTTGCGACCAGGAAGTTGTTGCGACCGGGGGTTGCGACCAGCGGGTTGTTGCGACTGGGGGGGTTGTTGCGACCGGAAGTGTTGTTGCGACCGGGGAGAGCTGCGACCAAGGAGGCTGTGACCGGGGGAGGGAGGGGGTTGCGACCGGGGTTGTGATTGAGGGTTGCGACCGGGGTTGTGATCAGGCGTTGCTACCGGGGTTTGTTGCGACCGGGGTTTGTTGCGACCGGGGTTTGTTGCGACCAAAGGGATTGTTGCGACAAAAGGAGGGGGAGGGGATTGCGATCGGGGTTGCGACCGGGGTTTGTTGCGAGGGGATGGGTTGTTGCGACCAGGGGTTGTTGCGACCGGAAAATTGTTGCGACCGGGGTTGCTGCGACCGGGAAGTTGTTGCGACCGGAGGGTTGTTGCGACTTGGGGTTGTTGCGACCTGGGGATTTCTTGCGACCGGGGTTGTTGCGACCGGGGTTGGTGCGACCGGGAGTTGTTGCGACCGGGAGGTTGTTGCGACCGGGGTTGTTGCGAGCGTGAGGGTTGTTGCAAGCGGGGGTTGTTGCGAGCGGGGTTGTTGCGAGCGGGGGTTGTTGCGAGCGGGGGTTGTTGAGACCGGGGTTGCTGCGACCGGGAAGTTGTTGCGACCGGGGTTGCTGCGACCTGGGGGTTGTTGCGACCTGGGGTTTGTTAAGACCGGGGTTGTTGCGACGGGGAGGTTGTTGCGACCGGGGTTTGTTGCGACCGGGGCTTGTTGCGACCGGGGTGTTGTTGCGACCGGGGTTGTTGCGACCAGGAGGTTGTTGCGACCGGGTTGTTGCGACCAGGAAGTTGTTGCGACCGGGGTGTCGTTGCGACCAGGGGTTGTTGCGACTGGGGTTGTTGCGACCGGAAGTGTTGTTGCGACCGGGGGGAGGCTGCGACCAAGGAGGCTGTGACCGGGGTTCCGACCGGGGAAGGCGGCTACGACCGGGAGCTGTAACCGGCGGAAAGGACTGCGACCGAAGGGGATGCGACCGGGGCGGGGTTGCGACTGAGTGGGAGGGGGCTGCGATCAGGGGGCTGCGACCGGGGCTGCGACCAAAGGGGTGCTGTGACCGGGGGCTGTGCGACGGTGGGGGGAAGGGGATTGTGACTGCGGGAGGCGACCGGGGGGCTGCGACCAAGGGGGTGCTGTGACCGGGGGCTGTGCGACGGGGGGGAAGGGGGATTGTGACCGCGGGAGGGGGCTGCGACCGGCTGGGGAAGCGTTCGAGGAGGAGGGGGGGCTGCGACCAGGGGGCTGCAACCAGGTGGGCTGCGACCGGGGGGGAAGGGAAAGGCTGCGCCCGCGGGGAGAAGGGGGCTGCGACCGAGGAGGCCTGCGAACGGGGAGGCTGCGACCAAGAAGCCGCGACCGGGAGGAAGGGGCTGCGATTGGGGGGGCTGCGATTGGAGGGCTGCGAATGGGGGGAAGCAGCCAGGAGGCTGCGACAGGGCGGGGGAGACCGGAAGAGTGGGGGTGGCTGCGACCGGGGAGGGGGCTGCGACCGGGGATGCAACTGGGATAGCTGTGACCAGGGGCTGCGACCGGGGCTGCGATCGGGAGGCTACGACCAAGGGAGGGGGATGCGACCGGAAAGGGGGAGGGTGGCTGCAACCATGGGGGCTGCGACCGTAGTCGAGGCTGCGACTAGGGGATTGCAGTTGGGGGGGGGTGGGGCTGCGACCGGAGGGGCTGCGACTGAAGGGGCTGCGATAGGGGAAGCTGCGACGGGGTTGCTGCGACCGGGAGGATGCGACCGGAAGGATGCGACCGGGGGGGGCTGCGACCGGGAGACTGCGACCGGGAGGGCTGCGACCGAGGGCTGCGACCGGAGGGTGGGGAGGCTGCGACCGTGGGTGGGGGGACTGCGACCGTAGGGAGGCTGCGACCGGGAGGCTGCGACAAGGGGGATGCAGCCGGGGGCGGAGGGGGCTGAGACCCGGGGGGGGATGCGACCAGAGGGGCTGCGACCAGAGGGGCTGCGACCAGAGGCTGCGACCAGGAGGATGCGACCGGGGTGCGATTGGGGATGCGACCGGAGGCTGCAACCGGGATGGCTGTGCTTGGGTAGGGAAGGGGGCTGCGACCGGGGGCTGCGACGGGGTTGCCGCGACCAAAGGGCTTGCGAGCGGGGGCTGCGACCTGGGGTTGCGACCGGGGGCTGCGATTGGGGGCTTTGACCAAAGGGCTGCGACAGGGGGCTGCGACCGGAGGGCTGCGATTAAGGGGGCTGCGACCGGGGTGCTGCGACCGGTGGGAAGAAAGGGGGAGGGGCTGCGACCGGTGGGGGGAGGAAGGGGGGCTACGACTGGGGGGCTGCGATCGGAGGGCTGCGACGGGGTTGCTGCGACCGAAGGGCTGCCACCAGGAAGGGGCTGCGACTCGGGGCTGCGACCGGAAGGATGCGGCCAAGGGGGGGGGCTGCGACCGGGAGACTGCGACCGGGAGGGCTGCGACCGAGGAGATGCGACCGGGGGGTGGGGAGGCTGCGACCTGGGAGGGGTTGCGACCGCAGAGAGGCTGCGACTGGGAGGCTGCGACAAGGGGGCTGCAACCGGGGGCGGTGAAGGAGGCTGCGACCAAAGGGGGCTGCGGCCAGAGGGGCTGCGACCAAGGAGGATGCGACCGGGAAGTACGACCGGGGGCTGCAACCGGGATGGCTGCAATTAGGATGGCTGTGCTTGGGTAGGGAAGGAGCTACGACCGGGTGGAGGGTGGCTGCGACCGAAAGAAGGGGGCTGCGACCAGGGGTTGCGACGGGGGTGGGGGCTGCGACTGGGAGACTGCGACAGGGGGGGGTGCGACCGGGGGGATGCGACCGGAGGGTTCGAAGTGGCTGCGACCGGGGAGAAGACCGGAGGGGTGGGGAGGCTGCGACCAGGAGGGGAAGACAGGAGGGGTGGAGGAGGCTGCGACCGGGGGCTGCAAACGGAAGGGGGTCTGCAAACGGGGGCTGCGACTTGGGGGGGCTGCGACCAGGGGATGCGACCGGGGAGGGCTGCGATCGGGGAGGGGAAGGGGGCTACGACTGGAGGGGCTGCGATCGGAGGGCTGCGACGGGGTTGCTGCGACCGAAGGGCTGCCACCAGGAAGGGGCTGCGACTCGGGGCTGCGACCGGAAGGATGCGGCCAAAGGGGGCTGCGACCGGGAGACTGCGACCGGGAGGGCTGCGACCGAGGAGATGCGACCGGAGGGTGGGGAGGCTGCGACCTGGGAGGGGTTGCGACCGTAGAGAGGCTGCGACTGGGAGGCTGCGACAAGGGGGCTGCAACCGGGGGCGGTGAAGGAGGCTGCGACCAAAGGGGGCTGCGGCCAGAGGGGCTGCGACCAAGGAGGATGCGACCGGGAAGTACGACCGGGGGCTGCAACCGGGATGGCTGCAATTAGGATGGCTGTGCTTGGGTAGGGAAGGGAGCTACGACCGGGTGGAGGGTGGCTGCGACCGAAAGAAGGGGGCTGCGACCAGGGGTTGCGACGGGGGTGGGGGCTGCGACTGGGAGACTGCGACAGGGAGGGTGCGACCGGGGCTGCGACCGGAGGATTCGAAGTGGCTGCGACCGGGGAGAAGACCGGAGGGTGGGGGGAGGCTGCGACCAGGAGGGGAAGACAGGAGGGTGGAGGAGGCTGCGACCGGGGGCTGCAAACGGAAGGGGTCTGCAAACGGGGCTGCGACTTGGGGCTGCGACCAGGGGTTGCGACCGGGGAGGGCTGCGATCGGGGGCTGCGATCGGTGGAAGAGGGCTGCAAACGGGGGCTGCGACCGGGGGCTGCTACCGGGGGCTGCTACCGGGGGCTGCTACCGGGGGCTGCTACCGGGGGCTGCGACCAGGGGAATGCAGCCGGAGGCAGGAGGCCGCGACCGGGGTACTGCGACCAGAGGGGCTGCGACCAAGGAGGATGCGACGGGGTGCGACCGGGAGGCTGAACCGAAGGGCTGCGATTAAGGGGCTGCGACTAGGGGCTGCCACCGGAGGAAAAAGGGGACTGCGATCGGTGGGAGGAAGGGGGGGGGGGCTACGACCGGAGGGGCTGCGATCGGGGACTGCAACGGGGCTGCTGCAACCAAAGGGGGCTGCGATTGGGGCTATGACCGAACGGCTGCAACAGGGGCTGCGACCAGAGGGGTGGGGTGGCTGCGACCGGAGGGGGCTGCGAACCTGGGGAGGCTGCAACCGGGGGCTGTAACGGGGGAGGGGAGCTGCGACCGGATGCTGCGACCAGCGGGAAGGGTGGCTGCGACCGGGGAGGGGGCTGCGACCAGGAGGCTGCGACCGGGGCTGCGACTGGGAGACTGGTACAGAGAGGAGTGCGACCGGGGGCTGCGACGGCGGGGTTTGGGGTGGCTGCGACCGGGAAGGGGAGACCGGGGTGGCTGCGACCGGAGATGGGTTGCGATTGGGGGCTTTGACCGAAGGGCTGCGACCGGGGGGGCTGCGAATGGAGGGTGGGGTGGCTGCGACCGGCGGGAGCTGCGGCCATAGGGTGGCTTCAACCGGGGTGCTGTAACGGGGATGGGCTGCGACCAGGGGCTGGGACCGGGGCTGCAACCGGGGGCTGCGATTTGGAAGTGCTGCGACCGGGGCTGTGACCGGGTAGCTGCGACCGGTGGGAAGGATGGGGGCTGCGACCGGTGGGGGAAGGGGCTGCGACTGGAGGGGGGCTGCGATCGGGGGGGGGGACTGCGACGAGGTTGCTGCGACCAAAGGGGCTGCGACCGGGGTACTACGACCTGGGGGCTGCGACCGGGGGCTGCGACCGTAGGGAGGCTGCGACCAGGGGCTGTAACGGGGAGGGCTGCGACCGGGGGGCTGCGACCGGGGTGCTGCGGCGGCGGGGCTGCGACGGGAGCCCTGCGACGGAGGGGTTGCGAAGGAGGGGCTGCGACGGGGGCTGCGACCGGGTGATTGGAGGCGACGGGGGTGGGGGCTGCGACCGGAGGGGCTGCTACCAAAGTATGTTGATCGCGCATGGGTCTGGAGGTGCGCGCAGGGTCTGGAAGAGCGCGCAGAGTGTGAAAGCGCGCCTAACGTAAGTGGAGCGCGCGTTTGGGCTAGGAAGCGCGTATGTTCCTTTGAAGCGCGCGTATTGTCTGAAAGAGCGCCCGTAGGGGTCAGCGCGTGCGTGTAGGGTCAGGGAACGCGCGTACCTTCTCCGGGAGCGCGCGCAGGGTCTAGTTAGCACGCGTATGGGTAAAGGAGCGGTCGTAGGGTTAAGGGGGTGTGCCTAAGGTAAAAGGAGCGCCCTTATGGTCTATATTATGCGCTTAGAGTCTTTAGGAATGCGCGTAGGGTCTAGGGAGGCGCGCCCATGGTCTGGGAGCCGCGTATGGTCCTCTGAAGCGCGCCTATTGTCTGGAAAAGCGCACGTAGGGCTCAGTGCGTGCGCGTGTGGTTAGGGAACGCGCGTAAGGTCTAGGGGTTTGTGCCTAGGGTCAATTGGAGCGCGCGCAAGGTCATTTGCAGTGTGCGTAGGGTACAGGGAGCGCGCGTATGGTTTAGGGAAGCGCGTGTAGTGTTCAGGGGAGCGCGCATAGGGTCCATGGAAGCGCTTGTAGGGTTTAGGGAATTGTGCGTACGGTCGGTTTATGGAAGCCCATAGGGTCCTTGGAGAGCGCGCATGCTCCAGGGTAGGTTAAAGCCACACGACTTTAAGCCCCACGACTTAAAGTCACACGACTTAAAGCCACACAAATTAAATCTACACGACTTAAAGCCACACGACTTAAAGCCACACGACTTAAAGCCACACGACTTAAAGCCACACGACTTAAATCCACACGATTTTAAAGTCTCACGACTTTAGTTACACAACTTTTAGGTTGTAAATTTTTCTTTAACCAACCAAGCAACTCTATTTGCCTTTAATTAAAACCTTCAACCAAAAAGTGGGGGCGCTACTTTATGCAAATTTCACAGATGTATTTTCCACAGCAGATCAATAAACTTCATGCCTCAATAGCCCACAGACGTGAGGGCTAAGTTCACTTGAATATTCATGTTAACCAGAAAATTGCTATTCCTTTGCGTACTAGATAAGCATTTGATTGGAGGGGGCAATAAAATACCTTTACACTTTTTAGTCTAGTGCCCCTTTAAATGTCGCGAAAATGATAGGAAAGACTAAATTTGCTCAAACTTGATTGAGGGTATTGTGAATGTATATTGAAATACGCCCATTAAAAAAACATTTACAAAAGAAAATTTCACAAATACATAACAAATTTGTATTTTAATGAAAGTGACAAAATCTTTCATCAAAATTGGTCAAACTGAGACAATTTGACAGCGTTTTTCAAACTCCTTAGAAGGCAACAATTTGAAATTATACTTCCTTGGAGTTGTGCAGCAAATTCTGTATGAGTCGTTGCCATACCCCTCCCCCTCCATTTTCCCTTCCTCCATCGACGCTGCCACAATACGTTACCCATACCATCGCACCCTATGCCCAATACGTCACTAAAACCTATGTACCATTTGACATCCGACCCTTGAGTCTGTCCCACCATATGTTCCATATACCATACAATGTTATGCCTCATATACCCTCCCATCCATATCTCATTTGCCATTCCACCCATGACTCATATTACAACCCACCCTCTGTATTATATATGTACGCAATCATATTCACCATACAACACATGTCATCCCACTTTGTCCCCTATGTTCCACGTGCCATCCCACCCTATGTCCTACATATCATCCCATTCTAATTCACATATGTCATCTTATCATATGTCCCATCCCAAACTATGTCCCATATGACATCCCACGCTATGTCGCATACGTGAAT
Source organism: Chiridota heheva (assembly GCA_020152595.1). Classification (NCBI taxonomy): domain Eukaryota; kingdom Metazoa; phylum Echinodermata; class Holothuroidea; order Apodida; family Chiridotidae; genus Chiridota; species Chiridota heheva. Next base: position 58,501 of record JAIGNY010002020.1, read on the forward strand.
GCCAGACCCACTATCCCATGCATATCACCTTATTCCATATGCCGACCAATTCCTATATGATTTTTCAAGCTATTTCGTATACGCAATCTCATCCTTATGCAATACTATTCACCCATAAGTTCAAAACACTATGCCACCCCTACGTCTCACATTCCATCCCACCCTATGACTCTTATGGCATTCCAACTCTTCCAACTCTTTATCTTATCTTATGCCCATATACTATTCAATGTTATGCTCCCACGCAACCCATCCTTTATTTGTATGTCATCGTACCCTCTATACACATGCCACCCTATCCCATGTCCAAACCCATCCAATGTCTTACATGGTATCTAACTCTTTTCTTATACGCATTCCCACCTTTATCCATTATGTACCATTCCACCCTTTGTCTCGCATGCCATCCAACTCTATGCCCCTAATGACAACACACCATATGTCCCATATGCCATTTCACCATATGTCCCATCCCAAACCATGTCCCACATGACAACCCACGCTATGTCGCATACGTGTACGCCAAACCCAGTATCATGTACATGTCACCCTGCTCCATGTAACAAATGATGAAAATTTCACGAAAATGGATTCAAGTTTCACGAAAATGAAGGAAATTTCCCTAAAACGAGGGAAATTTCACGAAAACGAACGAATTTTTACGAAAAATCAAACAAAACTTTCCAAAACCACTGTCGTCTGCTGTAAGTTACATTTAATTTGACTTACATACGTTTGCATCTTGTTATTATATATAAGATAATTTTTGCAAGATAATTATGCTGGAATCTTGCTGTGCCGTTGGCAGGTTGGTTGCACTAAGAGATGTGTGCGGGGAATAAAAAGACATTTTCTCGATTTCCATCTGATCCTGATCGACGTTCGAAGTGGGTTTCTGCTGTACGACGCAACGGCTTTCAACCCGGGCTTTCAACTTACACACTAAAATTTGAAGCGAGCACTTTGTATCAGGTAAAGGCTTTGTCTGAGTATAACGAACAATCAGATGACGTTAACATTAAAGTTACTCTTCGTATACCGTGTGAAAATATAAATTACTGAAGGAAAATATCAAGAAAAATCGGAAGCGAGCAAAAAACTGCAATCAGTAAAATTCGCTGAACTGGTACTGGTAGGTTAGCATGTAGTTTGTTTGTTGTATACGAGTGATGTGACTGAGCTTGTGTGAAGACGCGTGAAACGCAACGACGCCGCTGCCCGGTAAAATGGAGTCCAGTTAAGTTAGAATTACGTGATAAAATATAGAAAATAGAAATTGCTATATGTCCATATAGGCATTTTATAATCCAGTACAAATCATGAAAATAGCTTAAATTCCTAAGTTTTTGTCCGTCAAGCTCGGTTACAAATTAACCATTTTCAAGGAGCTTCTGTGTAGAAGCTCCTTGCCATTTTACAGCTTTTTGCTTTTTGTCGTGTTAATGTGCAAATCAATATGCAAATCGGTTTGATGTATGAACGGGCATACTGACTATTTTGTTATTAGAAACTGTGTTTTTTTAATTCTTATTATGCACCACAATTATTTGAATGGGTGATTCTGTTAAGTTTTTCTTTTTCACCTACGTTCACCACCAACCAACATCTAGGAGAAGACAATCGCATATTTTCAAAGACTTAAATTTAAGGAACGAAATACAAAAAAAATAATGAGTATTTTTTTTTAAATATCTGATATCTAAAATTTTGAATATGTCAAAATATCCTCAAAGTTTGATTGACCCTTGGAACTAAATACAATGTTTCACTAAGTGCTAATTTAAAGAAAAAGAGAAAACCTTTACGGCCTATATATATTTCTTACAAGTAAGAAAATTTGTCATAGATTATAAAGAAATACATTAATATTCTAATCTGTACTGGGTGAATGACATCATTTATTAGAGGGCGTACGGACAAAATGAGGGCTCCCAAGTAAATTTTATTTTGACAGATTTAATGTTTTAATAATTTAGAAAATGTATGCTAATTTGTGTTGTACGATGTGAAATTTCTTCTGATGACTTATAATTATTATTCCTATAATATTAAAAGAAGAAAAATGCAGACTTGATGTCTCCTTTAAGAAAGAAACTTATAGAATTACATAACAATTACATAACAACTTATACAACTATGTAACAATTTTGTGTCAATGTCACAAATTAACATGAAAGTGCTATTTTCAAAATGATTCAAGAAGTTATTTGTTCAGATATGAATGTTCTTTATCAATCCATAAACATCATTGTAAGTGCCCGCCCTCTGTTTTTGTTTTTTAATACGAACGTGGGTTATTCCTACATAATACTGAGAACAAAATTATGCTGCCCGCCCATACATCACACATCAACTTACAACAAATGAATTCAAGGTATGTATATGAAGAGGTAGCAAAAACATGAGCTTAAATGGTTCAATATCAACAAATGAATTTAAGGTATATGGACAGGTAGCTAAAACATGAGCTTAAATGGTTCAATATATATATATATATATATATATATATATATATATATATATATATATATATATATATATATATATATATATATATATATATATATATATATATATATATATATATATATATATATATATATATATATATATATATATATATATATATAAATAATATATATATGTATATATATATATATATATATATATATATATATATATATATATATATATATGTATATATATATATGTATATATATATATGTATATATATATATATATATATATATATATATATATATATATATATATATATATATATATATATATATATATATATATATATATATATATATATATAATTATGTCAAACAGCAATAAGTCACATCAACAGAAGTAAAAGATTGACCATTTTACAACACGCATGTTAAAACTTAAATATATCTTATCAGCTGATTAGCATAAATTGCGCGATATTTTGTGACCTCAGATTTAATAGGACAACTAGAAAATCTAAAACCTTGTGGACCAACTTCAAATAGGAAGAATTCCATTTTTTCCATGAGGGGGCTAACTGGCTAATGGAAGATATTGCGATAAAATCCATCCCATGCAGTCATGCAGGCTGCCAGGAGAATTAAAGGCTGTACAATTAGAGTATTTAAGATTTGTCAATAACTTAAAATTATATTAAAATTTCTTTGATAAAAAAATAAAAAATATGAATAAACATGGTAAATCATTCTTTCTTAGAGTATGTGCTATAATGACAATTTCATTCAGGTTTAATTACCGTTTCTGAAGAGTTTGATTTTCCCCGGCCGCCTGCCTGACAGGCAACAAGCTCCAAGACGTCTCCGAAGTGCCATGGTCAAATCCAGAATAACAAATATTATAAATTTCCCGCGCATTTGCTTTTCGTTGACATTTGATGCAAACATCGTGACCCCATGTAATCTTATTCAATAAGTTAAAGGGACACTAGACCGACAAGTGAGGATACAATTTTCCAGAGTCTCACACATATTCAGCAAAACTGAGCTTTTTGGTCGTCGTGGAGAACTTCGAAACTGCTCTAACACCGATTTCATACGAAGTAGCTTTCTGAGATTCAGAATCAATATAATCAGATAATTATATCACTTTGGGAGATAAAATATTTTTAATGAATATTTAAAAATTCAACAAAAAGACGCCCTGCCATATGGGTCTTAGTCCACCTTTAATTGTTCTTTCTTTCCAATTTGTGTGCATCTTTTGTCAGAAAGCCCATTTTAGGGATTAAACGAATCGGTTCGGTGCCCATCTACCCACTGTTGCATTGGCTTTACCCGGCGTAGTACGGTAGCCGGGAAGGTTATAACCTTTAATACATCCCTATCTCCATATACCAGTCAGCGCACGCACGCTTACAAGAATTAGCTGCCATGCATGCACCTTACAACTTTCCGTAATCTGATCAACGATTAATTTGAACAATTAATTCGAGATCCATGGACAGATGGACAGGTAGCTGAGAAATATATGCTGTTGAAATTTCATCATTTCACAGTATTTTGAGTGTTTAGGCATTTTTTGAATAAATTATGCAAATATTTCCCCAACCTGCCAACAGTACCCCAACACTGCTTTTCAAAAAGTTAATGTATTATGTTAAATCCCCCTTGAATCATGACCAAATCCAATTGGTAGGGCCATGGATGCCATCCAAACAGGGACAGGGATGAAACTAGAGAAGAGGGACATATTTTTGTTGCGCCCGTGGGTCATCTGCAGTAGTACGTCCAGAAAAACGGGTTTATACGCTTATGCAGCATGTAAATGGCTCAGGCAGTCGACAGGTCAATCTGCTGCAAGAAACGGAGGAGCTTGACAGTTCGACATATTCATCTCACAAAAACGATTTGGATGATAAAAACCAGGGCCGTAATTCCCGTGAGCCAGGAAGAAGCCCCCCCCCCCCTCCCATTTTCTTCCACACACACCCATACTTGTTTTGAGACCCAACCCGGGACATGCGTTTTGAATCATCAGATCGGGGACATCGTATGGACGTTATTTTTAACCGAATTAAATAAGATGAGATAAGGGCCGTAATTCCTATTTGAAAAGTGTGTGTGTGTGGGGATGGGAGGAAGGAGGGGGAGGAGGGAGGGGGGGACATGGCCTCTTATCAAAAAATAGGGGAGACAAATGGCAAAATTTCTTCAAAAGTACTGAATTAAAATATAAAAAAAGAGGGGGGGGGGACATGTCTCCTCTGTTCCCCGGAAATTACGGCCCTGTGTAAGATTGATCACAATTTCACAACCCATTTGTATTAATTTATTATTTACTACCCATCGTGTTTTTTTTAATAGTTTAATGACATAAAAGAGGAATGTACTCTATAATACATACTAACTGAATCGTACACCCATGTGTATGTCCTCCAACCAGAACCACTATACCACATAAAAGATACCAATCGGGGAACAAGTAATGTGTTAGAGTTTATTTGCCCAACTGGAGACAGAATGCAGTCTGAATCACATAAGCGGGGACATATGTGCTAGAATTTCATACTCTGATAATACACCTAAAGACACATATTTTGAAACATAGCCTGCATAGAACCTACTAAATGGAAAAAGCAATAAAATGCGCAATATGTCAGGTAGCATATTGTTTCACCCATGGAGAGCCCAAACTTTGAAGAAAAACCAACTAGAAAACCAACTAGGGATGTCCCCGAATGGTAGCTTGTTCCCGATTGGAAAGTGTGTCATATAAAGTGTGTTTATTATATAAATGTCCCCAATAAAACATACGCATGCAGGCCTGCCTTACCTAATATACGCTCCTCTGAACAATTGTAATAGGATAGGCCCCAGTCGATTTTTGATGACGTGTGTAAGAACTGCCGCTGTGCTTACTGACGTCATTGCGACTTGTTTTGAGACGAGACCGCCTGTTTAAGCTGTAATCTCAGGTTAACCATTTTGCACGAAAGTCTATTGTTATGCAAAAACCATAATTAATACCCCACAACTCCTCACCATTACGTGTGAAATGCCCTTCACATGTAGGCCTATGATAATATGTGTATGCGAAAAAATCACACCCACTTTAATTTAATAGATAACATATAGATACACATATTTTCATTGATAATTATGATGATTAAACCCCAAGCACCTAGTGCAAGCATGATGATTAAACCCCAAGCACCCAGTGCGAACATGATGATTAAATCCCAAGCACCCAGTCTGCCAGTGCGCCCAATGATGAATAAGCCCCAATCATTCAGAGTGCCCACTGCCCAATGATGATCAAACCCCGAGCACCCAAAAAAATACATGTTATCTCAATGGACCATAGAAATACACATTACTTCAAAGGAAGAACCTAGTGTACTTAACCTCACCTAGTGCCTTCAGGCTTCCCGGCCCATAAGGATGCAGTGCACTTCTGTCCACGAGCTCCATCCCATCACTTTCCTCTCCTTCTCGACTGTCCTTCTCCAGGTCGTTCTAGGACGACCAACCTTCCTTCTCCTCTCTGGTTTCCACGTCATAGCTGTCACACAGTGCTTAATAGTGCTCATGCGCATCACATGTCATGTTTAGTGGTTCTCAGTATTTCATTCTTAGATATTACATATGGCCATTTGACCTTCAAAATTCTCCTGTAGCATTTGAACATGAGTTCCATATCTTATTTAACTTCATAAATGCTACTCTTTTTTTTCGAGATTCTGTTTTTAGTATTTTCCTCGCCACCACCTTGTAAGCTTACTGTTGCACCAAGTATCTGAACTTGTTTACTTCATCTAGAGCCTAGCGCGCCCAATAAAAATTAAACCCCAAGAACACCCAGTGCGAACATGAGAATTAAACCCTCAAGTACACTGCGCGCCCAATGAGGATTAAATCCAAGCACTCAGTGCGCCCAATGATGATCAAACCCCAAGCACTCAGAGTACCCAATTATGATTAAACCCCAAGCACCAAGAGTGTCCAAGAAAATATACTTTATCTCAATGGACCCTGGAAATACACGTTAATCAATGGAGGATTAAACCCCTACTAGCATAGGTTTTGGTACCGTGGGGCACTGGGGAAGGTGGCCCCAGCTTTTACGAAAAATGACAAAAGTGCCCCATCTGAAATTGAAAAGTGCCCCTCAATTACTGTCAAAGGTTCCAAATCTGGTGAAATTTGAGCACACTTAAAAAAATGGAAATATTACAAAGTGCCCCTTTCAAAATTAAATGCCCCTTAATTACTGATCCAATTGTAGGAAACTGGCAGCTTTTGTCAGTCCCATTTACGGGGAAATGGGTTCTTATTGGAAACAATTAATGGGCCTTTAATTACATGATAAGAGTCCCCAAAGAGTCCCGATGAGGCACCTATGAAAAAGATCCCGGGGCCTTACAATGACTATGATAAGGGGCCCCCAAATTACCTCAAAGGACTTAAAGTTCAAATGGAGGAAGGGGGGGGGTGGCTCTTTCAAGAAAAAGCAATTTGGGCTTGATAACAAAAGATCGATTTGATATATGTCTCAACGATCTACTAAAAGCCAACCTTTAAAACAAAAAGTAACGTTGCTATGAAAGAAGGGTACAGTCTAAGAAACCTCACTATCCGTAAGTTCATTTTCATCCTTTTGAATTAGGAAGCGCCGGATTATATCCCATTTTGACCCCAAATATTTTCTTTCAATTCTATTGTATGAAACACGTTACGTGTTAGAGGTTCGCCAAGAAGTGGGATATGAATACCCACATTTCCCAGGATCTACGTCCATGATTATCAGTGGCGCCGCCAGAGGTTTAATATTAGGGGCACAAACCTTTTCGGTATGGAGGCAAGGGACTGCCTTTGATGGGACAAAGTCCCTGTAGGAGTCCTGGGGACGAAGCCCCAGGGAAACCGCCCATTTCCAAGTTTTAGATACCCCAAAAGACTCTGAATATGTGCAATACACGGCTTTTTAAACTAAAGTAGGATGATTACAAACGATCTAGTATAGCAGCATATAATTTTGCAATGATACATACTACCCCCACCCCCACATTAAAAAGGTCTAAAATAGCCATTTTGGACAAAAAACAATTTTCGACATTTCGGACATGAAAGAGAAGGGGGTAAGGGGGAGAGGGGGTGCACGTTCCTTTATGGCGCCACTGAGGATTATGTCTAAATGATAAATCATGCATTATGCTTCTTACCGTGATCGTGAACTAGATTGTCTGCCTCCGATGAGACACCCCGCATAAGACACTGGCACCATCTTTTCTCACTTGTCGGAAGTTTTACATTCGCTTCTCCCAGGTGGCGGCACCATTTTTTTTTTTTTTGGTCATGGGGGGGAAGGGGCAAATGCTTCTCATGGGGGGAGGCAAAAACCTATAAATCGGGCAAAATATGTCACTTTACACACATTTCTAAAGGGGGGGGGGGGCAGGTGGATGAAAAGTGATCTATGTATACCCCCATAGCCCCGCCACTGCTTCTCCCAAAGGCTCACCCTCTTCACTTTCTTTTGCAAGAGAATTTTTGACAAAAATTTAGATATCCATACTATTTCAATTTGATTTTTGTAGGGTCTTCTTCAATCGAGATCGGTCAAATGTGTCCGTACATCTTGTATTTGGCAACAGGTTTCATTCATGGGACCTTGCTTCTGAATTGTGAGTGTTAAGTTATGATGAATATTGCCGCTGTGTATATAACCTTGGGCAGGGCAACAACATGTTTTTGCAGTTTATGAAATCCAACAAATCGTTATTTCTTTGAATATAATCCGATACTTTTTCCTTTAACATATTTTCTATAAGAATAAGAAAAATTAAATTTAAAACAAATGATGGGGAGGGGGCTAAACAACACATTTTCCCCACTTTTTTCGTCCCCCTGGTTCCGCCGCCACTGAATGATATCAAGACATCAATGTTTGGGAGGTTAGCCAACCCATCACAGAAATCCTGGAGCCGCCCCTCAGGGTAAAATTACAAATTAAATTGTTTTCAATTTTCTCAAAAAGCTTTAGGACTTAAAAATAAATAAAAATGTTATAGGCCTATACTTCACAGGAAGTTGAAAAATGACCGTACTTAAAAACTACAAGAAATTAGATAATTTTTTGTTATATCATTAAATTTATCGCACGAAGCGCGAACATATCTTAAAGGGTCTAGAAATTGGATGTAAAAATCTTGAAAAGTTTGAAAATGTTCATTGATTTTGAAACATATTTGAAATGCGTTTCTGATTTTGGATGCTAAAAATCAGTATAAAATGAAGGAAGATTCTTTTTATCTATTTGAAAAACGAAAATTTCATTTGATAGATTGGTGTTTATTCATCTTTGTGATGAGCTTTGTGATGCACTTTATATCTGTATTAATGTGGACTACCCATCCCTTAGGTGTGTGAACGGGGGAGGGGAGGAGGCACGTCCCCACTTTTCCGAAAAATTACAAAAATGCTCCTTTTGAAAATGAAAAGTGCCCTCAATTACTGACCCAATAGTATGAAACTGGCGACTTTTGTCAGTCTCATGTACGGGATGAATGTGTCTTCATTGGAAAAGTGTCCCTTTCTAAAAATAAAATGCCCCTTTTACTTTACTTTGTTGTTTTGGGATCACTTATTTTAACTACAGATTAAAATTGGGGAACACATGACTTGAAAAGTTTCCCCTAAGAGGTCGTGCCCCCACTTTTCGAAAGCTTTCTACACCCCTGACGCATCCTAATATGCTCATCGAATTCCACCGCTCTGTTTAACTTGTTCATTAAAATCGTATTATGCAGAAACTATCAAAGGTTTTGTTTTGTTGTGATTACATGCGCCCTTCGATAACTTGTCGGATAGGTATTCCCAAAATGGCTAAGAATCAACACAAAGGTCGAAAATTGAATAAATGAAAAGAAGACAATTTCAAATTCTCATGTTAAAATCTAGGTTACCATTTCTAAACGGCAGAAGAGAAATTTCCCCTAAAAATTGAGGGAAATGGGTGGAAATTGTGGGGTTAATGGGAAAGCCCTGGTCTAAAGATTTCCAAAATGGCTTAAAATCAACAAAAACTGACAAAGCTCAGACAGTTTAATGACAATAAGAAGATAATTTCAAAATTAACTCAGATAAGCATTATGTAGGGTAAACAGACAGCGGATATAGTTCCCCTACAAATTTGGGCACAATTTTGCAGGGGTTCATGGGCGAAGCCTTGGACTAAAGATTTCTTGTTTTTGACTGTTTGATGCACCAAAATGGCTTAAAATAAACACAAAGTTCCAAAATATAAAGGAAAAATCGTTGGGTCCCGGGGCAAAGCAAGGATATACGATCCAGGGGAAGAAGTCCGACATAAGGTGCTTGGGAGGGGTATAAGGGTGAAGCGCAAGGAAGTTCTAAAAATTTCTTGTTTTTGATGTCCCAAAATGGCTGAAAATAAACACAAACTGCAGAACTGAGAAAGTTCGAAACATTTAATTGATGATAACAAGACAATTCTACATTCTCATATTGAACCTACTCCCCTGAAAATTGAGAAACTTCAGCAAAAGTGTTCAAGGGTTTATAGGTGAAGCCTTGGTCTGAGGATTTGTTATGTTTTTTGCCCCAAAATCTACACAAACAGATATAGTTCCACAATATAATTAAAGAAAAAATGAAAAATTCAATTTAAAACGTTAAAATCTACTCAGATAAGTGTTTATCAGTTTATACCATTTCTAAACAAGTAGAGGGGAAATTTCCCTTTAAGCTTTAGAAAAGTTCGGCCAAACTTTTTGTGTTCATGGACGTAGCTCTGGCACTAAGGTCCAGGGAGAGAAGCCCTGGAAGATTTCTAGTTTTTCCTGCCCAAACTTTAAATGGTCCATATGAGTGGGCATCCTTCATACTGTCCCAGTTGCCTGACCCATACTCTGATATCTAGACGAATCGGGCATGATTGAGATATATCTCTGATTTAAACAGTATATCCGACATTTTCAATCTCTGCTTACTAAGTGCCCAAATATGATGTTTGTCATCATGCTAAGTCGGCAGTCATGGTGGTTAGGAGGACATGATTCTGATATCTAGCTGAGTCAGGCATGAATCTCATATACTCTAATACAATTATATCCGACATTCTACATCTCTACGGGGGCGGGGATGGGCAGGTGTGAGCTCGTACGGTCATGGTGATAACAAAAAAAGTATGTTATAAATGGCATCTTGGTGAGGGTGGTTGGGGTTTGTGGGGATGGAGGCTGGTTGGTGGGAAACATATCTAAGGTAATATTTGGACTCACTTTCCCACGAAAACAGAAAAATTAATTCGTTACAGATTCAAGTTTTACTGGAATAACCTTTGAGGAAGGAATTATGTAACTCCATATCCCCTCTTCTAACCATTTTATCTAAGCAAGGCTTCTAGAGAAAATCTCATGCTCAAAATACAGGGCAAATACACACACACATACGTGTGTAGACCCTGCAACTGGTGATATATCCATAATCCTATATAACTGGTGACCCATACATGTGTAGACCCTACAACTGATGACGTGGGCGTAATCCTATATAACTGGTGACCCATACATGTGTAGACCCTACAACTGATGACGTGGGCGTAATCCTATATAACTGGTGACCGATCAATATACAACATACATATGGGATAATAATAATAATAATGATAATAATAATAATAATAATAATAATAATAATAATAATAATAATAATAATAATAATAATAATAATAATAATAATAATAATAATAATAATAATAATAATAATAATAATAATAATAATGATAATAATAATAATAATAATAATAATAATAATAATAATAATAATAATAATAATAATAATAATAATAATAATAATAATAATAATAATAATAATAATAATAATAATAATAATAATAATAATAATAATAATAATAATAATAATAATAATAATAATAATAATAATAATAATAATAATAATAATAATAATAATAATAATAATAATAATAATAATAATAATAATAATAATAATAATAATAATAATAATAATAATAATATGGGTTGTAGTTATTAGGAAATTAGGTTACACTCGTATTTTTAACTTATCCTTTCTAACAGGTGACATGTACCGAAATGCAAAAATACTGAATTAGATTAGTGTTTTAGTCATACAAATTTAAAAACAGCCATTTTTTTGAACTAAAAACAACCGAGGACGTTATCGGCTGTGTGCGTGTCATCGCTCTGAAGGTGTGTAAACATACGAATGTCATCAGTTGGTGGGTCTAAACCCACCCGCACACCCGCCCACACACCCGCCCACACACCTATCCACACACGCCTACACACATACCCACACAAAAAGTAAGTTCAATACCATATCACATACAGGTCTATACTATATATGTTGCGATAAGGTAAATCCTGAATTATCTATTTTCATTGCCAGCTGAAGTTTGGATTACGTAATAGTCAATATTATCGCGTTATATGAATGATTACGTGACGCAAACTGTGTGTAGGGCATACTGAGTGAGATGTTAAGCTAAAGTTACAGTGTCTAACATCCCATGCTGTGACTGTGAAGTGTGATCGTGGCCAGTGCAGTGAGTCTGATCTGAAGTTAAATTTTGCGGATTTTGCATTGTAGTAAAGGTGAAAAAACACAATGGCAGCAGTATCCTACTGCATTAAGCAAAGTATGAGATTGCCGTCGTTGATGACAAGATCTTCATGTCTTGTAAAAAAATGTAAGAACCATTTCAATTTTTTGAATGCCTATCAAGACTTAAAATTTTAATAAACATCTAGCCTAGGCCTAGTAGCTATGCATGTTGGGCATACATACAGGTGTTCCTAGCGTTATGGCAACCTATATATGCTGCCATAACGCTAGGAACACCTGTGGGCATACAGAGGGAGATGTTATCTCACTAATCAAGACTTAGCTTTTGTTAATGTTAGTAAGAATCTTCATAGGCCTACTCACAACTCCTGCGCTCTAAATCTGATTTACTTAACGTAGGCTAGAGTATGAACAATTATGCCTAATGCTACATAAAATGTTACACGCTTAATTAGGCAAAGTCAATGGGCTTCAACCTGTAGGCTAAGGCCTAACAATACACATTTTTCATTCAAATGTAGTTTCAACACATTTTCTGCAAGCATCTTGATTAAAAATGTAACATGCATGTAAGCATTTATATTTCCAACCAATAAGAAGATAGAATGGTTGCATAAAGAATTTTTTGACATATTTTGAGTCCTCTGTCCAGCCTTGAGCATATGAACACACCAGTGAGTGTCCTACAGTATGTGTGTGCATGTTTCTTAAGTACAATGCATGCAATTTGTATACTATGCACTTATCAGTTGTATGACTTGCCCTACTAGCCCCGGCAATGTCAGTCAAAGGTGAGTCATTGACATATGCAATGGTGACTCACATGTGCGTCATTGTACCAAATTGTCAGTCACCAGAGTGACTCTGAGGTGCTTCAATTTACTTTAGACCAATTGACTTTGTACAGAGGTGATTGATTTGGGTAAGTCATTTCACAAAAAATGTCAGTCACCTACATGTAAGTGACTTAGGGGTAGGGGTGCATTAATGTACATGTTTTGTCCACCCACTTTGGTGCAAATTTATGCCTTACCTTGTCCAGAGGTGTAGGGATGAGTCACACAAGTGCATTAATATAAAGGAAAAGGACGCTGAGGTAGGCCAGTCCAATATCAAATAATTATAATAGTGCGCAGCAATGCAATTATCGCGTCTTGTAACAAATGCGCATGGTGATTTTTTTTGTATCTGCACCCGTTTTTGCCTCTCCCATTTTCAAGTTGTACGTTCGTGTTTGCAACATTAGTTGCAACGCTATCGTCCTGTGCACAAGAATTCTTGAAATCTACTAAAATGTATGTTGAAAAAGTTGTTTAGCTTTATGTCTGGATGGTAGCGATTGTGTCTATTAGTCTTTTGTATGCAAACATTTAGTACACTAACTGAGAAACACAATAACATAATGGTGTACATGTACATGTAAGTTACAATTAGGCCTATAAATGTTAGCCTACAGTACTATTAGGCAGTGCTGATTTCTAAAAAAATTAACAAGGAGGCTCACAAAGAGAGGGCCAATTTTCGGGATATTTTCTTCATTTTTCAGGTGGGTTTTCACATTTTGGGAAACTTTAAGTGTATTTTTTGCTAATTTGCGGAAATTTTCTTCAATTTTCTAGAACTTTAATTTCAAGGCAATTTTCTTAAATTCATGGCCAATTTTCTTTGATTTTCTAAACATTATTTTTTCATTTCATCACATTCAATTGATTTTATAGAAATTTCATCATTTTTCAAACCCAGACCTCTCTAGTGTAGTGGTTAGTCGTAGTGGTTAGTGCTTTGTCCTCTCACCCGCACGTCCCGGGCTCGTATCCCAGTGAGTCTGTAACCAGTGAGTTCACAACTGGTTGTCAAGGGCTGTCGACATCTTGATATAATGCCCAGCACTGGATGCTTTTGGAATGTTAAACCTTGCTATGCTATGCTATGATAAAGTCAGGTCAATTTTTAACAAGAAGGGCTCAGACCCCTAAGCCCCCCTAGAAATCAGCCCTTCTACTAAGCCTTCGTGAGATAACATCTCCCTCTGTATGCCCTAGATGTAGCTATTAGTCATATCCCACAATACACTTTATGACATACTGGTGGCGTGTACAGTGGGTTATTACACTTTCCACACATAAAGGTGAAGGTGTGTTGAATGTTAGGCTACCAAACTTGAGCCCATGGTCAATGGGGCGAAATTCGGTCCAAACTTGCTATTTTACTGTATTATGTACCTTTCTTGCTTTATTTCCTATGCGTAGTTCTTTGAAGTTGTTTTAGTGCTCAAAAAGACAAAATTAGCTGATTGGCTAATAACTCATGCACATTTAAATAGATTCAACTAAAAAGTAAACAATTTTTATTGAATTTTGACCTCATGAATAATCAACAAAATTTAGTTCTGCAATCTAGTTAAAGTAATAATAGATGTTCGCATCGCGAACAGAAGACTCATAGAAAATAGATAAATTCTACCATTTCCAAGTAAGTTTTAAACGGCAGGATTTTGTGGATAAACAGTACATCTGTTGTGAACCTGGTGATAAAAGATTTTTAATATCTTAGTAAAAAATATTGTCAGGAAAGCTGTATGAAGTTGAAGAAAGTTCTCACAATTTTTTTTGTGGTTGATCTATATTGGCATGCAATGCATACGAAAAACCATAACCTTTGTGTGGCTGCAAATCAGTAAACAACAATCACTTCAGCATGCAGAAACGGGTTAAAATGAAGGAAATTATGGCGATATGGTTCCATAACTACCCTACATGCTATGCACTACATGCAATACAGAGTGAGACTTCATGTATGTCCTATCTGTTTTAAGGTGGAATTCGCCTCCGTCCTAAAATCGGGACTACACCGTTTATTTACGTTACCGGTTACACTGTAACTACTGTACTTAAGGCAGATAAAAATATCTAGTTAACTTCTCCTGTTATTGCTGTTAATCTTGTAAACAATTAAACCATGTTGGTAATTCTGAAATTATTAAAATACAAAGTACAAATATAAGCCAAAATTGCACACTCCTTTCAGTTCAACTTTGAAATCTTGAAACCTTTTTTAACGAGGGTGCACAACACCAATATGCGTACTATAAATATAATGCCAGTGAACTGGATGCACCCGTTCACAAATTCAGTGGCGTACAAAACAGGGGTGGGCATGGCTCATTTCTGTAAAAACAAATTCTTGGGGTTAAGTATATCTATTTATGGGCCCCCAATAATGAAGCTCTGGTAAATTGATTTTGAAGGGTCAAATTCTCTTCACATTTTTAGTTTATCCAAAGTTTGCAGGAATAAGTCGGCACAAAGACACTTTTCGAATATTTTGGATGTAAGCAAGTTTAATTTTTTTGATGTAGTTTGATCTTGCCAGGCCGACATTTAAGTGCACCATGGAAGATTCACACCCTTACATCAACGATGTTCTGATTTTTCACATGTTGGAAAATTGAACATCTCAACTCCGTAAATTCACACATCACTACCCCACACTCCATACATACAGTGTACAATTATACATACACTGGATGTACGTACATACAGAGTTTATTTTGGGAATGGTGTAAGCATGACACAGCGTGTATACTATTTAAGAAATATTTAGTAAAGGCGCTGTGAGTAGCAATGTTGTAAATGTCAAGGAACAATATTGGCATGCCCATTCGTGTTTCTCAACGTACGGACCTGGCTTCAATCATCCAAAGAAATTCTGTTCTGATTTTCTCATTTTTGTGATTGCAAATTTGAAATTAAAGAAACAGAACATCAGCAATTTTCAGGCTAATCGAAATTGTATTAACTATGGTTGGGGTGGGGAGGGGGAAATTGCATTTCCAGCTGTATACCTAGGAGAGGCAGAAGGAATTCAGGCCATGCAATGAGGGTAGAAATTCTAGTACAGGCACTTTCTAGATTTAAAGTAATAAGGATCTAAAACAGGAAAAAAGTGTCTTTGTTCCATAAGAGTGATATTACCACCTGAAATTTGCAAGGTATTATTCTGAATTACCTTCCTCATCTTCCTTTTATTACCTTAACCTCTTTCCCTTATTCACCTTCTCTCTTCCCTTCCCTCTATCCCTCCTTTCTTTCCTTTCTGTCGTAACTCAAGCACCTTAGTTTTTAACACCCTCTTGGCACATTTGACTCTGACTGTCGCGGTGCTGTTAAACATCAACAAACCAAACCAAGGCATATAATTCTGTCATGGATTAATTCTGTCCTCTGGCAGTGCACGTTCATCATAATCCAAAGCAGCTACAATCTTAGACAAAACTATTGAAACACTGAGGCTATTTTTACATCAATCATGTGATTATACTGCAATATGTGATTTATTTTGGATACTTCCAACTCCCCCTCTCCCATTCAATATTGAATTGAAGATCAAACAAAAGTCCCAAATGTATCAACAAGGATCAATAGGGCGGGAGGAGGGGTGGGGGAGGGGATGAATGATTTCAGGTAAATAAGAAATGCCTATATGTATACATTGTAGGGACAAAACTAGACAGAGGATGACCCATTTTTTTAATACAATTTCAGATTGAAATAAAATAACACATAATTTATCAAAGTTTATTGTTGCGCTTTATGGAGGAAGGGGCAGGATGCATATTCTAATCAGGAGCTGAAATAAAGTTGATATTTTAAAATAATTAGATTTATAGTGTGACTTCAATTATAAACAGAATCGCAGTAGACTGTGTAGTTGTAAAAATTGTAGGAGTTGTAAGAAGTTCCAACAAGTTTTGTCTAAGATTGTACACATGCAGCTCTATATCAATTATTGGAGCAAATTCTTCAAATACTAAATGTATGCTAATATGTTGCAGCTAATCTTTTATGTAGTATTTGTGAGTGGATTTCAACTTGTTTTAAAACTATAATAATTTCAAAGGGCATATGCTGCAGTATATATAATAAGTATTAATGAAATGAAATACAGTTAAAAGGAGATATTTTTTAAAACTTGGGTCCCCTTCTATCGATTTTTCAAATTTGGTCAGGCTGATTAAATTATCATCACTGATCCCAAAATACTGTATCAAGCATGCACGGTTCTATGGGGTGTTTTGGGTGCTTAAATAAACCCCTAAGAACTAAAAAAAATCAGGACCATTTAGAATAGTTTTTAGCTCGACTATTCAAAGAATAGTAGAGCTATTCTACTACTTCTAGCGTTAGCGTCTGGTTAAAGTTTTCATAACTTAAGTTATGAATGGTGTACATTAGACTTGGCCATAGGGTAGAGGACATGGGTATTGATCAAATGAACATGATTGGAGGCTTGTGTGTGCATACTAATTAACTTATTTGCATACCAATGAAAATATTTGTCAGGTGAAAGTTTTGGTTAAATTGTTTTGTTAAAGTTTTCATAACTTAAGTTAGGAATGATGTACATTCATATAACTTGGCATAGGGGTACTGTTCAAGGAGCATGATTAGGGGTTGTGTGGCATAAGGGTACTGTTCAAGTGAGCATGATTAGGGTTGTGTGTGCATACTAATTAGCTTATTTGCATAAAAATGAAAATATTTGTATCTATGATATCTTTAAATTAAAGTGGATGTGGGATTGTGTTTGCAAAAATGATCATATATGTGAAGAGCATTGTCTACGCTTAATGGTGAGGTGAAGTGTGCATATTAATAAGGTTATTTGCATAACAATAGACTCATACAAAATGTTTAAGATGAGTGCCTAACTTAAGTTGTGAATGGTGTACATTCATGTAACTTGGCACAGGAGTAGAGGACATGGGTACTGTTCAAATACATGTACTGTAAGCATGATTTGGGGTTGTGTGTGCATACTAATTAGCTTTATTGCATACCAATGAAATTATTGATCCCCCAATCATCTCAACTGAACAAAACCAATGTTGTCTACCCCTGCACCATGTTACATGCATGTACACCATTATAATTAAGTTATGAGCTCATGTTAAACATTTGTGAACACAGATGCCGCCAACGCCATTAGAATGATCCCTATGTTTTCATCCTGCTTCACAGGCGAGACAAAAACTAGGTTTGTTAGTGTGTAGTTTGTGATTTTTGTGGTTGTTTTCATTCTCTTGAAGACATTCCATCATGTGTAATGAAAATGATTGAACCTTGATTCCCTTTCCATTATTACCATTTATTTCCATGAACTTTTCTTCCCAAACCGGGGACAACACTGACCCCTCCAGCTACCGCCTCATTGCCCTCACCTGCTGTCTCTGTTAAATTTCTCGACTGAGGCCAAGGCCATTTTCCTCGCCCTCAACTTTCATTGAGTACTCTCTGTTCAGCCACTTTGCCATCTTCTCTGACTCCAAGGCTGTCCTTACTTCTTTACTCAATCTTAAATGGGATAACCCCACATCCCACCTCCTCCGTAAACTCCTTTCGCCCACCCTCTGCAGGAAAAGTACTCTGTTCCTTCTGGATACCTAGCCACGTTGGCATCAAACTGCTTATCGCTTCTCTTGTTCGTGACCGCTGGCAAACCTCATGGGAACTTCCAAATTGATAACAAACTCACGTCATCCAGCCCACCATTCTGATCAAACCCACCATCCACAACCTCTCTTGTGTCGACAACGTGCACATTACCGGTCTTAGAATAGGTCACACCCACCTCACTCACTCCCACTTCCTTATTGGCTCTCCCATCCCTCTGCAACAATTGCCATTGCACCCTCACAGTCAATCACTTTCTCCTTGCTTGCCCCCTGTACAACCTTCCCAGTGCTTCCCTCGCTCCCCACAACTCAATAGCTGAGCTCTTCCAGAAAAACCCTCCAGATAAATTATCTTTTCCTTCATCATGCTTTCCTCTACAACCATATTTAGTCTTCCTCTCCCACCCCCTCTCTATTTTGTTTTTTTTCACCCATGCACCTCCTCTCTCGATCCCAGCTTTCTGGCATTTGGTTTTTTTGTTTCTCTCAATCTCCCCTGTTTTCTTTCCTTCCTACCTCTGGAATGATCTAACCTCTCGGGCACAATTTGACCCTCACTGTCAGGTGCCGTTAAGCCCTCATCAAACAAACAAACATGAAAGGATTTGTTCTGAGAAGAAGAAAACAAGTTTAATGATAGAACTGACGACTGAATTGAATTTATAATGAAGTGTCTTGGATTTGAATAGGGGAAAAAACAAGGTTTCGCTAGAATGGAGTGGAAACATAATAGATTTGTGATGAACTCTCAAGTTAATCTGCAATGAATTTTTATTTTTATTTGGTGGATAGAACAGCCCTATTTGGTGGATAGAACAGCCCTATTTGGTTTAAAAAGGCAAAGAAGTTGAGCATGTTTCTGTTGGAAGTGTCAGATTTAAGTTAAAGGCTGAGGTGGGGAGTGGAGTAAGTGGAGGTTACAGTGAAGATTGGAATAATGAGTTTGTTAAGAGTATATATTTGGTAGATGAATGGATGGCAAAATGTGGGTTGAGGTAGTAGGTGAATGGATGATGGTAGGTGAATGGGTGATATTAGGTCATTTGGGGATGGTAGGTGAATGGAGCATGTTGAGAAATAGAGGATGGTAGGTACTAGGTGAATGGAGGATGGTAGATAAATGGAGGATGGCAGGTGAAGGGGGATGGTAGGTGAATGGGGCATGTTGAGTTGATAGAAGTGAGGGGATGGAGTTAAGAGAAAAGAATGTTGGGTGGAAGATGGTAAAATGATTGGTAGATGTAGGAATTAAGATGAAGGTGGGATGGCATGGGGACAGGATGGGATGAAATGTGGGACATGGTGGGATGGTGTGTGGGACAGGGTGGCATGTGGGACAGGGTACCATGGATTGTGGGACAGGATTTCATGGTATATAGGACAGGGTGGGATAGCATGTGGGACAGGATGGCATGGGAAACAAGGACAGGATTTCATGGTATATAGGACAGGTGGGATGCATGAGACAGGGTATGTCATCTGGATTTTAGGTGGGATGACACATGGGACAGGGTGGGACAGCATGTGGGACAGGGTGGGATGGATGGGAAACAATGGCCTGAGGGACAGAGTGGGATGGCATGAGAGGGTATGTCATCTGGAAGGATGGCATGTGGGACAGGGTGGGACAGCAGGATGGACAGAGTGGGATGGCATGTGATACATGGAAGGATGGCATGTGGGACAGGGTAGGATGGCACATGGTACAGGGAGGTATTGGATGTGGGACAAGGTGGCATGGTACATGGGACAGGGAGGAATGACAAATGGGACGGGGTGGCATGGTATATGGGACAGGGTGACAAGGTATATGGTGAGATGTCATCTTGATTGCAGGTGTGATGGTAATATGAGTCATGTGATGGAATGGTATCTGGATTTCATGTATGATTTCCTGTAGGGAGGGATATAGGATGGGACATCATGCAGAACAGAGGGTAGGATGGCAGTTTGTGACATAGGGTGGAAAGCATGTTTTTAACGGCGAGGGGATTTGTATCGTTTGCTATGTCTGGTTAATGTATTTTATTCATCAATGCCGATCCATTCTCATTTTCAGCATTATTTACAGAACATACTTGCAATACAAACATCGTTTGTGATAGCGCAGTAACAGTGTGAGTAGGGTTAATGCACTTTGTTGCGTCCCAAGTTTTGTCTACATAAACTTTGAAAATACTTTGTTTGTCAGTTTAAACTAGGCCATTGTTATAGAAACCGCTTGATTTTGAGGAAAGCCAAAAATGTGAAACTTTACACAAGGGATTAAAGAGCCAGGTATTGTGGATAGGGTTACAGCAGGGCCAAACCATGTGTGTAATGTGGGCTGAAGATTATTGAAATTTGAAAAGGATATTTTCATCAGTGGCTTACATGTATAAACACTCTGGTGAATTTAAGTGCAATAGACTTAATATTTAAAGCCAGACTTATCCATCACAGCAGGCAGTGGAAATAGATTGTTAAAACTTTGTGTGTATGAAGGGGACAACACTTGTATGAATTGTGGTTATTTATGACCAGGTAAACAGAAGATTGGTTAATCCCGTCTCCAAGGGGGTAGGAATGGTCACTTTTCAGAGGGCAATAAAATTTTCCTTTTCCAAGTAGAAAAATAGAAGGTAAAATTTGTTTCCATCAAATGCTTAATGGGAAATCTCCTGTTAAGATAGTAGCCTTCTTAGATTTCAAGTTTGTTGAGCTATTTTTCTTTAAGTTTTTTCAAGTTTATGGTTTATTTGAAAATTATTCAAGTTTACCTCCCAACTGGGACGAAAGCATTCAACTGAAAATTTAAGATGCAGGTTCACCCCTCCCCATACACACACACACACACTTCTTGTACAGTATTATTGAATGCACATACTGTAAGTTGCTCTAAATTTCTTTTTCATTTGTATTCCAGCTATCAGTCACCATGCCAGGTCAATATCAGCACTTGCAGAACTTCCAGAGACACATGCCATGTTGAGGCAGACTTGTCGGGACTTTGCTGACAATGAACTTAAGCCAGATGCAGCCAAAATAGATAAAGAACACTTGTACCCTGCAGACAAGGTGATGCTTGAATACATTTTGTCAATATTTACAAATATAACAATGATTATGAGATCAACATATTCAGTTAATAATAATTGAAAATGAAGGGGAGCGATCTTGGGAAAAGAAAGAATTGCGATTGAATTCAAAAGAAAGTATTTTGGTGTTTAAGTTAATAAACATGTTTAGGCACATGCTGAGGTACACATACTTCACCTCTGACTGTGGACACAAACGTAATTTCAATGGCAGAGATGCTACTGAATATATTGTCAAATAAAGCCAATTGTGAAAGAAGGAATAGTTGTCTTTTTCACAAACCAAACAAACTAAAATTTGAATTGATGCATACAGTGCGCATTACCTTGTTTGCAATTTTTTTATTCTTGGTAAAGTTATTCTTCACTGCTTTTGCATATTTGGGAGGTGTGTGATTTATGTGAATATTTACATTATTAAGTCCCATAGACAAGCATAGGGGAGGGGGAGAGTGCGAACGATAAATTTCTGTTGATTTGGAAAAGATTTGTAAAGATTTACGATGAAGTAGCAAATCTTTCTAAATCAATTTGACAAAAATTAATATAGAAATTTTAATATAAAAATAAAATTCTTTTGTTGCTTTTGTTTTGTTTGACAGGTGAAGTCTCTTGGTGAAATGGGTTTACTGTGCATAGATGTACCCCCTAAATATGGTGGTACTGGGTTGGACTATTTAGCATATGCCATTGCCTTGGAAGAAATAAGCAGAGGTTGTGCTACCTGTGGTGTAATAATGAGTGTAATGAATGTGAGTATACAATGCTCTAATGCTTATGTATAATGTAAGAAGTTTTATATAAAGGTTTATGTCACTTATTTTAAAGACATCTCACATAATTTACAGAGACAGAGAAAATATTCTTTGTTGATATAAACATCTAAGTTGCTGTAGCAATAATTTGATATTTGTATACTCTTGATGATAAGAATTTTTGTTGGATTTTGGAGTTTGATTTTAAAACTGAAATGGTTTGATAAAAGCAGAAGAAGGGTTAAGGAAGTATAGCACAATGAGTGATTAATTAATTATAATTGTCTTATGCATTTATGCGATACATCTTTCATATTACCTGTTAGTTTGCAATTTTAGATGTTTACAGCATTGAAGGTATTATACAAATTTACAGTTCATAGCTACAAAGGGAACCCTACCTGATAATGATGAAGCTACAGGTAGTTGTGAAAAATGTGTTTTTGTCAGTTCTTTTCAAAATGTAAGATTTACAATAATTCCATAGAATTTAATCATAAAAATGATCTTGACTAGTTCTGATAGATTGTGTTCTTTGTAGTTTGCCTTTGTAAACATTTGTCATTGAAAATGCTGTTACCTTTGTTTTTGTTTAAAGCATACTACTATCTTCTCTGCAGTCATTATACCTGGGTCCTCTACAGAAGTTTGGTAATGAAAGCCAGTTTCAAGAATTTGGAGTTCCATTTTTAACTGGTGACAAAGTTGGCAGTTTTGCATTAAGTGAACCAGGTATATTATCACTTCTTTGTTATAAAAGACTTTAGGAATCTGAGGCTATGACATCACAACTAGTCTGATTTCAGTTGTTTCTACACAAATGATACCAAACTTTAAACTTAAAGATATCTCCTTAAAGGAATAAGATTTTTGAATGCTATCTTCACCGTTTTGTTTCTTTTAAAGTCCTCTTTCATATAAGATAAAAAAAAATGCTTGACCACTGTACTAATCCTTTACTTCAAAAACTTGTCAGTTAGATAATGACATGTAACCTTTCACATGATTGTGGGTCATTCTGCATATCAACCTTGACATTTGACCTCATAATAGTTTACCTTTGACCTTATTTCCTAATTAACATTTAAAAACTGCATATTATGGGGTCATCATATGAGAGACCACTTATCACACCCTCCCCTTTCTAGGGTCCACATATGTGAAAAAAGCATAAAGAGACCCATGAATAAGAGTGATGAGGTAATAATAATAATACCATTGTTTCAACTACTGTTGGTCACAATTATTATTATTATTATACATTTATAGTGCGCTTGATCTTAAAAAGCTCTAAGCGCATTACATAATAAACACCATATACATGGACATAAAGAAATGTTAAAATAAGATAAATAGGTAAGAATATTCAAAAATGTTATAATAAGAGTAATACTGAAATTGTTAAAGAGGAAACAAATTTAAAACTTAAACACCACTGTTCATTAAAAGCAGTAAAAATAAAATACTGAGAGATGATTAATTAAAACATTAAAATTAAAGATCACTGTAAACATGATAGTTATGAAGATAAAGGGCTATTCACATAAGAAAGCAGTATAAAATGGCAAAAAACACAGGAATTAAAGGACATCATAAGACATAGCTTTCCTTAAAAAGGTAAGTTTTGAGTGAACGTTTGAAAGAGTAAAAGGAGCATGTGGTACGTAAACGAACTTACAGAGCATGTGGTACGTAAAACAAATGTAGTTAGCTTGCTGAACAACCTTCAAGATTTTAGCTTATTAGTGGTGCTTTTAAACAGAAAATTAAAAGAACAGAAGCAGCCAGTAGTATCTTTATTGCTTCATTCCTGCGTTTCACCTGTTAGGTGTGTATTTTGCATTTAAACTGATATATTATGAAAAGCGTATTTAAAAATTATTGTTGAGGCGGAGTGTTTATATACACATTCAATGCAATGGGCAAAGGACTGTGGCATGAGTGGAATGGCCCGACTTTATTGAGTGCAAAGTCCTTTGAACAGTGCATTAACAGTGCATTATATATAATCACGATGACGAAACATTAATCTTTTTATCATATTTCCGTATTAAATTGTTTAAAATCATGAAAAACAAGTAAAAATACTGAACAAAAATGAGAACAATTTACATATATATTTTTTGCTTTATTAAAACATTCATCTGATCTAAAAATGGAATAATCCAAGTGATAAAGGTCGTGCATTACGAGGATTTAATGCAAATACTCCATAGAAATTTGATGATATGTTTTAATGGAAAATACATTGTGAATTTGACTTGACAGGTAATGGAAGTGATGCAGGGGCGGCTTCAACCACAGCCACCCTGAAGGGAGACCGGTGGGTGTTGAATGGGACCAAAGCATGGATAACCAATGGGTATGAATCCTCAGCCACAGTAGTATTTGCAACCACTGATAAATCATTAAAACATAAGGTGAGTATGAGATGTAACATTCCACTCCTTAATTGGAATCAAATACTTTTGCCAATTGTGTTTTGTCACTCTGTATCTAATTTTATTGTGTCTTATGTGTTATATTGGGGAAAGGGTCATTTGTTCGGATTTACAGAAGTACAGCCAGTAATTTTGGTGATCACTAGGTCGTTTTCTGTTTGTACAATGAAGCACTGTTTGGGTTCCTGGTAGTGACCGCTAGGTTGTATCTCTGTTTGTACAGTGAAGCGCTGTTCGGGTTCCTGGTAGTGACCGCTAGGTGGTATCTCTGTTTGTACAGTGAAGTGTTGTTTGGGTTCTCGGCACTGATCGCTAGGCCGTATCTCTGTTTGTATAGTGAAGCGCTGTTCAGGTTCCCGGTAGTCATGGAAGTTCCTGTACCCCGATCTGGGTAATATGCAATTCTGACAACATAAGGATTTATAGCTACTACTGAAAACCCGGGAGTGGTAAAAAGTTTTGAAAAACAATCTTTCCCAGTTTTTGAAAATAAAAGTAGAGTTAATAAATGTCAAAAAATTATGTTTGGTATCTTTTTTTCTGAATTTCTCATGCAAAGACAACTTAATCTAACAAAATTCAAGTCAATTTCGGCATTTGGCAAGCATCCAAGTCAGTTGTCCCTTGATCATTTATGAGAAACTTTCAACTAGTGATGGTATTTTTTTTTAAAGATCCTAAGTTTCATGAAGTTTTTAGATACCAAATAACAACATTTTCATGTATCGGCACAAGTTGTCATGTATAATGATAATAATAATATAATATGGAATTTATATGGGGCATTTTTTTAGTTTAAGGAACTATTTAAATGTGCTCTACAACTTACAGACTAGTTCTCCGGCTGCTGATGGGCGCACATGAACTTCGTACTTGAAAGGGAAAGTGAATGAACACCGCGTTTTCACGCTTCTCTTCTCGATAGTGTTCAGAGAACCAGGCACGGGTGACTCTCCTGCTGTCAATACTGACAGTTTAAAGTCCCCTCCGAAGGACTGTATGCACCAATTAACCATTGTTATTTTTTTCAACAGCTGAATGAGGAGTAGAAGCTGTATAGAAGGTTATACTACACATTCCTTTAGTCATTCAACAATCAAAACCTTTAAATAAAAGGGTTAATTTCATTTTGGCTTCTTGATGCCACAAGCAAGTCCACATATCAGCATCAACACACTCACTTATATACACACTGTCAGTTGTAACACTAGACCCTGATTCAAAAACAAGAATTTACATGATATGAAATATCTCTCAAAATGCTTCAAAAATACTGTACCTCAGGTCAATAAAAATTAAGAACAATAGAGTTCCATCTTTATTTCTTCACAATAAAATTACCTCAAAATAACCAAAAAGGTGTCCACTGTCCAGAATTGCAATGTCAAGTATTCAAAGTTAAGTGATCAATCTAAGCAAAATGGCAGTTTGGAAACTTCCAGAAATCAGTGCTAAATTTTATAAAATAGAGGGTAATTTTGGAAACAATTATTAACTAGCACGCTGACTGTATTAAATACAGTAAGCCGAATTTACTTAAGGTTTTTGTAATTTAAGGAAATTTTTCTGGTAGAAAATATCTTTTCATAGTCATTTTAAATGCTTTTATATGTACTGTTTAGTGTTTATCAAAAGGTATTTTACTTCATGTTTACTTGTGAATTTGGCCTAGTGTACTGAGATATAATGCAGTGGGAGTGCATCAAAAGATCACTTTATGTTCATATCACATTAGGGGAATCCCGAAGTGGCAGCGCTACCGGTAGTGACAAAGCAACACTACAGGTAGTACACAAACGTGTCGTGGTGCCGTTAAGCCCTCATCAAACAAACGTGACCACTGCACAACACCAGTGCAGTGCTAGTGCAGTTCAAACAGTAATGTACACAATCCTGAGCATGGGCGTTTATTAGGAAGAAACTTCAGCAATAAAAAGTGGTACACTTTTGGGCCCTTTAGGTTGAATTTGGTATGTTAGTGTCCTGGAAAATCATGTAAGAAATATGGGTAACATCCTTGAAAAAGTCATGAATACCATTGAGAGCTTTGCAGTAGATAAAATGTCCAAGTTTCTTGTAGTGTATTTCATCTAGAGTTGGAATTAATTATAAAATTTCCCACGGTTGTGAATAAAGGTGTCGAAAATCGTCCCACGAAAAAGTGTGACAGAAATAATATTAATGTAGTAAATACATCTTTATATGCTCCCCTCTTTCGCAATTTAATGTACTATTTATCACACAATTACAAAGGGACGGTTTCTAGAGCACATATTTACCTAATTTTTTTTAGAAAGATTTTATTATTGTTTTTTAATGAAAAATTCTTCTCATGAATTCCTGTTTTTCCAACTCTGTTTCCTCAATCTCAGACCTTTTCGAAAACAATTCTTCCTCAAACATCATCAACTTCCTCCGCAACAACAACCTCTTCCACTACATTTAACTTCCCCCTTTCTATACCTAACCTTACTTACCTCCTTTTTTTCTCTCTTTCTGTTTTTCCCCCTTTTCTTCCTTACAAACCTTCCTTTCCTCACTATCGTAAATCTTGCACCATAATTTATTAACACCCTCTTAGCACATTTGACTCTTGACTGCGCGGTGCCGTTAAACATCAACAGACCAAACCAAACCTGTTTCCATCTCGTAAAGGTTAAAGGTGACAGTATTCATGTGCATAAAGAGTCATAGGATAGACCAGAGTTTTATTTATTTTTCTTGTAACGGTGGGAAATATGGAGAAAAGTAAAGAGAAGTAAAAGATAATCTTAAGTGGAAAAAAAGTGAAAAGGAATTTGATCTAAGTACAACAGTATGGTTCTCATATCTTTTTCAGGGCATCAGTGCTTTCCTAGTTCCCAAACCCATTGAAGGCCTTTCATTAGGGAAGAAGGAAGACAAGCTGGGAATCAGAGGTTCATCCACAACCAATCTAATATTTGATGGATGTGAAATCCCAAAAGAGAATTTACTTGGGAGTCCAGGAATGGGATTCAAGATTGCAATGGTTTGTTGTGCTTTTTGTGTATTTATTGAGACCTGATTAAAGAAAATTCATAAACGGTTTTGTATCTTGGAATGAAATCTAAACAGCTTTGGTGTGTGTGGCAGCAAGACTTGTATTTAAAATCTATTTATCTCAGAAATATGTGATGAGTTTAAAATATTTTCAAATTTCGGATTCTTTCCTAATAGTCATTCAGTTAAAGGCAATATGTCCCTTTGTTTTCCACAGATGACACTTGATGCTGGTAGAATTGGAATTGCTGCACAGGCAGTAGGAATTGCGCAGGTAGGCCATGCTCACAAAAACACTTTCACAAAAGAATATAGAAACCTACTGTATTTTTCTATTTTAAAGTTAAAGCTTTTAAAGATTCTCAATCATTTAATTCATGCAGAGATTAATAGTTTTCTTATTTATTAAAGTTGCAACATTTTTTGGTTCATTTTGAAAATAAATCATGCACTTTTACTAAGAAATATAGCTGTACATTTATTATTGATTACCGAAATGATAAAATGGTATACTTTTTTTTTCATTTAAATAAGTCATATAAACAAAATCATCATCATTATCATCATTATCATCATCATCAAATGTATTACTGAAAAGTATTCATCATCAAATGTATTACTGAAATGTATTACTGAAATGTATTACTGAAATGTATTACTGAAATGTATTACTGAAATGTATTACTGAAATGTATTACTGAAATGCATTAAATGTATTCCTAGGCTGCTTTAGACTGTGCGATTGAATATTCAACACAAAGGACAGCCTTGGTCAACCCATTTCTAAAATGCAAGTCATTCAGTCCAAACTTGCTGATATGGAGATGAGGATAGACAGTGCAAGACTGCTGACATGGAGGGCAGCCATGCTGAAAGACAGTGGCAAGAATTACACAAAGGTAAGTACTGTGGGTAAAATCCTAAGTTGTATAGCGCTACAACTTTGGCTAAATGTGTTTCTTGTAATACAACTTTGTTCAGTTAAAGTAAAGGAACATTTTAAGAGGTTTTGATTATTTTATCAATTTAGTTTAAATAATTGTAACTGAAAATATTGTTAAATTTTCATGTTAAAAATGAAATTTTAGGCCAAGATCTAAAAAATACATGGGATTCATGTCATATGTGGTACACGTATAGCCCATGGTCTGTAGATGTGCCCTATTGTTTTTGGTGGTGATGTCATCATATTAATGAGTAGGCGGGCTTAATGTACAAATTTTGAATTGCTCATATTTTAGCAACCTCGTATCTGTTTTGTTTCAAATGTGGTTTACTTTTGATGTTAGCTAATGTATACATGTCCATGGTACCAAAACATTGGATTTCATTAATATGCAAAGTGGGTGGGGCTTAATATGATTTTGTTGAAAGAGCTTGTAAACACAGTATCTCAAGAATGATACATGGAATACAGTTCATATATGGTACACATAGATAGTCCATAGATGTGTGCTATTGTTTTTGGTGGTGATGATATGAATATTAATGAGTAGGTGGGGCTTAATGTTAAAATCTTGAAATGTTTATATTTTAACAACCACATGTCTGTTTTGTTTCATTTGTGGTGTAATTATGTTGTTAGTGTGTATATGTTCATGGTACAAAAGTGTCAAATTGTATTAATAAGCATAGTGACTTAACATGATTTTGTTGAAGAAAGCTTGTAAACACAGTATTTCAAGAACGATATGTGGGATTCAGGTTATATATGGTACACAGATTGCCCATGGACTGCAGATGTGCTCTATTGTTTTTGGTGCCAAGATCATGCATATTAATGAGTAGACAATTAAGGCATAAATTTGAATCTTGAAATGCTATATTTTAACAACAGCATGTCTGTTTTGCTTCAAATTTAAAACAATGGTTAGTAGCAAGTGTATACATGTTAATAGGAATAAAATGGTTGAATTTAATTAATTGTGAAATTCCATTCTTGTGAGTACTGTGAGTTATTTAGTTGTCATTGTTATTTTGAGCCCAGTGTGCAGTAACATTTATTATACAATAGTTCAAACTTAAAATTAATATTGCATGTCGGAACCTCAAAACCTTTGGTTTTCTGGTTAAAAAACTGTGATACTAGAAACAATCATATTACAATGTTACACAGATAAATACCAAATTGTTCTCAGTTGCACTTCATGTTGTGATGCCCAAGTTTGTCGTCAATCTTGTTGCTGTGAAAATAGAATGAATAATGATATTATGCTGAGAAAGCTACCTTATGCTTTGTACTCCTGGCTTAAGTGTGCATTTTGCAGCTAACCCTTCTTATCTTTTCCCACAGGAGGCTGCCATGGCTAAATTAGCAGCTTCAGAAACAGCAACCTTTGCTGCACATCAGGTAAGAAATGACTGATGTTTTACGTTTACATACAGGTTTTAAAAGTTTGATTTTGTGAAAACCAAATCCAAGTTAGCGTAAGTAGGGACAAGAATATTTTTTAAATGATAAATTTCATATAAAAATCCTAATTATGTATTATTTGGACCACTTAGTAAAAACTAGGATGTCACTATCCACTTAAATAGCATTACAATTAGTAAAGTAGATACCACAAAATTCTTAGGGGTCTATATTTATTTAACTCTTTCTTGGTCCGATCATAGTCATTCAATGTCCATTAAGATTTTGAGAGGTGTTGGTATCTTGTCAAAATTGAAACATTTCATTCCACGAATGATTTTAGGGTCCTTGTAGTAAACACTTATTTTATCTTATTTATCTTACTGTCGAAGTATTTGGTCGAGTGCTGCTAAATCATTTTAAAATAAATTACTTATCTTACAAAAATGGGCCATCCGACATATCACCAATAATTATTATCGTGACAGTACTAGTAATTTATTCATTCTTAACCTCCTTAGTCTCTTAACCTCCTTAAACTACCAGATCTCATTAACATTAATCTTGCCACCATTGCTTACCGGGCTACTAACAATAATCTTCCACCAACTTTTATAAAGATATTTAGGACTAACAAAGACACTCACAACTACAATACCCATCAATCAAACAACATCCATTGTGTTCCCTGTTGCACCAACATTATAAGATTTAGTTCGTGCAATTGATACCTGGAATTCCTTCTCAATCGATGTACAAAGCTGCAAATCTCTGGTCTGTTTTAGAAAGCTCCTTAAACGTTAATGTATCATGGACTATTTATTTGTTTTTAATCATTCTCTTTTACTGTTAAATACTTACATTCTTAATTTACCTGGGATCAGGTGGGGTGGGATGGGAACCCAGGGCTTCAATTGTATCTATTGGTGTGTGGGGTGTTTGCATTTTGTACTACCAAATTTGTTATCATTTTTGTTTTGTTATTTGGGAGTGTTGTACTCACTTAAGCTCACCAGAGTTTTTATACAACACTTCCTTTCACAACCATATATATTCTTCTGTATATACATATTTCGTAAATTTCATGATATATTTGTAAATAAAGCTCTTCTGTAAATATATGTAAATATGTTGTGAAAAAACAAATAAATGAAATGAAAATCATATTTTTTTAATATAATCTTTTAAATTGTGTGACAAATTTTTCATTATATTCCTCTAAAAGTTAGCGTTAGTAGGGCACAATTCAAACTATGCATTTGAAAATGATAATTCCCATGTAAATTGCATTCCTCGTATTATTGTTGTAAATGAAAAGTTTGTATTATTTTCCCTTGCAGGCTATCCAGGTCTTGGGAGGTATGGGTTATGTGACAGACATGCCAGCAGAGAGGCACTACAGAGATGCACGCATCACCGAAATCTATGAAGGAACCAGTGAGATCCAGAGGCTTGTAATTGCAGGCTGTATGCTTAAAGAATATGCCCAGCAAAATGTCTGATTGCAATGCCTAAAGATGTGTTTAGCGTGTAACAGCCTTGCAAGAACAGCTAATTGCCTTGATTCCAAAGAATTCAAATCCTTCATCAATAATAAAGGAATTAAAAGAGAAAAAAGGAAATTCTACCTCTTTACTATAAATTAATTAAAATTGTTTGACTGTTTGTTATGTGTTTTAAGATGGGTGGAGTAACACTGCTTGAATGGGAAGGGTTTCATTTCTTTGATGTCAAATTGCTTTAACTCTCCTACTGAGTGTCAGATTTTGGATTTATTCTAATCGACTGTGAAAAGAATTAGACTGTATGGGTGTAAATGCAAGATGTTTCTGATTGCAGCAATGCATATCAAATTCAACTGTCCTGGGTGCAGCAAAGCATATGAAATTCAACTGTCTTGGCTGCAGCAATGCATATGAAATTCAACTGTCCTGGTTGCAGCAATGCATATGAAATTCAACTGTCCTGGTTGCAGCAATGCATATGAAATTCAATTATCCTGATTGGAACAAAGCATATGCAATTCAGCTGTCCTGGTTGCAGCAAAGCATGAAATTCAACTGTCTTGGTTGCAGCAAAGCATATCAAATTCAACTGTTGTCGCAGCAATGCATATGAAATTGAACTGTCCTGGTCGAAGCAATGCATATGAAATTGAACTGTCCTGGTCGAAGCAAAGCATATGAAATTCAGCTGTCTTGGCTGCAGCAATGCATATGAAATTCAACTGTCATTGCAGCAATTCATATGAAATTCAACTGTCATTGCAGCAATTCATATCAGATTCAACTGTCCTGGTAGAAGCAAAGCATGTAATTCAACTGTCCTCATTGCAGCAATGCATATCAAATTCAACTCTTATTGCAGCAATGCATATCAGATTTAACTGTCCTTGTTGAAGCAAAGCATATGAAATTCAACTGTCCTTGTTGAGGCAATGCATATCAGATTCAACTGTCTTGGCTGCAACAATGCATATCAAAATTAACTGTCCTGTTTGCAGCAAAGCATATGAAATTCAACTGTCCTGGTTGCAGCAATGCATATGAAATTCAAGTGTCCTGGTTGCAGCAATGCATATCAAATTCAACTGTCCTGGTTGAAGCAAAGCATATGAAATTCAGCTGTCCTAATTGAAGCGAAGCATATGAAATTCAACTGTCCTGGTTGCAGCAATGCATATAAAATTCAACTGTCCTGGTTGAAGCAAAGCATATGAAGTTCAACTATCCTGGCTGCAGCAAAGCATATGATATTCAACTGTCCTGGTTGCAGCAATACATATGAAATTCAGCTGTCCTGATTGGAGCAAAGCATATAAAGTTCAACTGTCTTGGCTACAGCAATGCATATTAGATTCAACTGTTCTCATTGCAGCAATGCATATCAGATTCAACTTTCATTGCAGCAATGCATATCAGATTTAACTGTCCTTGTTGAAGCAAAGCATATGAAATTCAACTGTCCTTGTTAAAGCAATGCATATCAAATTCAACTGTCTTGGCTGCAGCAATGCATATCAAATTCAACTGTCCTGTTGGCAGCAAAGCATATGAAATTCAGCTGTCCTGGTTGCAGCAATGCATATGAAATTCAACTGTCCTGGTTGCAGCAATGCATATCAAATTTAACTGTCCTGGTTGAAGCAAAGCATATGAAATTCAACTGTCCTAATTAAAGCAAAGCATCTGAAATTCATCTGTCCTGGTTGCAGCAATGCATATGAAATTCAACTGTCCTGGCTGCAGCAAAGCATATGAAATTCAACTGTCCTGGTTGCAGCAATACATATGAAATTCAGCTGTGTGATTGGGAGCAAAGCATATGAAATTCAATTGTCCTGGTTGCAGCAAAGCATATGAAATTCAACTGTCCTGGTTGCAGCAAAGCATATGAAATTCAACTGTCCTGGTTGCAGCAAAGCATCTCAAATTCAATTGTCCTCGTTGCAGCAATGCATATTAAATTCAACTGTCTTGGCCGAAGCAAAGCATATGAAATTCAGCTGTCTTGGCTGCAGCAATGCACATCAGATTCAAATGTCATGTTGAAGCAATGCATATAAAATTCAACTGTCCTGGTTACAGCAATGCATGTAAAATTCAACTGTCCTGGTTGAAGCAAAGCATATGAAATTCAACTGTCCTGGTTGCAGCAATGCATATGCAATTCAGCTGTCCTGGTTGAAGCAAAGCATATGAAGTTCAATCTCCTGGTTGTAGCAAAGCATATCAGATTCAATTGTCCTCATTGCAGCAATGCATATCAGAATCAACTGATTCTGTGTTGTTATTATTGGTTGTGATTTTGAAGTCTGTTACTTTGTATATTGCTGAAACTACTGAAATCAGACTTGTCGTGTCATAACATCACATTCCTCGTATAAAGTCTTATGTAACTTATGCAATATTATCTTAGAATTTTGGACTTATAACCTGAGATAGGAGA
Organism: Chiridota heheva; assembly: GCA_020152595.1. Taxonomy (NCBI): domain Eukaryota; kingdom Metazoa; phylum Echinodermata; class Holothuroidea; order Apodida; family Chiridotidae; genus Chiridota; species Chiridota heheva. Next base: position 92,633 of record JAIGNY010002020.1, read on the forward strand.
GGAGAGTATTAAGTCTAGCTAGGTTGCAGTTATATTTGTAAAGAAGTTTTGTGCAATTATTGAAAATTTGGGAAAAAAGTTCAATTATTTCCAATATTCTTATGTATTTTTATGAAACAAAAAATATATATATTTTTTTAGAGTGTAAGCTGCATGGGCAATCGGCAAAGCACATTCTTATGAAGTGTATGTTATACCCCATCTTAATAGATAAACAACAAATGCTTTTAGTAATTTAGGCAACTAATTTTCAAAGAAATACAACAAATTGTTTTGAATTTGCCTTTATGACATCACAATGTACACTGTGAGGTCACTTCACCACACTCAAGCAATCTTTAAAATGCAGTAACAGAATAAGATATCAACATGGTTTTTACGCCAAATTGTTTCTTTAATAGTCCTCTATTCATGGGAATATAAGGGAGGGTGTGATGCCACTCTTGTTGTACTTGTGTTATCTCTCTACTTGATGAATGTTACAAGATATCAAAAAAGTTTCTTCACAGCTCTCATTATCTTGTTGTCCATGGTGATACAAGATAACCAAGTCTGACCACTGAAGAAATCCTTTAAAAGGTATTTTTCTCAGTATTTAAAAATTATTCACAAGTATTTTTCATCATAAGGATACGACGACGAGTGAACACATAATTACAATGACGGGTCGTCACCTGTGTAATCGCTTATGATAGTAACAATGCTATCATGAAACGCTTAATACGACCCGGACGAGAACACAGGTACAGTGTACGGACAGACATAACATCGACAACCAAGTCAATGTCCACGGCCTTTGATAACCAGTTGTGGTGCACTGGCGTGTCTACCCAACCCAGGCTTGAACCCAGGACCTCGTGGTCTGTAGACATGCATGATAATCGCTACACCACAGTAGGTAGATCATAAGGATACAAAAAATCATTTCTTTTATGTGAAAGCTTCAAGGTGCTTCTACCCCTAATGCCAATGCCAAAGCCCTGAATTCTGATTCATAGGTTGTTCTTCTTCTGTATGATCTTGTCTTTCTCTGACATGACTCTCATGGACAGTAATGCTCAGTGTCTACTTCTCAGTTTAGAGTCAATAATATTTATTCTAAAATGGTCATGCTGCTTGTAACTCTTTGAATAGTGTAACTTTATTAGTTTACACCAAGTTTCATTACTAGAGTTTCCTTCTTTTCACAGCATCACGCAGACTTACATGTAAATCATATTCTTCCTTCTCTGATCTCCACACAGAAGTTTGTCCCCCTGGTCAAACTCTATGATCATCATCAAACAAAGCTGCTCATCATTATCTTTGTGATTTAGTTATTTCAAATGTCAGTAATGAGTTATTACTGCAGTTATTAGTTAACAATTGATTGAAAAATTGCATTTATCAATTAGTTATAACTATTCAGCATTCTGATGTCCACCAGCATAGGCAGGATTTGGGGGAGCACAGTGGACACTCCTCCCCCCACCCACTTTTTTCCTAATCTATATCTCTTTTGTATGGTGAGTTTTTGTATATTCTCCCCTCCCACCACGTTTGACTTTGCCTTTCCCCCCCAAAAAAAATATTTTATTTTTCATTTTCTAAATAAATGAAAAATTCGGTAGGCAAATCTCCAAAATTTCTACCAGGGATAATAGTCATCAATTATTAGGTGAATAACTATTTAGAAATGAAAAAATTGTTTGGAAGACAGGGTTTATCAGATAAGTAGGTAATCAAAATTCAATACAAATACTTCTATTGCCACTACGTTTTAAGTTGATGTTGAAAAAGTTCTCCCGTACGTTATTATACTCCCCATATTTTTTTCGTTATAACATATTATGTTGGTAATGTCTGATAAAATGCTTCTCACCTGTGGTGGAATAGGCAGACATAAGACAAAAATATGGGTTATATTAATCTACTTTGGTATGATTCTCAAACTTAACTTAATGTATGATACGGTCTGTATTTAGATATGAAATAAAATAAATCTTCTGTCAACTATCCCTCTTGATTTTCATTTTGTTCTCTTTATTGGAGTGTTTAGAGGCATTGTACACTTGCATATATATGACGACAGAGCTGGAGTTCAGGGGTCGGATGCACCGTTAGATATTCTTTCACCCTGATGAAGGCATTTGGGCAGCTACACTGCTACAGGAAACATTTGCAGAACTGTTTTATCTTTAAGTACCTTAAAGGAGCACTAGACCAAAAAGTGAGGGCATATTTTTATGGGTCCTCCTAAAATTAAATTATCTAGCAGCAACGGTATAGTAATTTTCTGAGTAATATGTATATTCAAGTGACTTTTGCCCTCACCTCGTCTATGGGCTATGAAGGCATGAAGTTTATTGGTCTGTTGTGGATAATATATCTGTGTAATTCACAAAAATGACCGTGCTCACTTTTCGGTCAAGTGCTTTATTAAAGCAATCATCCATTTCAAAATATGCCTACTATTTGACCCCTATTTGAATTTTCAGGTCTCTACATTCAAAGTTGATCAATTATGTCTGGGCAGACCATCTCGGAAAAATCAGTTGTTCTTTTAATGCTCTGCCAAAGTTACGTAACTATAATTTTTCAAAGAGAGCAGTCAATTCTGATGAAGCCTTGTTGATCTCAACCATACCCCAATCTAAAGCTGTCTTCCCTTTCATACATAATGGATGTTCTCAGTGGCGTAATTACACTTTTTTCGAAGGGGTGGGGGGGGGGTGGGGGCAACAATAAAAAAAAAAAATTGAGGCTCTTACAAAGATTACCTCTAGATTTGTCATTTAATCGAAGATGGTTCAGGGGTTCAATTTGTAAGATTTTTCATGGTTAAATTGTGGCTGAAAACAGTAATGTTTGCCTAATCATAACTAAATTAGACCCAAAGTGCCTAGTCATAACTGATAGTGTCGTAGGTCTTGAAGTCTCAGTCTCGAGACCTAGTCTCGGTCTCTAGACCTGGCCTCAGCCTCCATACCTGGCCCTAGGCCTCCAGACCTGGCCCTCGGCCTCCAGACCTGGCCCTCCAGACCTGGCCTCCAGACCTGGCCCTCCAGACCTGGCCCTCCAGACCTGGCCCTCCAGACCTGGCCCTCCAGACCTGGCCCTCCAGACCTGGCCCTCCAGACCTGGCCCTCCAGACCTGGCCCTCCAGACCTGTCCCTCTTGCCATCGGCATGGCCCTCTTGCCATCGGCGTGGCCCTCCCGCCATCGGCGTGGCCCTCCTGCCATCGGCGTGGCCCTCCCGCCATCGGCGTGGCCCTTCCGCCATCGGCGTGGCCCTCCCGCCATCGGCGTGGCCCTCCCGCCATCGGCGTGGCCCTCCCGCCATCGGCGTGGCCCTCCCGCCATCGGCGTGGCCCTCCCGCCATCTAGCGTTGTCAGCCCTCCCGCCATCTAGCGTTGTCAGCCCTCCCGCCATCTAGCGTTGTCAGCCCTCCCGCCATCTAGCGTTGTCAGCCCTCCCGCCATCTAGCGTTGTCAGCCCTCCCGCCATCTAGCGTTGTCAGCCCTCCCGCCATCTAGCGTGTCAGCCCTCCCGCCATCTAGCGTTAGTCAGCCCTCCCGCCATCTAGCGTAGTCAGCCCTCCCGCCATCTAGCGTAGTCAGCCCTCCCGCCATCTAGCGTAGTCAGCCCCCGCCATCTAGCGTAGTCAGCCCCCGCCATCTAGCGTAGTCAGCCCCCGCCATCTAGCGTAGTCAGCCCCCGCCATCTAGCGTAGTCAGCCCCCGCCATCTAGCGTAGTCAGCCTCCCGCCATCTAGCGTAGTCAGCCCTCCCGCCATCTAACGAGTCAGCCCTCCCGCCATCTAGCGTAGTCAGCCCTCCCGCCATCTAGCGTAGTCAGCCCTCCCGCCATCTCTAGCGTAGTCAGCCCTCCCGCCATCTAGCGTAGTCAGCCCTCCCGCCATCTAGCGTAGTCAGCCCTCCCGCCATCTAGCGTAGTCAGCCCTCCCGCCATCTAGCGTAGTCAGCCCTCCCGCCATCTAGCGAGTCAGCCCTCCCGCCATCTAGCGTAGTCAGCCCTCCCGCCATCTAGCGTAGTCAGCCCTCCCGCCATCTAGCGTAGTCAGCCCTCCCGCCATCTAGCGTAGTCAGCCCTCCCGCCATCTAGCGTAGTCAGCCCTCCCGCCATCTAGCGTAGTCAGCCCTCCCGCCATCTAGCGTAGTCAGCCCTCCCGCCATCTAGCGTAGTCAGCCCTCCCGCCATCTAGCGTAGTCAGCCCTCCCGCCATCTAGCGTAGTCAGCCCTCCCGCCATCTAGCGTAGTCAGCCCTCCCGCCATCTAGCGTAGTCAGCCCTCCCACCATCTAGCGTAGTCAGCCCTCCCGCCATCTAGCGTAGTCAGCCCTCCCGCCATCTAGCGTAGTCAGCCCTCCCGCCATCTAGCGTAGTCAGCCCTCCCGCCATCTAGCGTAGTCAGCCCTCCCGCCATCTAGCGTAGTCAGCCCTCCCGCCATCTAGCGTAGTCAGCCCTCCCGCCATCTAGCGTAGTCAGCCCTCCCGCCATCTAGCGTAGTCAGCCCTCCCGCCATCTAGCGTAGTCAGCCCTCCCGCCATCTAGCGTAGTCAGCCCTCCCGCCATCTAGCATAGTCAGCCCTCCCGCCATCTAGCGTAGTCAGCCCTCCCGCCATCTAGCGTAGTCAGCCCTCCCGCCATCTAGCGTAGTCAGCCCTCCCGCCATCTAGCGTAGTCAGCCCTCCCGCCATCTAGCGTAGTCAGCCCTCCCGCCATCTAGCGTAGTCAGCCCTCCCGCCATCTAGCGTAGTCAGCCCTCCCGCCATCTAGCGTAGTCAGCCCTCCCGCCATCTAGCGTAGTCAGCCCTCCCGCCATCTAGCGTAGTCAGCCCTCCCGCCATCTAGCGTAGTCAGCCCTCCCGCCATCTAGCGTGTAGTCAGCCCTCCCGCCATCTAGCGTAGTCAGCCCTCCCGCCATCTAGCGTAGTCAGCCCTCCCGCCATCTAGCGTAGTCAGCCCTCCCGCCATCTAGCGTAGTCAGCCCTCCTGCCATCTAGTGTAGTCATATCAACAACGTAGTCCTATCAGCAGCGTAGTCATATCAGCAGCGTAGTCATATCAGCAGCGTAGTCATATCAGCAGCGTAGTCATATCAGCAGAGTAGTCATATCAGCAGCGTAGTCATATCAGCAGCGTAGTCATATCAGCAGCGTAGTCATATCAGCAGCGTAGTCATATCAGCAGCGTAGTCATATCAGCAGCGTAGTCATATCAGCAGCGTAGTCATATCAGCAGCGTAGTCATATCAGCAGCGTAGTCATATCAGCAGCGTAGTCATATCAGCAGCGTAGTCATATCAGCAGCATAGTCATATCAGCAGCGTAGTCATATCAGCAGCATAGTCATATCAGCAGCAGGGGACGGATTCCGTATCTTTTCATTAATTTGCATATAATTACACAGTCGAAAGCCTTAGGTTTGTAAAATCAACACTTTAGACATTAACATCATTAAGTTTCAATACAGTGGTGCTCTCCATGTTCTTTGTTTAACTATGTTTCTTAATGTGAATATCTGCTCTGTCGTACCCCCACCCCCATCCCCCTCTCCCGCATCTGAAACTGGCTTGATCAACTCTCAGCAAGTAATTCACCGCATTTTTGAGTCTATCAATGATTAATCTACCAAAATTTGTGCTTTCAGTTGGGAGCAGTGAGATCCCCCTGATATTGTCGCATCTTCTTTGGCACTACTATACGAATACGATAATGCTTTTTTGCACGTCTCAGAACCTTTTATTCTTCCATTATTTTATTAAGTAAATGTTAGTATGGCTCAGAGAACTGGAAGATGATAGCAGCAGACGAAAAAAAAAAAAGGATAGTCATATTCCACAAAAAGTGCAATTGAGGAGAACACTCAGGAAAAGATGGCCAGAGAAGATATTTAATGAGGAGCTCTATGAAAGAGCGAAAATGAAGTCACTGAGTATTACTATGAAAGAGCGAAGATGGAAAGTGATTGGGCATGTATTCCGAAGAGAACCCAACAACAACAGTAGAATAACTCAGACTTTGACACCAGATGGAAAAATGAAAGGGGGAGACCACTAATCATGGAGAAGAAGTGTAGAAAGAGAAAGAAAAGGATAGGGTTGAGGAGCTGGATCGAGGCTGCAGAAGCAGCCGGTCATAAAACAGGGAAACAGACACTCGAGGCTTCATTCTCCAATATCAGGAGAAGTTAGAAGCTTCACCATTTAGAATGCTCATGTTTCTGAAATGCAACTGAAATGTACTCTAACTTTATCATTAATGTTATTAAGCCACCTAGGGTAAGGTCAATCTGTGCAATTAAGATTTGATCAATGATGTGTATTCAATCTCTTTATGTACTTTTGGTGTAATTATGTCAGGAAAGGTTGTATAGCTCTGCACCCCAATATTTTATATACTAATTTTATACTATGTTATTACACTCTATATATCTGCAAATTCATAACTTTACCCTTCCCCTGCCCCCTTAAGTAGCTGCGGACACCTTAAAAGTCTAGCTGGCTATGAGTTAATGGGGAGTAATATCTTTATAATAGTATTGTGCACCTCGGCAGTAACATAAATTATTACAAATAAGAAATATATCATTACTATTTGAGATTTGGTAGTAGCAATGGTTCTCTTATATGCTTTGAAGTAAAGAAAAACAAATTTTACTCTTTTTTTTGTGTGGAAATTATGCATTTAACCTTAAGATCCACTGTTTACATTATTTTAAATAGAATAAATGATTTTAGAATATGTTTTCAACTCATGATATAAAATGTATATATAATAATAATAATAATAATAATAATAATAATACATTTTTATATAGCGCATTATACTAAACGGTCTCAATGCGCTTTACATAAACAAATATAACATGAGAAAACCTTAAGATACAAACAGTAAGAGAACAAAAAACCATACTTAAAAAGATACAAGCAGGATAAAGTTACAAGGTCCAATGAGGGGTACTCATGAAAAGGTGTATTTTCAATACACTCTTAAAAATATCTAAAGTACAGAAGTAGGGGCATTTCTGATGTAGATTGGGAGAATGTTCCAGAGTTTGGGGGCTGCAGATTGAAAAGAACGTTCACCGTAAGTCTTGGTGTTAATTTTTGGCGGCTTTAAGAGAATAGCACTGTTAGATCTGAGTGAGCGAGTTGGTAATTGTAAGGTAAGTTCGAAATATAATTGGGCGCAAGACCATGGATGGCTTTGTATGTGAGGGTGAGAAGCCTGTAGTTTATTCTTTCACATATAGGAAGCCAATGAAGTTGGTGGAGGATGGGTTTAATGTGAGATTTCTTACTTGTGAGAGTAACTAATCTGGCAGCAGTGTTTTGAATGCGCTGAAGCTTCGAGATTTGTTGAGAAGGAAGTCCAAATAAGATACTGTTGCAACAATCAAGTCTGGATGATACAAATGCGTGAATAAGTGTCTCAGTCGACTTTTGATCAAGATATTTACGAATTTGGCTGATTTTTCTGATGGCAAGTGAAGCGGAGCGGCATATATTATTTACATGTGGCAGCAGTGTAAGCTTATCATCAAAAATAACACCCAGATCTTTAACACAGGAAACAGGAGATATACATGAATTACCAATCATAACAGAGGAAACTGGAGTAGTGCTTAGAAAACGTGACGAAAGATGAATTACTTCAGTTTTACTATCATTAAGAATTAGTTTGTTGTCTGCACACCATGTCTTGATTTCCTCTACACACGATTCAAGTTTTGCAATACTTTGGTCTTTTTTGTTTCTATTCATTGACACATAAACCTGTGTATCATCTGCATAAATCATCCCATGCAGGCCATGAGATGTGATAATACTTTCCATAGGGGAAGTATAGTATGTAAAAACAGGTGGTCCGATTACTGATCCTTGAGGCACTCCATAGTCGAGATACCGGGAGTTTTTGTCGAACATGGAGTTTTTGTCTTTCCATGGTTACAACCTGCGAGCGGTTTGCAAAATATGATTTCATCCAATTGAGAGTGATTCCATCCAAACCGTACACAGTATGCGGCCTATTAAACAGAACTTGATGGTCAATAGTGTCAAATGCTGCACTAAGGTCGAGGAGGACAAGAAGTGACTCTTTGTGGTCATCAGTAGCAAAAAGAAGATCATTGTAAATGCGTAACAGGGCAGTTTCTGTTGAGTGATTCTTGCGGTAGGCAGATTGGAGGGAGTTTTGTAGTGAGTTGGCACACAAGTAGTCTTGTAGTTGCAAAGAAACAGCCTTTTCTATCAATTTTGCAAGAAATTTTAAGTTGGAAATGGGACGATAGTTTTGGAGAATTTCTGTGTCCAAGGACGGTTTTTTGATGGTAGGAGTGACAATGGCAGATTTCAAGGTTGATGGGAAAGTGCCAGAACTCAGTGACATGTTTACAATCTTTGACAAAACTGGCAATAGCTCGTCAAGACAATCCTTCAGGATCCAAGTTGGTAAGGGATCAATTGAACATGATTTGTTTGGCATCTGCAGGATCATTTTACGTACATCAGCAGCACTCAGTTGACAAAATTTATCAAGAGAATTTGAGCATGTGCTAGTGATATATGGTTTTGGATCCACAGGCATTGATGGGTGTGTCACATTATCCAGTTGAGAACGAAGCAAAATAATTTTGTTCTCAAAGAAGTCCCCAAAGTCCTCTGCTAACTTTTGTGGGCCGTCATGGCTAGGCAATGGAGAGTTGGACTTAGCAACGCACATGGAGTCAACAAGTTTAAACAATTTACGCTGATCGCAGGTTGCAATTTGTGTAGAATGATAGTAACATTTGGCCGAGTCAAGAAGTTCACGGTACTCAGAAGTTTTAGCTTCAAGAATTTGCCGATGTACTTCTAGACGGGTTTTCTTCCATTTTCGTTCAGCATGTCTTCGCTGTTGCTTAGCTTCATGCAATGAGTCAGAAAACCAAGGGGTATGAGGTCGTAAAGTGACTGATTGGGACTTCTCAGGTGCATGCTTATTAATGAGATTCTTTAAAACGTGTTCATATTGTAAGGTTAATTCTTCAGCATTTGATGAGGGATCCGTGTACAGGGACAACAATTGGATGTCACGCTTGAGATCGCGACGAGTAAACACACAATTACAATGACGGGGTCGTCGCCTGCGTATTCGGTTATGATAGAAACAATGCTATCACGAAACGCTTAATACGACCCAGACGAGAACACAGGTACGACGTACGGACAGACATAACATCGACAACCAAATCAATGTCCACGGCTTTTGATAACCCAGTTGTGGTGCACTGGCATGTCTACCCAACCTGGGCTTGAACCCAGGGCCTCGTGGTCTGTAGACATGTATAATACCGCTACACCACAGTTGGTAGACCGCTTGAGATCATCAAGTACAATGTTTTTATAGTCACGGTGGTGAATTGTTCGCTTGGTTGGAGGAGGGCGTTTAAGCCTAATGTGACAAGATAAGACAGCATGGTCAGATGGAAGTTTAAGGTTGTTGACATTAACATTTGAAAGCAGACGATCATCCTTATGTGTAATAATAAAATCAAGGGTATGTCCCTTGCGATGCGTAACAACGTTAATGTGCTGCTGCAGACCAGCAGAATCCAGTAAATCTAAAAAAGCTATAGCATCACGGTTTTTACAATCATCAACGTGAAAATTAAAATCCCCTGCTATAAGCAGGTGGCCATGACATGTTGTCAGGGTTTCAAGAAGTGTGGAGAATTCACACATGAATATGGCAGAAGTTAGCTTGTTCTTTTTGTTTGGTGGTGGGCGATAAATAATAAGTCTAATGGAAACACCATTTGAACAAATGGTTAGGTCAATGATTTCGAATGATTTGAAAGATTCGTAACAGTTCTGCCTTGCATTAAAACCCTTACGTAGTATAATACAAACACCTCCCCCACCTTTTGACAATCTAGGTATATGGTAGAGGGCATGATCAAGCAGAGTATTACATATGTCTGCAGTGGCATGGGAATCACGAACATCACCAGTAAAGCAGGTTTCAGTTATAGCAAATATGTCAATTTTGTTTGACACAACATAGTCACAAACAGAAGGAACTTTATTTTTTACAGAATTGGCATTCCATACAGAAAATTTAACGTTAGATGCAAATGAGTTGTTGGAAACAGATGGAATCTTTATAAGGTTTTGGTGGTTTGCAGCACCAACTGTGCTAAGGATATAATATATGCCATACTGTCCAAATATATAAAACTTCGTGTTTACCTATAGGTGACTATTCTGTTTGTGTTATAAAACTTACTGTTTTCAGCATCCATTATGCTCCTGTTTCAAAGAAAAGTGCTAACAGGATTGGAAAAAAAATGATTTTTTTTTTAATTGAATCATTTTGACTTCTTTTTGACAATAATATCTTTAATAGGCCTAATATTATAAGGGGCAGGGAAAATGTGCAAGCTCATATTCTAAGGGTAGGGAACATGTGCAAGCCTATATTATAAGGGATATAGAGACATGTGCAAGCCCATATTCTAAGGGGCAAGGGACATGTGCAAGCCCATATTCCTTTCTTTAGGAACAGTTTTTAAGGGAAGGTCTTGAAGTTTCGGTCTCGGATAATGTGGGTCTCGGGAGGGTTGGTCTTCTAGCGGACAAAGTCTCGGTCTCGAAAGGTGTGGTCTCGGTCTCGGAAGGTGTGGTCTCGGTCTCGGAAGGTGTGGTCTCGGTCTTGGAAGGTGTGGTCTCGGAAGGTGTGGTATCGGTCTTGGAAGGTGTGGTCTTGATCTCGGAAGGTGGGGTCTCGGAAGGTGTGGTCTTGATCTCGGAAGGTGTGGTCTTGGTCTTGGAAGGTGTGGTCTTGATCTCGGAAGGAGGGGTCTCGGTCTCGGAAGGTGTGGTCTCGGTTGCTGGCAGGTCTCGACTACAACACTGATAATTGAATGAGACCCTGTTAACAGTATTTAATACAAATTTAGCATACATGAGCTTTGTTTTTTACTTTTTAGTTTCATTATGCGAACAAAAAATCCCTGAAAATTCAAAACAATTGTTTGAAACAAAATATTTAAAGAGTTATGCCACAGGATGAAGTAAATACATACTAGACTGATCATATGAATTGGAAAAATAAAAATATTAATGCAATTATCATCTCTATTTCTGCATGAACATTTATTGGTGTCAATTATTGTGAGTACGCCCATCACTTTTTTGATACTGAAGGAAGCACTTTACTTAACACAGAGCCACACAAAAGAAGTGAGCCTATCGCCATGCTGAATTACATTATGTCAAATTTTATCCGCTTGTTTATCTTGAAATTAAATTTTCATTATTGATATAAATTTACATATATGTAAATTTTCACACTGGAAAATTATTTAAATGTAGTATTAAATTCATTTTATATCTGGCTTAATCTTGTCAGATCAAACTTGATTTGTAGATCAAAAGTACCATTGAATCCACTTTATATCTGGCCAGATCAAACTATATTTGTATATCAAATTGACTTTATTCAAGGTTTTATCTGTCTTTATCTGGCTAGATCAAACTTTATTTGTACATCAAATTAAGCATTAAATCCACTTTATATCTGGTTTGATCTGGCCATAGCAAAACCATTTTTATATCAAATTGACTTTCATCAAGGTTATATCTGGCCTTATCTAGCCAGATCAAACTTTATTTGTATATCAAGTGGATTTTAATCAAGATTATATCCGGCTTTTATCTGGCCAGATGAAACTTTATTTGTATATAAAATGTAGCATTAAATCCACATTATATCTGGCTTTGTCTGGCCAGATCAACTTTATTTGTATCGGATTGGCTTTATTCAAGGTTATATCTGGCTTTATCTGGCTAGATGAAACTTTATTTGTATATAAAATGTAGCATTAAATCCACATTATATCTGGCTTTGTCTGGCCAGATCAACTTTATTTGTATCGGATTGGCTTTATTCAAGGTTATATCTGGCTTTATCTGGCCAGATACTTTACTTGTTTATCAAGCTTTCTTTATATCAAGTTTATATCTGGCTTTATCTGGCCAGATCAAATTTTGTTTACCCAGATATAAACTTTCTTAAAGCCAGATCTGGACTTTTGAAAGGAAAGCCCTGTACAATGTCTCGCAATTTTAAGAGCAGAAAACTGAGTAATGTTGTATTAACTCTAAAGTTGAACCCCTCTTAGGGGCCCAAGGGGCAAATCCCCGGAAGTCCTAAGTTCCTCGTGACTTTGATAACAGAAAATTGTTTATACTCGTGTCAAACTCATGCAAGAAGCCGGAAGCCCTGCGCATTTGGTGATTTTGGTAGCAAAACATTTCATAAAATTGTGATTCAAATCAAGCGACGACTCGGAAGTCCTTCCGGGGCCCAGGGGGCATGAAACCTAACGTTTCATATGATTTTGATAGCAGAAATTGCTTAAAATTATGTACAATCTATAGGCAAAGGGCTAAGCCTTGGTAGGGACCCAGAGGCGATCAAACCGGAAGTCCTACGTTTCTTGTAATTTTGATAGCCGAAAATTTCTTTAAATTGTGTTAAATCTATGGGGCAAAGCCATGCATTTCTTACAATTTTGATAGCCTAAAATTGCTTAATTTTGTGTCAAAATAATCCAGGCTTTATTTTTCAGGTTTGAAGACCTGGTAGGCGCCCAGGAGCGAGAATTAGTTAAAAGGAATATACATTTTGCAACAAAAGTTCAATGTAGTATTCCATTGACTAAAATGTGTGTCTATAGTTGGGGTTCAGGGATGATTTTCATGTTTTTGTAAGAATACAACTTTGAGAAAAACATTTTCAAGGTTTGTTGAAATTTTTTGCGCCCTGTGAGCAGAAAGTCTTGCCATAAAAGCTTCACAATTTGTACAGTTTTTGTTTGTGTCGCCAGTGCACCACAATTGGTTATCAAAGGCCGTCGACATTGACTTGGTTGTCGATGATATGTCTGTCCGTACGTCGTACCTGTGTTCTCGTCCAGGTCGTATTACGCGTTTCGTGATAGCATTGTTACTATCATAACCGAATACGCAGCTAGGCGACGACCCTGTCATTGTAACTGTGTGTTCACTCGTCGTCGTCGTTTGTGTCGGCATTTGCTGATGTGATTAGAAAAGAAATGATAATACTTTTTTGCCTCTATATTTTCAACCCGTGTCGATTTGCTGATAGACCGATAGATTTGCCGACATACCGATTTAATGAGGGTACCCCTCCACCCTCTACCCTCGCCCCCTTCAAGCTACTTATACCCTTAATTGCAGGGGATGATTATTTTCAGTGAATGAAACGGAAAGCTACAGTTCCTTTCAGAATATATATATTCAGACTATAAAGCTCTCTTCTGATAAATTTAGAATTTCTACCTGTCCATATTTACTTTAAAAAACACCTAAGACAGAAGTTTGGGCCAAAAACATTTTCATGTTTTGCCAAGAAATTATTCAGCCGTTGAATCTTTTTCTACATAGCGCCAACAGTTCCTACTTTATTGTTGCACTTACACTCGCAGTCTAAACGCAAATCAGATAATATAGCGTTGTAGGCCCCCATGAAGTCTATGTTTTTATTATAAAGTATTAGTGTTTATTGCTTGAGAATGTTTTAAGAGTTAAACTGTCGGAGAGCTGAATCATTCGTATCGTGTTATACGTCTGAAGTAAGTGCACTTTTGACATTGGCCTAATTCTAGCACATTTGTATGTAACGTTAGGCCTAATGCTACATATTTAACGTTAAAACAGTAGGATAAGAGTGTAATTAATAAGCTAGGCTAGGCCTAATATTAAATAATAGTTATGTGACCCTACTGTAGTATTCATCACATAAAGCCTAGGTGTTAGTGGCTAAAAGCCATTCGATCTTCACATCACGTTGACTCTATGCCAGTACTATAGTAAATTTCAGGTTGAGAGTTTCAGTAATTGTCCAATCTTGACAGAACGGGAAGGTTAGGCCATACAACTGATTCTGGTAATGAATTCCATCACTCTCTGAGAAAAATAGTTTTTGTCTAGGCCTAGCAGAAGTATTAATTCTGGGTTTACTGAATTTCCAGTAACATGAAGCAATGGAGAGCTAGCACGCCCCTAAGTAACGTTAGGCCTAAAGCTAGTATCAATTTCATCAGTCAAATACTTGAATACAAAAATTATGTCCCCTCTAATTCTGCTGTATGACAAAGTCAGCCAAACATTATTTAATCTTAACAGGTGTCAATTTAGTGGCTCTCCTTTGAATTACTTTAATATCATCCTCATCCTTTATAGAGAAGAGGAGTCCACGGAGGGATACCATATTCCATAACTGGTCGAACCATTGACTTGTAAACGTGTTCTTATCCAAGAATCTAAATGTGTGTCTAATTGTGCCTAAAATTCTGTTTCTGTTATCCGTATTGATAGCACTTGATATGTGTTCACGAAAAGTAAGTTAATTATCAACAATAAGTCAAAGATCCTTTTGGAAGGAAACAACAGTAAGATCCTGTCTTGAACCATCATAATTATTCATAGAGTAAGTACATAATGCTGCACTTCTAGTTCTACCAATGCTAAAAACGTGACATTTGTCAGGGTGAAAACGAAGTTGCCAAATCTCAATGTCAAATTTCAACTTTTTTTTCACAAAGAATCTGTAAACTATGGAATAGTCTGCCAACAGGTTGTGGAAACAAGTAACCTAAATATTTTTGTAAACAGGCTGGATAAGTATTGGCATTCTTGATCGTCCAGGGTGCATTCATGTAAAACCTAAGCCGAAGGTACACCATGGCCTTCACTTTCATACGCCAAGAGTAATCTTCTCAATCTCCCCCTGTTTACTCTCCTTCCTACCTCTGGAATGATCTAATCTCTCAGGCACAATTTGACCTTGCTGTTGTGGTGCCGTTAAACTCTCATCAAACAAACAATGGCCAGTATTTGAATTAAAAATCTTTATATGCTTCCCTCTTTTGCAAATTAATGTAGGCCCCACTATTCATTGCACCATTACATGGGCAACATTTCTAGAGTGCATATTTGTTGCTTACTCAAGAAATCTATAAAAAAAAATATACTAGATATATATTTTCTCTATGAAAAAAATTATGGGACAACTGCACGCCAAGGTGGATCCTTGTGGATCCTTTTTCATGCCAGTACACCAAAAAAGAAGTCAATTTCATGCCGAAAAACTTCTGAATTTAGTACATGGAATGCACCCTGGGTAATCTGGCTTTCCGCTTACATTATAATGCTGAGAGTAACGAGATTCTTAGCGATTTTTCCAGATCCGGAATCTCGGGCACTTAAGCCTTTCTTCCAGGATTCATCATAGGTATTTTTGGTAGGTAGGCAAGCCACCAAAATCACTATAGGCCTAATGGGGAAAGTCTCAAATTTTTAAAATCTGTAAAATTGGCCCAGCTTCGTGCTGCTTCATGTGGTAGAGGAAAATTAATTTAATATTTGTTGAGTCTATCTTACTTATGAAAACACTACCTAGGCCAAAACCATTTTTGTAATGTTTGCCAAGAATTCAGCTGTTGAAGTTTACCTGTCAACAGTGCAGCCTGGTCATTGAAGATTTTATTCATATAAATATATGTATGATATTCAGAAAATATCATACAGTTTTAAACTACACTGGTTATATTCTTTATATACTTCAGATCTGAATGACATCTATCCTCCCTATCAAGCCATTAAGAGAGTGGTTACAAATTATATTATTAACTTCATGCTGATTTCAATTGTTCTGATCCTAGGTGCTAGCTCATGTGGTAGAAAATGGATAATGATTTCTTAGATGATGAGGCTGAACTTTCTGATGAAGGAGCCCCCAAGAGTAGTGATGAAGATGATGAAGAAGATGAAGGTATAATGGTTTTCTCTTTATATATAACTTTCACACATTCAGGTATATTAAGTTCAATGGAAACATAACATAACAAAATTATGGGCTAAGAAGGGTTAGTCACCCCATAGATAACCCAAACATAACACCACCATCGCCACCACAAAACAAAAATCAGAGAAGCCCAGAGTTAGTAAAAAACTTATCAATGTTGACCTTGAAATTGTAAACAGAATTGGAGCTAACTACCCACTCAGGCAAACTATTCCTCTCATTAATAAATCTTTGCTAAAAGCTAAACTGCCGAATATCTATCCGTGAGAACTCTTTGGTCAACTTCAAACTGTTGCCACATGTCCCATGAGGATTAGCTGAAACATGCAAGAAATAACAGGAAGTCAAAGCATCACTACCAGATAAGAACTTGAAAACCTGAATCATATCGCCACATACTCTTCTCAACTCGAACATAGTCAAACCAAGAATTCACAACCTAGATTCATAAAAGAGATTCCTTACTTCGGGAATAAGTCAGTGGCTCTTTGCTAAACCTGCTCTAAAATGAACTTATTCTGGGTAGACAAACAGCCTGTTTTTTTTCTTCATATTTTCTCGGAATAGAATAATGTATGTCCTGGCATGGCCACTTGTAATGCTGGTCTTTATGATTATGAAGTCGAGCTATTATTGAGTTTGATTAAGTGAAAGAGATGTGTTTATAGCTGTTTTATGTCAATTAAAAAAATTCTGAATTAAGGAAATGCTTTTAGAGAATGACTTTACATGTTATCTACATGAAACATTTCCTTGATATATCTTGTGCTCTTACTTACTGTATGTTAATAATCTCCTTGTCAAGTATAATCCAACTATAATCTTCATTTCTGCATAAGCTTGTACAGTGTACCGATTTTGTGACTAAAACCGGTTTCGAGAAACAGCAGTTTTGGTCTGATTCATATTTTATAAAAACTGGAAGTACTGAAAATAACCAAATTACTATAAAAAAAAGTGTCAAAAGATGATAAAAATTGTTTTATTTAAATGAAAAGAATATTCATGCTTTGTGTTAACATGATTTTTGTAGTATCTTTTGATATATTTGTGAAAATATGTGATATTTATGCAGATTCAATCAATAAATACGATTGATTGAGAATGTTTGGAAATGAATAGTCATAATGTACTTGCAAATAACAGGTTCGATGATGCTATATATTTGTGTCACCTTTCCGGGCAAATATTTCCCTGACCACAACAAATTCATTCCTTTATTTGAAGTGATGTTGATTCTCTCTTGAGTCCTTTTGTCTTTTAAAATACTTGGGAATCCATTATAAATCCCGACAAATATATCGCAAATCACAAGCCAAGTATTACGAGACCATTTATGAATTCACACCCAACCATGCCCTACTGTACTGACTGACCCTATGCATGTATATTAGGCTAGTACAAGTTATAACACATTAATTGATGTGTATATGGGCCCCTGGATACAAATGAAACTTTGCGTGAATGACCCTAGATTCACGTATTGTCATAGTAACATGATTAATGAATGGGTTTTCAAGGGTTGTCGTATCATTTTCCAAAGTTTTTGTTTGTTTGATTTCAGCAGTTTATGCCGGAAAAAATCGTCGCTAAAAATAGCTGTAGCATTGTTTATAGGAGGGTGAATTAATAGCGTGATTGTTATGGAATAACAATGTACTGTAAAACGAAGATAAATTACCCCCGTGCTATCCCTAGCTTAGTTTGGGAATTAAACCAAGCTGGTATGATTCACATTTCACAATGAGGTCACAAGTGAAAAAATCATTCATTCCCTCAAAAAGTTTGTATTCATTCCCTAAAAAAAATTGTAATCTTCCCCCTCATTTCATTTTCATGTGTATAATAAACCTCTGAACAACAGTCAAAATTGTTTAGATTTAAAAAGAATGTAAGATTTCAAGCATTTTTTGAATTTTTATTTCTTCCGTTCTCCTGTAATTATGTTTACTCATAGTAATAGCCTACGAGCGATGGATTTTTCCATTCCAATCATGTGTTGTATGTAATTGACCCATACCAGGTGTTATTTGCCTGGGGTTACAAGCTCAAATGATATCATTGTTTTGAAGTGGAGGGAGTTCATATATGTTTTTTGCGGACCCGTCAGGTAATAGCCTGTTGGTATGCATAATTTAATATTATCTCTGCATTCCGCTTTGCATATCGTTTCACAAGTAGAAAGTACAAACAGAATGTTCAAATACTGATGTTTTGCTGTTTTATACAATTCTGAATGACCAAAGATATTGTTTATCATTGTTAAATGTTTCAAATCATGGTTCATGGTCATGGTTAATGTTTCAAAGAAATGTTGAGTATCAAGTGGGTGGGATCTCGACTGTAAGATTTTCCTGCCATATGTTATATGCAAATCAGCAACAATTGTACTGCATGATCACTGATCCAGTATGTGATGGCTTGCATCACACAGTAAGATGATGCATTTAGAGGCCTAATTTATGTTTTACAATTGTATCTGACAAATTCTTTTCTTTTTATATGAAAGAAAATTGAAATCATAACTATGAATTAGAAATCGTGAGCAAATAAGGGCATATACTGGCCTGTCGACATTGCCTTTTTTACAACTTTTTTTACGTGTCTGCCTTGGGACCTAGACTAACAAAGGGGTAAAATCAGCATTACTTGAGGGGCAAATGGGTATAAAACCACTTTACAACATTAAAGTTTATTAATACATTTTATCGATCAATGCCTCCGTTATCATTTTTAACATTATTTACAGAAAATACTGTGATACAAACATTGTTAGCAGCTATCATATAACAGTGCAGTACACTGCAGTTATAGTTCTGTTATGCACTTTCTCCTCAAAGCTTGTTTACATTACGGGTGAAAAACCGGTTTTCCGGGTAAAACCGGTTTTTGGGTTTTGGAAACCGACCAGTTTCATGTCAGGGCAAAAGTGTGCAAGCTTATTCCTGCAATTTGTCCCTTGTTAAAGAATCTAAAGCTAATCGGGTGTGGGGGGAAAGATCTTTTGCTGTCGCAGCTCCATGTATTTGAAATAATTACCGCATGAACTCAGACTAGCCCCAAGTACTGTATTAATGTGTCTCTTCTTGTTTATACTATATTTGTTTTCTGCGCCTTGAGCGCTTTGCCGAGTGGATATTTAAGTTTCTTTTTAAACAGGGTCTGGCAATTATTTGATTTAAATTAAAATAGTTTTTTTTGAAGTAAACTTACAAAAAATATATATTAAAAATTAACTCTTCAGCGCTCAACCGGTCATGCAACGACTGGTTTAGACATGGTACTTTTCAAAAAATTATTTTGTTTCATCAAATAGGCCCACAGCAGTGATCCTGGTATCATTTAAAAGAGCTCGAATTGTTCTTTCAGAAAATGTAGCTTTTTGGTGGGGGTTATGTTGAAGATCTTTGAGAAAAAATGGGTTAAAATAGAGAAAATGTAAGAATCTTTTTCAAAAACTTACTCGCCATACTTCCAGACCTTGCTTCTGCCTGAAAGGAGTTGGCAAAGTCATCAATACATCCAATTCCGGTCGAATTTTGACTGCCCCTATCAGCAATATCTTTTTTTGGCAAAAGTTATGCAAAATTTAATGATTTGTAGCCTTTTTGAGACCAATTTTTGACAAAAGTTGTAGTTCCTTATTGGAATACAAATGCCGTATGCTAAAAATATTGTTAGAAAGCTCATTTGACGTATTTTCAATTGAAACATAAAGATCAACTACCCCCTCTTTCTTCATAGTGAAATTTAGGTATTTAAACAAATCCACACACTGACACATATGCATTCTAGTGTAGCGGGAGTTTTAAGATTACAATGTGGACCGGATGCGCGGCTTTTTTGGGGGGGAGTAATTACAGGGGAGATTATTATTGTTGTTATAATTTTTTTTATTGTTTGTGCATGTTTAGTTTTGAGAACAAAATTAGACTGGTATCATTAAAAAGGAAATTTCACAATCTAAATATTTAAAAAAAAATCCTCCATTTTCATTATTCACAGCAAAAAATGCACGCTCAAAAAGATTGACCCTAATTTTGCCTAAAATTTGCATATTTATGTAGATATTTTCTTTATTCCAATGCTATAGTATCAGGAATGTATGCGGTCATGATGGCGTATGTGTGTATGTACAGTATGTGTGTGTATGAGGGTGTATGTATATGTGTGTGTGACAGCCAGCTCGTAAACACGATCTCAAGAACGATACACCAAATTCATGTCATATAGGGTACACTGATATCCCATGGTCTGTAGATATGCCCTATTGTGTTTGATGGTGATGTCATGCATATTAATGAGTAGGCGGGACTTAATGTAAAAATCGGGGAAATGTTCATATTTTAACAATCGCATGTCTTCTTTTGTTTCACATTTAGTTTATTTATGATGTTAGCTGGTGTGTACATGTTTGTGATGTAAAAATGTTAGATTTTATAAATATGCATAGTGGGTGGGGCTTAATCTTATTTTGCTGAAAAGAACTTGTAAACACAGTTTCTGAAGAACGGTAAGCTGGATTCATGTCATATGTGGTACACAGATAACCCATGGTCCGCAGATGTGCACTATTGTTCACATTGTTTTGCATTAATTGTTGTGCCGCTGACGCCATGAGCATCACTTTTGATGGATACTGGCGCATAACAAGTATTCATTATCATTATTATCATTATTGTTTTTGGTGGCGATGTTACACATATTAATGAGTTGGCTGGGCTTAATGATGAAATCTTTAATTGAACCGCATGTCTGTTTTGTTTCATATTTGGCATAATTGTGATGTTAGCTAGTGTGTTGATATGCAGGTAATACAAAGCTTGCAAATCAATCAGCATATGAAAAAAGAGCATCGGAACTACAAAACCTTTTGGTTCTGGTTTATCAAAAAGTTTATTCTTTAAGCATTTATAAAAGCCAAACTTGTAGTGATAGAAAACGAAAGGAAAGTTGTGAAAATTGATTTCGAAAACAAAGTTGTGAACAATTGCAGTCATGTCTTGAATCGCTTGGGAGTTTTAAGGGTTAAAAGTCATTCTTATGCAAGGTTGTATTGTGTCGATTGATGAACTTCAGCAAAAAGTGAGTGTTGGTTTTTTTCTTGTTATTCAGGAGGGGATAATGAAAACATTCCGGATCTAATTGATGATAATGAGGAGGAAGAGGGGGAGGATTCTGATCAGGAAATTGGCCGGAAGAAACGAAGGAGAGGTGAGCTTTTTTTACTGACATACTACATGAGGATTTACAGTACACTCATAACCCCATTGACAAACCATTCACTGTATTTGAGTTAAGTAATAATAAGTAAAGGCTTTTAATTTCTTGATTGCAGTAAAAGTAATCATACCAGAACTCCAGATCTCTTCTCTCTTTAATCTCCTCAATCTCGGACCTATTTGAAAACAATTCTTTCTCAAACATCAACAACTTTCTCCGCAGCAACAACCTCTTCCATCACATATAATCTCCTCTCCTTCTACACTTAACCTTACACACCCTTTCTTTTCACCTAAATTTTTCTCCCACATCCAGCTTATCTTCCATACAAACCTTCCATCTCCTCACTATCCTAACTCTTACACCATTATTTATTAATACCCTGTTGACTCTGACTGTCGCGGTGCTGTTAAACATCAACAAACCATTACAAATTATATTTATATTAAAAATTGATAGAAATTTTCCTTTTACAAAGTTTTTTTCTTCAGGTGGTAAATCTTAGCTACTTGACTAGATTATGTTTTAGTACTTTCCTGAAATATCGAGTAGTTGTAGGCCACAAAACCTCGATAACAAATTTAAAAAAAAAAGGCTCTTCGTATTTCAGTCATTTCTGCACAAATTATAAATTTTTAACAAAATAAGATATAGAAGTAGTTTGTTCACCATTTTGTTTCTTGCAAAGTCCTCTTTCATATGCAGCAACATGAATGTGCTTGATCAGACCCCTAGCTTGATTTGAATAGGGGCAGGGTCTTAGACTTGTCTCATGAGGGGCACATTAATGCGCGCGTGAAGCACTGCGTCTTTTTGGCATGGAGTCCAGAGGCTCAAACCTATGGTGAAAAAGCACTGGGATTTAGCTATAATCATACCTTAGAATGAAACTATTCTGATTGATAAGGACCATTCATGAGCCAAACAGGACAATTTCTTATTATGTTATCATTCTGTGTACTGTATCCATATAAGGTATTTCATTTATGAGGTTAATTAAGATAATTAGATTAAAACATTTAAACAAAAAAAATCTATTTTTTTTCTCATGAGGGGCAGGCCGGACCCCAGGGGGCAGGGCAGACCCACAGGGGGGAAGGGTGGGCCACCTCTGTAAAACAGCAAAGCTAGGGGTCTGTTGATTACTAGCCTAAACCTTATGAGTTGTGTGAATGGATAACACTCACATATATATTCAGTAAAATTCACTTCCTGAAATGGTGTTTAAACTTGAGTACTGTGTGTTACAATGGAAGGAAAGAAAACTTGATTTTGTTCAAGACATTTAAGGTCTCCTGTATGTAAAATACCTAAGCCACCTACCCACCCATTGCTTACAGCTTTATTTGTGGTTTGGAAAATGAAATATTTGTATGATATATTTTGTGAAGATTTTCTGAAAATTAATATATCATGAAAAGTGTTGGTATCATATTAGCTGAGAAGTAACTACTGAATGTAAGAAGTGGGTACCTTTTTTTTCATAACGTTTGCAGTACTTACATTGTGATGTTATTACATAGAACAAGTGATTTATTTAAATCACCAGCTCATTTTGCAAATATAATTTTCATTATCAAGGTGTGCCTCTCCTTATTACTTATTGTGTAATATTTCCATTCCAGTGGATGAGATAAAATGATATTTTGATGAAAGGACCATTTTCTTGATTTTTCTTCTCATAAACAGAACTTGATGACAGGCTTGAAGAGGAGGATTATGCCTTGATTGAGGAGAACCTGGAGTTAAGATAGACAGAGTGAGTTGAATCATCTGTTGTATGTGCTGTAGTCATTAGCTAAATGTTACGTGATGCATATTTATAGTTTTATATAGTGCATAGCTTAACAGTACCTTGCACGTTAAGTATTTTGATAAACAAAAGTTGCAAAAATGCCTACAACAATTGCAAATAGGATTAAGTCCTGAAGGAGGTTGTTGTTTAACTTATTCTATTCATTTTGATAAGAGGCGTTGCATTCTAGCATTGTATTATGTGTGAAAAGATATGTGTATTTCAATTTCATTGCAAGAACTCAAAAAAGGGCTGGGTGTTCCCCACTGCGAGGATCCCCCATAAAGAAATTAAACTTTGAAGTGTTAGCAAGTTCAGAAATTTTCACGGAACTAGTTCGAGCTCTATGAATTTCCTTACGTTAACTTGAATTGTTTTTCAATCCTGAACCAATGTTAGTTGAATGATAGCAGTTGAATATGAAGAAGAGGTTTTTAATATTCATCATACCCTTTTCAGTGACTAAAATGTAGGACAGAAATTTAAAGAACTACAATAAAGATTTTAAGATGTCTTCTTCTTCCACATTTCACAAATTGTCCATACATTAAAAGTTCTTCAATCTTTGATTAACCATAATTCAGAAGCCACAGATGTTTTGACATGATTGAAAGACTATTCTTTTCAGAATTTAGAGCTGTTCCTAGTGAATATAAAATCTCTACCTGTCCAGATTTCTTGAAACTACTCTTATTCAAGGATCTTAGGACATCCTTGCTGTGACTAATACTATGCTCTGGGGAGATATCAAGTTATTTTGGTACATCCATTATTTAATGAGCATGATGTGTTAAGCCACTATTATTCTCTTTAACAGAAAAAACACAAGCGATTAAGAGTTCATATTTCTGATGAAGAGGACAGTGATAACGAACAGCAGGAGACAGGACCAGCTGAAGAGGAACATGCGAGGGATGCGATTGCTGAGGAGATCTTTGGGGGTGGGGATGAGGATGAACCTGAGGAAGGGGAATCAAGGGTAAGTAAATGCAAGCAGGAAACAGTCTGTAATTCAACAAATTGTGGTCTTCATTGCATGTAAAGATAAGTTGATAGAAGTTATTTTGATGGGGTAAATAAGTCTTGAGCTACCTGTCCTGCAGATATTGAAGATCTCTGGTTGGTTTGTTAACGGTAAGAGTATGTAAGGTAGCTGTCCTGCAGATATTGAAGATCTCTGGTTGGTCTATTAATGGTAAGAGTATGTAAGGTAGCTGTTCTGCAGATATTGAAGATCTCTGGTTGGTCTATTAATGGTAAGAGTATGTAAGGTAGCTGTTCTGCAGATATTGAAGATCTCTGGTTGGTCTATTAATGGTAAGAGTATGTAAGGTAGCTGTCCTGCAGATATTGAAGATCTCTGGTTGGTCTGTTAACGGTAAGAGTATGTAAGGTAGCTGTCCTGCAGATATTGAAGATCTCTGGTTGGTCTATTAATGGTAAGAGTATGTAAGATAGCTGTCCTGCAGATATTGATGATCTCTGGTTGGTCTATTAATGGTAAGAGTATGTAAGGTAGCTGTTCTGCAGATATTGAAGATCTCTGGTTGGTCTATTAATGGTAAGAGTATGTAAGGTAGCTGTTCTGCAGATATTGAAGATCTCTGGTTGGTCTATTAATGGTAAGAGTATGTAAGGTAGCTGTCCTGCAGATATTGAAGATCTCTGGTTGGTCTGTTAACGGTAAGAGTATGTAAGGTAGCTGTCCTGCAGATATTGAAGATCTCTGGTTGGTCTATTAATGGTAAGAGTATGTAAGGTAGCTGTTCTGCAGATATTGAAGATCTCTGGTTGGTCTATTAATGGTAAGAGTATGTAAGATAGCTGTCCTGCAGATATTGAAGATCTCTGGTTGGTCTATTAATGGTAAGAGTATGTAAGGTAGCTGTTCTGCAGATATTGAAGATCTCTGGTTGGTCTATTAATGGTAAGAGTATGTAAGGTAGCTGTTCTGCAGATATTGAAGATCTCTGGTTGGTCTATTAATGGTAAGAGTATGTAAGATAGCTGTCCTGCAGATATTGAAGATATCTGGTTGGTCTATTAATGGTAAGAGTATGTAAGATAGCTGTCCTGCAGATATTGATGATCTCTGGTTGGTCTATTAATGGTAAGAGTATGTAAGGTAGCTGTCCTGCAGATATTGAAGATCTCTGGTTGGTCTATTAATGGTAAGAGTATGTAAGGTAACTGTCCTGCAGATATTGAAGATCTCTGGTTGGTCTATTAACAGTAAGAGTATGTAAGGTAGCTGTCCTGCAGATATTGAAGATCTCTGGTTGGTCTATTAATGGTAAGAGTATGTAAGATAGCTGTCCTGCAGATATTGAAGATCTCTGGTTGGTCTATTAACGGTAAGAGTATGTAAGATAGCTGTCCTGCAGATATTGAAGATCTCTGGTTGGTCTATTAATGGTAAGAGTATGTAAGGTAACTGTCCTGCAGATATTGAAGATCTCTGGTTGGTCTATTAACAGTAAGAGTATGTAAGGTAGCTGTCCTGCAGATATTGAAGATCTCTGGTTGGTCTATTAATGGTAAGAGTATGTAAGATAGCTGTCCTGCAGATATTGAAGATCTCTGGTTGGTCTATTAATGGTAAGAGTATGTAAGGTAGCTGTCCTGCAGATATTGAAGATCTCTGGTTGGTCTATTAATGGTAAGAGTATGTAAGGTAGCTGTTCTGCAGATATTGAAGATCTCTGGTTGGTCTATTAATGGTAAGAGTATGTAAGATAGCTGTCCTGCAGATATTGAAGATCTCTGGTTGGTCTATTAATGGTAAGAGTATGTAAGATAGCTGTCCTGCAGATATTGAAGATCTCTGGTTGGTCTATTAATGGTAAGAGTATGTAAGATAGCTGTTCTGCAGATATTGAAGATCTCTGGTTGGTCTATTAATGGTAAGAGTATGTAAGGTAGCTGTCCTGCAGATATTGATGATCTCTGGTTGGTCTATTAATGGTAAGAGTATGTAAGATAGCTGTCCTGCAGATATTGAAGATCTCTGGTTGGTCTATTAATGGTAAGAGTATGTAAGATAGCTGTCCTGCAGATACTGAAGATCTCTAGTTGGTTTGTTAATGGTAAGAGTATGTAAGGTAACTGTCCTGCAGATACTGAAGGTCTCTAGTTGGTCTGTTAATGGTAAGAGTATGTAAGGTAGCTGTCCTGCAGATACTGAAGATCTCTGGTTGGTCTATTTACTGTAAGAGTATGTAAGATAGCTGTCCTGCAGATACTGAAGATCTCTAGTTGGTTTGTTAATGGTAAGAGTATGTAAGGTAACTGTCCTGCAGATACTGAAGGTCTCTAGTTGGTCTGTTAATGGTAAGAGTATGTAAGGTAGCTGTCCTGCAGATATTGAAGATCACTGGTTGGTCTATTAACGGTAAGAGTATGTAAGGTAGCAACATGATGCCTGGAATTATCTCTCTTAAGTAGACTGAAGTTTGGTGTCTACAATCTTAGACAAAACTGTTGGAACAGTTTAGTGTTTTGAGAACTACATCTTTTATAGTAATATGTTTCTTTAATATTTTTTCCGAGAATTGCAACCCCCTACCTCCTCCCTTTTCAATTTGAATTGATATCTTTCTTAACGTCATATCCAGGAAAAACAGTAACAACAGCCAACATTGAATGAGAGGGGGAGGGAAGACAATTAATATAGTTAGGTAGGGGAGGAGGACACTGGTGGCGTCAATGAAATTATAACAATGTCCTCAAAAATTCTAAAATATTAATTACAATTGAAAGAATAGGGATTGAAAAAGCAACAGAAAAAATTCCAGCATTTCTGATTTATAGATGTGGAATAATTTACAATAGAAAAGTAGCTTCATGAAAAGCATCACATATAAGTGTTTCAATGAGTTTTGTCCAAGATTGTAGCTTCCTGCTAAGGTTATTTTGTTTAATTATGTCCATGTGGAAAGTATAAAACACCAAGCTTGGATATGATCTAAGAAAATTATTTAAGATGATAAATAAATAAAGGGTATTGCTTTTGAAATTTTTGACATGAATAACATTCAGTGTACTGCTGATACTTAAGTTACAATATTTATAGTTAAAAATGGTCAATAATCAGCAAAATTTATTCTTCATATGTCTCTTAGTGTGATTCAATTACCAACATTTCAGTGTTGCTTCTCATGGAATCAAGCATGTTTCATCCTAAGTGCTTGTATCAAATAGTATCTACAACTAAATATCAGATTGTATGTTATATATATTGTATAGTGTTTATTTTCTCTGTGAAATTTAGAAGAGATTAATTGATCTATCAGTTCCTTGATAGATTGAAGTACACGTCTCATGTTAACCCCTAAACTGTTATTTTACAGCCGGTTCCCCATCCAGTAGAAGCTATCCCAGGACAAGAGTCTGAATCTGAATCAGAGGATTCTGGTGAGTTTACCTAAAATCCTTTGTTATTTTGTGTATAAAGGTGTTTCAGCTGACATCACGAGGTCATGTGACTTTGTTTACATCACCATTTTGTCGGAATAAACACTGATGTCTGCTGTACACTTAATTAGACTCACATAATCAGACTTACATATGTTTGCATGTTGTTGTATAAAATTATTTTTGTAAGATAATTATGCCAGAATCTTTCTGTGTCGTTGGTTGCACTAATAGATGTGTGCGGGAGAATAAAAATGCATTTTCTTAATTTCTATCTGATCTTGATGGAAGTGGGTTTCTGCTGTACAACGCGACAGCTTTAACTTGGTTCACACTAGGATTTGCAGCGAGCACTTTATATCAGCTATGTAGGCTTTGTCTGAGTATAATGAACAGTTAGCTGGCGTTAACATTAAAGTTACTCTTGGTATACCCAGTGAAAATATCAAACTTAAGGAAAATATGAAGAAAAATGGAAGCGATCAAAAAATTGCACGTAGTAAAATTCGCTGAACTTGTACTGGTAGGTTAGCATGTAGATTGTTTGTTGTACGTGTGATATGACTGCTCTGTGTAAAGACACATGAAACGCAACGATGTCGTTACCCTGTAAAATGGAGTCTAGTTGAGTTTGAGTCATGTGATGAAATCCCTCTATAGAGGTTTTAATGTACAGCACCCATATTGCTTGTAAGTGATGGTTCAGCATAAGTGTTTTCTGTTCTTTTGATTAGATGACTTGGTTGGGGGCTTTTATTATGACAGTGATGTAACATTGTGGTGTATGTGATATTAGGTCAAATAATTTCCTAATAACCATTTGGAGGAAAATGTTTGAAACATGAATATTTTATAAGTGGGACAAAAAGGTTGAAAGAAAACCTGTGTTACCTTTTTATTGAACTTGTTTTATCATAAACGTCTTTGATATTGGAGTCAAATCTGACATTTTTAGATATTTATGTTAATCCCGTTAATTACTATTCATGGCTTCACCACCGAAAAACAATATGCGTATATTTAACATTTGCAGATTTGCCTCATACTTCGCATGATAATGTTATAGCACTGAGGAATTAATCCTTTTTGCTATATATATATTTATACATATGATTAAAAATAAAATATTGCATCAGCACCAAAAAACATGTTTGTTGCTACCTTCTCAGTGATCTTGTTCCTCCCATAAACATCTTCAGTAGTAGAGAACTGTTCCTATGTATGTCTCATGATGCATTTTGTCTTTTCTATCAGATCCCGATGATTTCATTGTTGACGATGACGGCAAACCCATCAAGAGCAAAAAAGGAACAAAGCATAAATACACTGATGCGTAAGTGAATTGTTTTTTTGTTTTTCATTTAGGCCTTCAAAGAAGAACCCATTTATTAGTCAATTATTAAATTTTAGTAAGTGATGTAAAGTGTTGTATAAATGTCAAAAAGCTCATAAAATTTACATAATTTTTGAATATGGTTTGTTTGATCTTTCATGATTTTCTTGATATTGAAACAATCACTTTGTGTATGTTATTGTTTACAAATATCTGCAGTGCGCTTCAAGAAGCCCAGGACATCTTTGGAGTAGACTTTGATTTCCAGGAGTTTGAACAATATGATGCACAGTCAGAGGTTGAATATGAAGAGGATGAGTATGATGAGTACGAGGACGATGAAGGCGAGGAGAACCTTGACAGACCTCGAAAGAGAGTTGGCAAGCCTAAAACAGCTGCTAAGAGGAGCATTTATGAGGTAATGAAACAGTGATGATGATGATGATGGTCTACCATGTCTATTTTGTAGCATAAGGTCAGCTATCAAGTCCAGGAATCTATCGGTAGAGTAGATTGTTAATAGATTTAGATCTAGCAACTTGTAGCTGTATTCAATTTAGAAAAGATAATAGAATCAAATGTTATGAATTACATAATACATGGTAAGTACATGGTTTCTTTGGTTTTGGTCCTAGTATTAGGATAGAACTTCACCTCAAAATATAGTAATCTATTTAGGTGGATACTGATTTATCAATATTTAAAAACAAATGTCAAATCTTTGTTGTTCTATTCAATTTGTATTTGTATCTCTGTCTTCATTATTGCAATAAATGAGTGGCTTATATTGGTTTTAATATCATTTGAGGCTTGTAAATACATAATACTACTGTTGTGGAGCAAGTTCATCAAATTCCCTGTAAATTTTAGGTTATCTAGGCAAGTATTTCAACAAGTCAAATGAAAGATTTATAAATTTACATTTATGAACTGGTATTTTTACTCTTTTTTGAGTTTGAAGGTTTTTGATATTTTTGTTCAGGTCTTTGAACCCAGCGAGCTGGAAAGAGGTCATTTCACAGATTTTGATGAAGAGATCAGGACAGCTGATAAACCTGAAAGATTCCAGGTATGTTTATTTGTTCACATTACAAAACTGAATAAATTGTGGAAGAATAGTGTGAATTATGACCACATTTTGGTGGTGAGTAAATATTATGTAACTCAAAAAAGTTTTGCAGCAAAGCCTGCACAGACCAAAATGTGCTCATTTTTTCTTTCTGAATGCAATATTAAGTGTTAGAAGTTAAGCACACATAATAAACTTACAGGACTGGGTGTGTTACTTGCATTCACATTATATTTCTGCAAACTATTCACTTTTGTGTGAATAAATGTACACCATCATCTTTTAATCCAGAGCCCCATATAGACAGAGCCCCATATAGGCAGAGCCCCATATAGACAGTTCCCCCTATAGACAGAGCCCCCTATAGACAGAGCCCCATATAGACAGTTCCCCTATAGACAGAGCCCCCTATAGACAGAGCCCCATATAGACAGAGCCCCATATAGACAGAGCCCCATATAGACAGAGCCCCATATAGACAGAGCCTCATATAGACAGAGCCCTTACAGATAGAAATGTGACATTTGTTGGTCATCATAATGAAGGTAAAACATGTGGAAATACAAGTATTATTAGATCCATAGATCAGTGTGCTTGTGTTAGTTCCTAAATGAATGTTGAATATCTAGTGTTTAATATTTCTTTTTTAATTGATTCTGAAATGAATGTTTAGTTTTCATTGCTACCTGTCATCATCCTCTTTGCACATTTGACAATGACTGTTGCAGTGCTGTTAAACATCAACAAACCAAACAAAACCAACCTGTCATCATCAAAAATTCCCAAGCAATTTTTCTATGACATGTTACTTTAATTTGGGGCAGCACTCCTGATAAATTTTTGCATGAGAGCTGTTTGATTAAAGTGGTTGCAATATTTGCTGTTTGTCATATTTTGCATTTTTCTTAACATGTGGTTCAATTAAATGCCCTTTGTTTGAACAATTATAGTTGTCAATTGGAAAGGGTAAAACTAACTGTTTTGAAATAAAGGATAAGTTTAATGGTCACACATTCTCATCTTCTTTGAAGAAAAAAGGGAAAAAACAGTACAAAGAAGCAAGCTTGTACAGAAAGTATTCAGGTTTGTGTAGAAATGCCTGAAAATAGACTACTAGAAGTGACAGCACAGCCTTAAAAGTATTTTTCTGACATTTTTAGAGATTTCTGACTTACAACTTTGGATATGTCAGGAGAATACTGAAACTAAGTTGAGGGAAGGAACTGATTAACCATCTGGATTATTATTGGATAAATATTTGTAATGAAGCAAGCTGAATTAATTTAGATATAATACCTAACTGGTAGTTAAGAATGTAAAAGTATGACATGCTTAAGATTTTATATCTCTGGAACACAAGATAAAATACTGTTTTCATCACAGTTCTTTTTGTGTTTTGTCCATGTTATATAAAGTAGATACGTCTTACTACTAATCTGAATATAAATGATTCATTAAAAAATTGTAGTAAATGTTATTACCTCTGCCATCGAAATTGGACGGGGTAATGTTTTTGCCTCCGTAACTTTGTTTGTCTGTTTGTTTGTTTGTCATCAAGATATCTCAAGAACTGATGACTGGATTTTGAATCAAATTTAGTGTGTGGTTTTGTTACTGCTTAAGGAAGAAGTGATAACAATTTGAAACATTGGAAAAGGGGAAGGTGCAAATGTGGGGTGGGGACATGTTTTGTCCTGTTTGTCTGTCATCAAGATATCTAAAGAACTGTTTGGATTTGGATTAAATTTGGTATGTGGTTTTGTTACTGCTTAAGAAAGAAGCATTAGTTGTTCTGCTCCTTAAAGTTTCAAACAGTCAGACCTGACCTGATACATAACCAGGTCGGGTCAGACTTTTCCTCTTTATTTTCTTTATTCTAAAAACCTTAGTTGTTGTGGAAGTTGGTGCTGAGTATCATATTAGCAATGGATGAAGTCCTTATTGTGTGGTTGTTTTAATTAAGATAAAGTGGTCTCACTATTTGCTACAGTAAGTTTGTGGTTATGATTTGCTGGAACAAATTTTTAAGGAGAAGGACAAGTTATGAGTGATTAAAATTTGAGGCATATTGAATGAAACAGGGGAAGGGTGCAAATGGGGGTGGAGACATGTTTTTGCCTCTTGTTGTTTGTCTGTCATCAAGATATCTCCAGAACTAATGAATAGATTGTGATTAACTTTAGTGTGTGGTTTTGTTTCTATTTTATGAAGAAGTGATTACAAATTGGGTCTAATTGGAAGAGGGGAAGGGCAGAAATTAAGGGGGTGGGGATGTTTTAGGATGAGATCTGTCAAGACTTTAAGTTGAAACTTTCCAATGGAATGTGCTGAACAATGACTTTGTGCTCTGAATGGAGATCCAAACAATCACTTTTCTGGACTCAAAGTGTTCTCTGGAATCAATGAAAATGAAACAATTGGTTTCTGCCATGAATGGAAAATGATGGAATGTGAATCTGGGCTGAATAGAGCTTTAACCAGTGATGCTTCACTTGAATAAAACTGAAAACAATGGTATGGCCTTGGAAGAAATCCAGTCAGAAGATAATCTTCCAAGTGTTCAGATTGCAAATGTTCATTACAGATCAAATTTTGGGGATGAATCTTGGTGGGCCTAGGATTTCTGAGGTAGATTATATTGGGTATAGGGATCAAATGAACTCTAAAATTGTTCTAGGCATGTTGGAATTGCAACGGGCAGAGGTATGCGCTCCAGAGAGTGCTGATATTCTAGTTCATTTTTAAGTGTTTCTTGTCTTAAACATTTTTGTGTCATTCTTTGGACTCAAAATAGAGGAAATTACAGTCTAATTCAGTGTACATATCTATGTTGTAAATATTTTTAGAATTTCAGTGTAGTCAATGAAAAAGAAATAAACAATGTTTTCGTCATTGTTGATAGCTTCGAAGTGTCCCTGTTACCGGTGCTGATGATCTTGAACTGGAGGAAGAAGCTGAGTGGATTTATCGCCAGGCCTTCCTCAATCCAGCCATCTCCAATCAGGTACGTTCTTTCCTGTCTTTAAACAATCGATCTGTGTTCTTGTAAAGCGCTGGTATCCACTATAAATTCCGATTTAGACAACGTCCACATTACCCACCTTAGAATAGGTCACACCCACCTCACCCACTCCCACCTCCTTACTGTCCCCCTCACCGTCCATCATGTCCTTGCCTGCCCCCTGTACAATTAGCACGGCGGCTTTCAGAAAGACCAGAAAGCATGAAAAATTGAGTTTAAATGAAAATATCAACATTAATGCTTACCCTGGTAGAATTTTAAGTGACATTTTTGAGTTCTACATCTCAAAAAACAGCCTGCTACTAAGTACCAGGCAAAAAATTGTATACATTTTTGTAATTGTTAAAAATTTAAAATGGCCACCCTTTCAAGAAAATAGGTCCAAAATAAGCTATATTTGAAAGGCCATATCTCAGAAACAGTAAAAGGTATTAGGCTAACATTTTGGGGATGTTCTATAAACATACTTTCTAACACATGTGCTTAGTTTCAAAGAAACCTAAGATGTAGGGTGTCATTACCTTGTTGAATTGACATGGAATGACCCTTGAAGTATAACCCATTTTGTCAGCCATTTTGTCTTGAATGGCAGGAAAAGTTCCAAAAAGGTGTCAGATATGAAATATGTATCAATATGCATGAAATAAAAACAGAATTGTAATGTCATAGTACCTATATTAATTTTAATGATTATTTATTTGCATTTTTCTGAACATGGCAGGCATTTTGTCTTTTTCTGACAGTTTGAATAGTGTCACCCAATATAAAAATATTGGTTTGGAGATTTGTGGGAAGTGGGGAGGGGGTGCATCTGGCCCATGGCCTATTAGCCATTTTTAATACTGGCAGCCATTTTATGACATCATAATTAGACCCTTTGCAGTGATCCGATTTCGGAAACCGTTTGGTATGTTGTTCTTTAGACTTTATAGTGAAGAAAAAAAATATTTTCTTGCAATTTGTTTGAGGTTAGGTCATTTTATGTCCTAATATGACTACAATACCTCTAGAATGATCTAACCTCTCTGGCCCAATTTGACCCTTGTTGTCGTGGTGCCATTAAAGCCCCTATCAAACAAACATATAAATGATACTCAGTTTGCAAAACAGTTATTAGAAGGACTTTAGGAACAAAAAATTGTCTTCAATTAAAAAGCAGTCTCCACAGTGAGCATTTTATCTCTCTAAAAGCAGCAGTTGTGTAGATGATTTAAGACCATTTTTTAAGAATAGCATAATTCAACACATTCTGATAGGTACTGTGGGCCAATCTTGTTAAGAGATTTATACACAAGAAACCCTGGTGTATATAATTCTGTAATGCATTCCCTTGTTTCATACATGTGATTGCTTCAGTTAACCAGATTGAGATCATCTTTCATTTAACCAGACCTATGCTTTTATCACAGATTTAGGTAGCTAAATGCATCAAACCGTTTATCGCTTCCCTTGTTCGTGACCGCTGGCAAACCTCATGGAAATCCCAAAATGATAACAAACTCCATGTCATCCAGCCCACAATCCCGATCAAATCCACCATCAACAACCTTTCTCGTATCGACAACGTTCATATTACCCGTCTTAGAATTGGTCACACCCACCTCACTCACTCCCATCTCCTTATTGGTTTCTCCCAACCCCTCTGTAACAATTGCCACTGCATCCTCACTATCCATCATGTTCTCCTTGCTTGCCCCCTGTACAACCTTCCCAGAGCTTCCCTCGCTCCCCACAACTCAATTGCTGAGTTCTTCTAGAAAAATCCTCCAGATAGAATTATCTCCTTCCTTCATCATGCTTCCCTCTACAACCATGTGTTGTGCATTGTGTCTTGTATACAGGTGGTTATACTCCTTGCACCCGTGGATATAAAAATAAAAAGTTTTCTAAGAAAAGTATCTGAAGTATTCTTGTTAATTAACTCTGTTCAAATATTTTTTTTGCACTTCAAACATGCAATGTCCCCTATTCCTTTCATGCAAACAATTTTGAGAAAGTTGTTGAGAAATAATATAAACATAGAAATTTGTAATCATATGTTTTCTTATAATTTGATGAAGGACATTGGCGATAACAGTGATGGCTACTACAATAGCCTGCACAGCAGAAGACCATCAAAGACCAAGAATAAGATCAGAGAAGCTCTTCACTTCATCAGGAATCAGAATTACGAGGTAAGGATGGATTTAGATAATTAACAAAATGCCAGCAGTTTTATTTATTATTCTTGAATTGCTCAGAACTCTAATTTCATGTTCCTAACCTAGAACTTTTATCATTTATGCAAGCATATATATATATATATATATTAGTATTATAAATCATAAATGAAATTGAGAAAGTTTGGCAAAAAATAAAATTTAGATATAAGGAATTAACACACATATACCTATTGATGGTGTATTTTTCATGATATCTAACCAGAATTAAACAAAATTATTTTGTTTGGCTCTATGAAATAAATGTGGATTCGTAATTGTTACTTTGAAAAGTTGGGTTGTGAATTTTTTTTATGAATGGTTAAAGAATAGTTGTTCAATCTATCAGCATTGCACATAAAATACAAAGGATCAGAAAGTTTTTGGTATTTATCTTCCAAGTTGTCCTGCATTCATGCTAGAAATGTTGGATGTGATACAAAGACTGTATACACAGAAGTAGCAGTTTGGTACCCATTGCTCTCATTCATTTTACTGCATCAAACTGCATGTATAATTTTTTTGATTTTCTCTTGTTCCTTTTAGGTTCCCTTTATAGCATTTTATCGCAAGGAGTATGTGGAGCCTGAGCTTAATTTTCAATGATCTGTACAGAGTCTACCATTGGGATGCAAAGGTGAATGAACTCTTTGTAAATTAAAGGCTGTTACTGTCGGGTTAGGTTAAAGACGGGATGACATGTTTCATGTGCATCATTTTATGTGTTGAGAATTTGGATGAAGTTAATGAGTGAGATGCAGACATTTCTTTTCCTTTTCTTGATTTTAGTACATGTAGGTATGTTTTCCTTCAAATGAGACACAATAAAATATGGTGATAGAGGTAAAGAGTTGTTACATTTAATATTATTTTATGATGTGTTAGCTCAGTATAAAAAAAATTGGTCTTTTTGTATCAAAATCTTCAGTGCAATTTTGTTCATTTTTCATTAAAATAAAAGGAAACATCAGGTATCTTCATAATAAAGGTTTTATACTAGAAAATACTCATTTTAAAACAGTGTTAGTGTATTAAAAATTGTGATGAGTTTCCTGCCTACACCATGCAAAGCAGACAAAATGAAAGTTAAACTTTTGGAATAGTTAAAATATTCCAGAAAGAATTGGTGAAAGTCTTTTCAAGGTGTTGAGTGTTTTGTTTTGAATTCATCTCTTGAGACATAAGTGTTCAGGGCACAGATGTTGTTGAATTGTTGTATTTAATGATTCTTGTTTAGTTCTCGTTGCAAATACTTCAATTTGATGAGGTAACGGTTTGAAGTACATGAAGGTAATTTTGCTCTTGTATATTTACAGTGGTGTTCACTCAAAACCAGGAAAGAGAATGTTCGAAAACTTATGGAGAAAATGCAGAACTATCAGTATGAGCTAATCAAAAATGAAGAAATGTTGTCCGAGAAGATTCGACCCTTGACCCAAGCTGACATTGACAGGTACAGATACACATATTAGTTTTGTGAAAACAGGTTTCAAAGGAAATGTTAGTAGTCAGATAAATCTTTCATTTGATAAGATAACATGCTTGTCCACAAAACTTGTTCTATACTGTGAAGTCCATTGTTTTGGTTTGAGATCATTGTTACACTGGCTTTCCTTCAATTTTTGTAATGATTTTGAAAAGCTTTTGACAACAAACCAATTTTCTTTGTTCTGAACTTTTATTTGTAAGATTATGTTATTATTATTGTTGTTATTATTATTATCATTATTATTATTATTGTTATTATTATTATTAGTATTATTTATTATTATTATTATTTATTATTATTATTAGTTATTATTAGTAGTATTATTATTATTATTATTATTATTATTATTATTATTATTATTATTATTATTATTATTATTATTATTATTATTATTATTATTATTATTATTATTATTATTATTATTATTATTATTATTATTATTATTATTATTATTATTATTATTATTATTATTATTATTATTATTATTATTATTATTATTATTATTATTGTTATTATTATTAGTAGTATTATTATTATCATTATTATTATTATTGTTATTATTATTATTATTATCATTATTATTATTATTGTTATTATTATTATTATTATTATTATTATTATTATTATTATTATTATTATTATTATTATTATTATTATCTTTATTATTATTATTATTATTCTTATTATCATTATTATTATTGTTATTATTATTATTAGTATTATTATTATCATTATTATTATTATTATTATTATTAGTATTATTATTATATTATTATTATTATTATTATTATTATTATTATTATTATTATTATTATTATTATTATTATTATTATTATTATTATTATTATTATTATTATTATTATTATTATTTTTAGCAGCAATAGATTGATATTAAAAGAGTGAAAGCAAAGCTTGAAATAATTTAACCTCTGGCACAATATGATCATCCATTTCGTTGAGCTGACAAGCATCAATCAAAGGTTCCACAAAAATGATAATGCAAGTGTTGTGTATTCATGTTTTATATATAACATTTCATTCAGTTGTTACTGTAGTTAATACTTTTGAACCTTTAATACTTTTGAACCTTTAATACTTTTGAACCTTTAATACTATTGAACCTTTAATACTTTTGAACCTTTAATACTTTTGAATCTTTAATACTTTTGAACCTTTAATACTTGTGAATCTTTAATGCTTGTGAACCTTTAATGCTTGTGAACCTTTAATGCTTGTGAACCTTTAATACTTTAATACTTTTAAACCGTTAATACTTTTGAACCGTTAATACTTTTGAACCTTTAATACTTTGGAACCTTTAATACTTTTAAACCTTTAATACTTTTGAACCTTTAATACTTTTAAACCTTTAATACTTTTCAATTATATGTTACTGTTGTAATATACAGTTTTGAAATGTTCAGGTAAATTGCAGCAGTATCCTTCAAGCTTTAAGCCACTTGTAGTTTTCAGTTTGCCATATTCACATTGTGTGAAAGAGGGGAACCCTCTTGAGTGCAACTTAGTCATCAATTACCTGATAGATGGTTAATGTTGTTCAGTTCTCCCTGTTTGCTTGTTCAACTTTTAGGTTAGACGAAGTTGACACAGTGGACAAACTCAAAGATGTCTACGTCCACTTTCTCCTGTACTACGGTCGGGACATTCCCAAAATGAAAAATGCCTTGAAGAAAGAGAAGAAGAAGAAGACTATCAAAGTTATCAAGAAAGTGATGGTGAAGAGACCCAAGGAGAAAGCCATTCTCAGAATTGAGGATGATGAAGAGAAGGAAGAAGGCGAGGAGGATGAGGAGGAGGAGGAGGAAGAGGTTGAGGAGGAAGTGGAGGAGGAGGTAGAGGTAGATGATGATGAAGATGAGTTAGGAGGAACCACACATGACATCAAACATGCAAATCGCAACTCAATGTACGGACTTTGTCAAGAGGCAGGGCTAGGTGAGAACTTTTAGTTCACTTTGTATATCAAAATTCTTATTTTAGAATATATGAATAACAGTAGATCAAATTTTTATTTTATAATATATGTATTAAGAGTAGATCAAATTTCTATTTGAAAATATGTGTATCAATGTAGATCAAATTTTTATAATATAGAATTAGAGTTGATCAAATTTCTATTTTAGAATAAATAAATTAGAGTAGATCAAATTTCTATTTTGATATATATGTATTACAGTAGATCAAATTTCTATTTTAAAGTATGTGTATTCGAGTAAATCAAATTTCTATTTTAGATTTTATATATTTGAGTAGATCAAAATTTTATTTTAGAATATATGAATTAGAGTAGATCAAATTTCTATTTTATTGTATATGTATTACAGTAGATCAAATTTATATTTTAAAGTATGTGTATTCGACTAGATCAAATTTCTATTCAAGATTTTATATATTTTGGTAGATCAAAATTTTATTTCAGAATATATGTATTAGAGTAGGTCAAATTTCTATTTTAGATTTCATGCATTAGAGTAGGTCAAATTTCTATTTTAGAATATGTGTATTAGAGTAGGTCACATTTTTATTTTAGAATATATGTATTAGAGTAGATCAAATTTCTATTTTAGAATATTTGTATTAGAGTAGATCAAATTTCTATTTTAGAATATATGTGTTAGAGTAGATCAAGTTTTTATTTTAGATTATGTATTACAGTAGATCAAATTTTTATTTTAAAGTGTGTATTTGACTTGATCAAATTTTTATTTTAGAATATGTATTTTAGGTATTTTTATTGTAGAAATATGTATTAGAGTATATCAAATTTTTATTTTAGAAAATTATTAATTTTTTTATTTTAAGAAGAGATTTTATTTATTTTTATTATAAGAAGAGATTAAATTTTATTTTAGAATGCTAGAAAAGTTTGCAATTGTTGTTGTGGATTGTATGTCTAGAAGTAGATCAATATTGAATGTTAGAATGTATGTGCAATGCAAGATTTCATTTTAAGGAAATATTCTCAGGAAAAAAACAAAACACTTTTGCTTTTTGTAGAAATTGGAATGGCTTGGGTTATGGTCGGAAGAGGTACCCCTATGAGCCTTGATAGATGCAGTTCTAAATGTGGAAGAACAATTTAGGACATCAGTGTGTTGCTTGTGCAAAGAGATTAAATATATTTTGATATGAGATTATTGTAAGTTGTGATGATATTTCATGTAATGTTGTTATATTTTGTTCTGTAGATGGAGTAGCAAAAAAGTTTGGCTTGACTCCAGAACAGTTTGGAGAAAATCTGAGGGACAATTATCAACGGTATGACCCAGAGCAAGATTCTGCATCTCCAAAACAAGTAGCTGAAGAATTCATTTCGAGGTGAGAAGAATCATTATCAAGATTAAGTTTTTGTAGGGTGTATGGACATTTGTAATGCAGTTTTTCAGACAACAGGTATTGTGATAATGAGACAAAAGTTTCTTACACTGAACATTTTGTAGAAGATTGGTTATTATGATTGATTTTATGTCAATGTTTTAAATAGACATTTTTTTACTGCCAGGAAGTAACTTATCTGATATTGAATAATTAGACTTACTTTGGATCTGTCCATAACGATTAAGAAGGGATGATCTTCTTCAGTGTATCCTAAGAAACAATTTTCTAGATTCATTTACAGACAGTTACTACAGATTCATGTTTGATATGAGTTTACACTACATGATTTATGTGACGTGTCAGATATTTCGAGGAAGATAACTTTCATGTTTTATACGTTTCAGTAAATTTGACACAATAACTTTCATGTTTTATACCTTTCAGTAAATTTGACACAGTGGACATGGTGTTAAAGGCAACAAAATACATGGTAGCATTACAACTTGCTCATGACCCCTTGGTTCGCCAGTGTGTCAGGGAAACATATTATGAGAGGGCCAAGATTAACGTCAAACCAACAAAGAAAGGATTTAAGGTGAGTCATAGAGCGTACAGAGTTGGAATTAATTATACAATTCCTTACGGTTCCGAGTAATGGTGTCAAAAATCTTTCCACCAAAAATTAAATTTAAATAGTGAATATATCTTTATATACTTCCCTTTTTTTGCAATTTAATGTACTTTTCATCACACAATGATATGTGGGATGTTTTTAGAGCACATATTCACCACATGTACTCTTATTTACTCAGGAAATCTTAAAAAATAATAATCTTTACTTATTTATTGGTATTTTTGGTAAGCATGCGAAGCATAATGCAAACCTATGTTATGGCGATTTCATCCGTCCGGCCATCCACAGTTTGTTCCTCAGATTTCCACAGAAAATTTTAAAGTTTCTTCAGAATTCCTCAGAAAAAGTTAAGTTTCTTTAGATATCCTCTTGGAAGGGTGTAATTTCCTTAAAAAATGTTAAAAGTTTTTTGAGACACTTAGGTTGAAGACTAGTTTCCACAAAAAGTCTACAAAACATTTGATATTATCTTAGAAGATAATTGTATGATGATATAATTTTCCAGTGTTATTCAGAGATAGGGTGGGATGACATGTGTGACATGGAGAGGAGGCCATGTGGGATGTGATGTCATGTGGGACATAAAGTGGGGTGTCATTGAGACTTGGGGAGGAAAACCACTGATGCAGAACATAAGGTGGGATGCCATGGGGAACAAAAGAAGGATGCTATGTGGAACATATGGAGGGAAACAAGTGATGCAGGACATAAGGTGGGATGCCATGGGAGACAAAGGGAGGGATGCCATGTCGATCATAGGGAGGGATGCCAAGTGGGACATAGGATGGGATGCCAAGTTGGACATAGGATGGGATGTCATGTGGGACACATGGTAGAATGCCATCTGGGACATGGGATGGGATGCCATGTGGGACATGGGATGGGATGTCACAAGTGACACAGACTGTGACATAGAGTGGGATGCTATGTGGGACATGGAATGAGATGTCATGTGGGACATGGAATGGGATGTCATGTGGGACATGGTGGGATTTAATGTGGAAGATAAGGTGGAAAGCTATGTGGGACATCGAATGAGAAGCCACTGATGTGGGACATAAGGTGCGATGCCATGGAGGAATAGGGAGGGATGCCATGTTGAACATAGGGAGGGATGCCATGTGGAACATATGGTGGGAATCAATGTGAGACATCGGAGGGGATGCCATGTGGGACATAGGGTGGGATGCCATGTGGGACATAGGGTGGGATGTCATGTGGGAATGCCATGTCGGACACATAGTGGTATGCCATCTGGGACATGGGATGGGATGCCATGTGGGACATGGGGTGGGATGCCATCAGCGACAAAGAGTGACATATGGTGGGATGCCATGTGTTACATAGGGTAGGAGACCATATATGTGGGACATATGGTAGGAGGCATGTGGGACATACGATGTGGGACAAAGTGGGATGTCATTGAGACAAGGGGAGGGATACCATGTGGAACATATGGTGAGAATCTATGTCGGGCACAAGGTGGGATGCCATGTGGGACACCAGGTGGGAAGTCACTGATGCTGGACAAGGTGGGATGCCATGTGGGATACAGGGAGGAATGCCATGTGGGAAATAGGGAGGGAGCAAAACATACTAATATGTAAGGTGTTTGTATGTTTGTTTTGCAGGAAATTGATGAGAACCATACCTGTTTTGTAATGAAATACCTTACGAACAAGCAAGTGAAAGATCTGTATTTGGATCAGTATCTCAAACTGACACAGGCAGAGGACGAGGGCCTTTTGACCATCACCATATCTATAGATATGGACATTCGAACCAAGTAAGTGGATGTGTTTGTCTTTTGCTCAATTGCTGAGTTCTTCTAAAAAAATCCTCCAGATAAAATGATCTCCTTTCTTCATCATGCTTCCCTCTACAACCATATTTTATTCTCTCTCTTCCACCCCCTCTCTCTACTTTGTTTTTCTTTCAACCATGCCTCTCCTCTCTCAATCACAACTTTTTGACTTATTGTTCTTGAATTTCTCTCATTCCCATTTCCTTTCCTTCCTATCTCTAGAATGATCTGACCTCTCAGGCACAATTTGACCCTCTTTGTTGTGGTGCCGTTAAGCCCTCATCGAACAAACAAACAAATTGTCTTT
The DNA here is from genome assembly GCA_020152595.1 of Chiridota heheva. Lineage (NCBI taxonomy): Eukaryota > Metazoa > Echinodermata > Holothuroidea > Apodida > Chiridotidae > Chiridota > Chiridota heheva. The sequence goes on from JAIGNY010002020.1 coordinate 135,139, forward strand.
GATTTTATTTATAATGATGCTCGATTTTATTAGAGAGTAGCTCTGACCATGGCTTTAGATATTGGGTTTTTAGTCAGGAGACACCAAGGTTTGATACTGGCAATCAATTCAGATATGGTGTTATAAGTTACGAGCCCTCTAGAATCGAACTTCATCATATTAGAAAATTTAAATGTAAGATCTAAGTGAATAGTTACATAGTTTTGTGTAGTCACATAGTTTTGACTGTTACAGTGTCTTATGATTTTGATATTCTAAGTTTGGTACATAGTTCTGGATATCATCATATCTTCGGATACCTATTTTCCAGAAGTATGATTTTTAAGCAGTATACATACCTAGAGTTGAACAATTAAATGACTTGTAATTTTGTTTTTTGTCAATCATTTTCATGCCTTTAAATACCAATGCCAGAAGATAAATAGTCGTGAACATCATTGTAAGATTACATCTAGACACCTAAGCTTAACCTGTATTGAAGATTTTTCTTTAAAGTGGTAGGTTTCTCTTAATGTGTACCTGCATAATCATTGCAGCTCCCTTAATTGATTCAATCATATTTTCATGATCTCTTTAGTGAATTGTACAAGCCACCCACTTTTCTGGAGGAGGTGCGGACCCTTTATCACCGCGATGAGTTTAGCCACCATGTCCAGCAGTGGAACGATGAGAGAGGGGCTGCTCTGGAGGCTGCGTTCCAAAAGATCCTGTACCCAGTGTTTGCCAAAGAGCTGAAAGCTAAGCTTATAGAGGAGGCAAAAGATGGTATCCTGCAGGTAAAGTCAAATTGGTGCACACTTTGTGTGTATGATGAAAGCAGTGTTTCCAAAATTCAGGAAAATGTTTTAAAATATTTTGGTCACATTTCTGAAAATAGGGTGCAATGCATTTACACATAAATTCAATGTTTTTTTGAAAGTTTATTTCAGGAAATCCTTTTTGTTTGAGAGAAAGAAAGTTTCCAAATAGTTTATTAGAATTTATCTCAATTTGTAATGTAACACAATTTCAGTGAAGGGTATATTTTTCAGTGACATTCATTAATTTAGTTGAAAAGTGGCTGTATTTTGTCTCAGCATGTAGTGTATGTACTGTTGTATATCAACAAAAAACTGTGAAACAACAGATTTACACATCAGTGCTTCAAATTATTAATTCATTGCTTTACACATATTAACATATGAAAATATCTGATCTTACATTTTTAGAGATTAGGTTACATATTGAGTTATACATTTATTAATGTATATGATTTACATATTTGAATGCATAATTTGTATATGGTAGTATTTAATTTGCATATTTTCGATTTTTCATATTTGAGTGCCTTACTTGAATATCTGACATTCACATTTCCATACATTGAAGTCTAATGGTATATGATTTACAGTAGGTAATCTTATATTGCTCACTGGGGTATTTATTTACTGACTAATTATTCCCTTTTCACAGCATTGTTGCAGGAAGATGTATAACTGGCTGAAAGTGGCTCCTTACCAGACAGACCAGCAAATGGAGATTGATGATGATGATGATGATGACTACCTTGGTGAGAGCAGCCGAGCTGGTCTGAGGGTCCTGGGTATTGGTCATGCTACATCATTGTAAGTCACACAGTGCTTCTTCCTAGGTTTGCGGGAGAGATGTAGTATGTACTCTTAAAACTGTCATTTTCTTTGATACGACTTGAACAAAAAATCATTTGTACCAGTTTACTTTAAGTTCATAATATAAAATAGACAGGAGATTAGCTACAACTGGTGAAGAAGCAGTGGCTACTAATTCTTGAAGAACTACAGAATATAGACTCCTTCAAAGGCATTTACATCTGAAATGAAAATAAGATTGATAATATAAGAGTGAAGTTTATTTACACTTTTAAAAGAAGGCTAAATGGATTTTGTGTTGGAAATATTGTGTTTCATCTTGTCCAGAATATTATTTTTGAATATAAAATATCTTCATGCACCTTCTGTTGTTTTCAGTGACAGTGCTACATTTGGTGCTTTGATAGATGGTCAGGGGGAGGTGCAGGAATTTATTCGCTTACCTAATTTCCTTCGGAGACTGAAGGGCAGAAATGAGAGAGACAATGAGATGAAGAGGAAGGACATGGAGAGCCTCAAGACATTCCTGATGGAGAAGAAGCCGCATGTGATCGCTGTTGGAGCAGAGTCAGAGTAAGTTGTTGTGCTGTCACAAACAAGTGTGAAATTTCACTGCGAAATAATAGTGCAGGTTGAGTTGCTGTTGTTAAGTGGGAGCTCAGTCAATTATTCGTGCTGCTTGTGACTTTAGGAGCACATTTTCAAAATAATATTGTATTACTTTTCATCCACAAGCTTTTCCTCTTAAATTTGTGTTGCTGTCTATTTTTAGGAACTAAATCTTTTACTGCAGGCACCATATAAACTGCCCATCAGCTGCAACTGACAGCCATTGTCAAAGGTTATAAAGAACAATGACAATCATTCACTGAAGATGCCTAGCATTTGATAGCTTACCTTTTGATGGATGCATGATATAGTTACACATTAAGAAGATATGTTTAATTTCAAGTTTACATGAACCTTTTTCACTTGGTAACATTTGCTTCTTCATTCACAGACAAACTAAAGATGTGATATATGATATCCGGACGTGTGTAAGGGAGATAGAAGCTGAGCACCAGATGGCGCCAATCAATGTTGAATTAGTGGATAGCAATCTGAGCAATGTATTTGCAAGGACAAATCTGGCAGAGGTGAGAGCGCTGTCATGTCTGTTGTCAAAATGATAAATGATTATAATGTATTAACATTGGCTTTGTCATATCTAATGTTGTAAAGTACTATTCATAACATGGATTGTAAATCAAACTTTTCTAATTGTTTGTGTATGTTCTCCTGTATATAGATCTTAGGTATAAAGATCTTATCTATTGGTTTTGAATACAAGAATCCTTACTGTGTATTTGACTATTGTCACACTAACTGTAGAAAGTGCTTACGTGAGGCATAAGTCACAAGAATCCTTACTGTGTATTTGACTATTGTCACACTGTGTATTTGAAAAGTGCAGTTTTTGAGGCATAAGTCACAAGAATCCTTACTGTGTATTTGACTATTGTCACACACTAACTGTAGAAAGTGCTTTCGTGAGGCATAAGTCACAAGAATCCTTACTGTGTATTTGACTATTGTCACACTGTAACTGTAGAAAGTGCTTTCGTGAGGCATAAGTCACAAGAATCCTTACTGTGTATTTGACTATTGTCACACACCTAACTGTAGAAAGTGCTTACGTGAGGCATAAGTCACAAGAATCCTTACTGTGTATTTGACTATTGTCACACTAACTGTAGAAAAGTGCATTTTGAGGCATAAGTCACAAGAATCCTTACTGTGTATTTGACTATTGTCACACACTAACTGTAGAAAGTGCTTTCATGAGGTATAAGTCACAAGAATCCTTACTGTGTATTTGACTATTGTCACACTAACTGTGAAAAGTGCATTTTTGAGGCATAAGTCACAAGAATCCTTACTGTGTATTTGACTATTGTCACACACCTAACTGTAGAAAGTGTTTTCATGAGGTATAAGTCACAAGAATTCTTACTGTGTATTTGACTATTGTCACACTAACTGTAGAAAGTGCTTACGTGAGGCATCAGTCACAAGAATCCTTACTGTGTATTTGACTATTGTCACACTAACTGTAGAAAGTGCTTATGTGAGGCATAAGTCACAAGAATCCTTACTGTGTATTTGACTATTGTCACACACTAACTGTAGAAAGTGCTTACGTGAGGTATAAGTCACAAGAATCCTTACTGTGTATTTGACTATTGTCACACTAACTGTGAAAAGTGCATTTTTGAGGCATAAGTCACAAGAATCCTTACTGTGTATTTGACTATTGTTTACACACCTAACTGTAGAAAGTGTTTTCATGAGGTATAAGTCACAAGAATCCTTACTGTGTATTTGACTATTGTCACACTAACTGTAGAAAGTGCTTTCATGAGGCATAAGTCACAAGAATCCTTACTGTGTATTTGACTATTGTCACACTGTAACTGTAGAAAGTGCTTTCGTGAGGCATAAGTCACAAGAATCCTTACTGTGTATTTGACTATTGTCACACACTAACTGTAGAAAGTGCTTACGTGAGGCATAAGTCACAAGAATCCTTACTGTGTATTTGACTATTGTCACACTAACTGTGAAAAGTGCATTTTTGAGGCATCAGTCACAAGAATCCTTACTGTGTATTTGACTATTGTCACACACCTAACTGTAGAAAGTGCTTTCATGAGGTATAAGTCACAAGAATCCTTACTGTGTATTTGACTATTGTCACACTAACTGTAGAAAGTGCTTATGTGAGGCATAAGTCACAAGAATCCTTACTGTGTATTTGACTATTGTCACACACTAACTGTAGAAAGTGCTTTCATGAGGTATAAGTCACAAGAATCCTTACTGTGTATTTGACTATTGTCACACTAACTGTGAAAAGTGCATTTTTGAGGCATAAGTCACAAGAATCCTTACTGTGTATTTGACTATTGTCACACACCTAACTGTAGAAAGTGCTTTCATGAGGTATAAGTCACAAGAATCCTTACTGTGTATTTGACTATTGTCACACTAACTGTAGAAAGTGCTTACGTGAGGCATAAGTCACAAGAATCCTTACTGTGTATTTGACTATTGTCACACTGTAACTGTAGAAAGTGCTTTCGTGAGGCATAAGTCACAAGAATCCTTACTGTGTATTTGACTGTTGTCACACACTAACTGTAGAAAGTGCTTACGTGAGGCATAAGTCACAAGAATCCTTACTGTGTATTTGACTATTGTCACACTAACTGTGAAAAGTGCATTTTTGAGGCATCAGTCACAAGAATCCTTACTGTGTATTTGACTATTGTCACACACCTAACTGTAGAAAGTGCTTTCATGAGGTATAAGTCACAAGAATCCTTACTGTGTATTTGACTATTGTCACACTAACTGTAGAAAGTGCTTATGTGAGGCATAAGTCACAAGAATCCTTACTGTGTATTTGACTATTGCAGGTATAAGTCACAAGAATCCTTACTGTGTATTTGACTATTGTCACACTAACTGTGAAAAGTGCATTTTTGAGGCATAAGTCACAAGAATCCTTACTGTGTATTTGACTATTGTCACACACCTAACTGTAGAAAGTGCTTTCGTGAGGCATAAGTCACAAGAATCCTTACTGTGTATTTGACTATTGTCACACTAACTGTAGAAAGTGCTTACGTGAGGCATAAGTCACAAGAATCCTTACTGTGTATTTGACTATTGTCACACTGTAACTGTAGAAAGTGTTTTCATGAGGTATAAGTCACAAGAATCCTTACTGTGTATTTGGCTATTGTCACACTAACTGTAGAAAGTGCTTACGTGAGGCATAAGTCACAAGAATCCTTACTGTGTATTTGACTATTGTCACACACCTAACTGTAGAAAGTGCTTACGTGAGGTATAAGTCACAAGAATCCTTACTGTGTATTTGACTATTGTCACACTAACTGTGAAAAGTGCATTTTTGAGGCATCAGTCACAAGAATCCTTACTGTGTATTTGACTATTGTCACACTAACTGTAGAAAGCTTTCACAAGTATAAGTCACAAGAATCCTTACTGTGTATTTGACTATTGTCACACACTAACTGTAGAAAGTGCTTACGTGAGGCATAAGTCACAAGAATCCTTACTGTGTATTTGACTATTGTCACACTAACTGTAGAAAGTGCTTTTTTGAGGCATAAGTCACAAGAATCCTTACTGTATATTTGACTATTGTCACACACACTAACTGTAGAAAGTGCTTTCATGTGAGGTATAAGTCACAAGAATCCTTACTGTGTATTTGACTATTGCCACACACCTAACAATCCAACACGTTCTCCTTGTGTTGCCCCCATAAGGTATAAGTCACAACCTTCCCAGAGTATTTCTATTGTCCCACAACTCAATTGCTGAGTTCTTCCAAAAATCCTCCAGATAAAATAGTCTCCTTCCTTCAGCATGCATCCTCTACAACCATATTTAATCCTCCTCTTCCAGAATCCTCTACTGTTTTTAGTTTTACCCATGTCACACTAACTCTCGATCACAGCTTTCTGGCATTTGTTCTTGAATTTCTCTCATTCTTTGGTCTTTTCCACTAACTCTAAAATGATCTGACCTCTCAGGCACAATTTGAATCCTTGTCTGTGCCGTTAAGACCTCATCAAACAAACTATTGTCACACTGTAACTGTAGAAAGTGCTTTCGTGAGGCATAAGTCACAAGAATCCTTACTGTGTATTTGACTATTGTCACACACCTAACTGTAGAAAGTGCTTTCATGAGGCATAAGTCACAAGAATCCTTACTGTGTATTTGACTATTGTCACACACCTAACTGTAGAAAGTGCTTACGTGAGGCATAAGTCACAAGAATCCTTACTGTGTATTTGACTATTGTCACACTAACTGTAGAAAGTGCTTTCATGAGGCATAAGTCACAAGAATCCTTACTGTGTATTTGACTATTGTCACACACCTAACTGTAGAAAGTGCTTTCATGAGGTATAAGTCACAAGAATCCTTACTGTGTATTTGACTATTGTCACACTGTAACTGTAGAAAGTGCTTACGTGAGGCATAAGTCACAAGAATCCTTACTGTGTATTTGACTATTGTCACACACTAACTGTAGAAAGTGCTTTCATAAGGTATAAGTCACAAGAATCCTTACTGTGTATTTGACTATTGTCACACACTAACTGTAGAAAGTGCTTACGTGAGACATAAGTCACAAGAATCCTTACTGTGTATTTGACTATTGTCACACACCTAACTGTAGAAAGTGCTTTCATGAGGCATAAGTCACAAGAATCCTTACTGTGTATTTGACTATTGTCACACTAACTGTAGAAAGTGCTTACGTGAGGCATAAGTCACAAGAATCCTTACTGTGTATTTGACTATTGTCACACACTAACTGTAGAAAGTGCTTACGTGAGGCATAAGTCACAAGAATCCTTACTGTGTATTTGACTATTGTCACACTAACTGTGAAAAGTGCATTTTTGAGGCATCAGTCACAAGAATCCTTACTGTGTATTTGACTATTGTCACACACTAACTGTAGAAAGTGCTTTCATAAGGTATAAGTCACAAGAATCCTTACTGTGTATTTGACTATTGTCACACTAACTGTAGAAAGTGCTTTCGTGAGGCATAAGTCACAAGAATCCTTACTGTGTATTTGACTATTGTCACACACTAACTGTAGAAAGTGCTTTCATGAGGCATAAGTCACAAGAATCCTTACTGTGTATTTGACTATTGTCACACTGTAACTGTAGAAAGTGCTTTCGTGAGGCATAAGTCACAAGAATCCTTACTGTGTATTTGACTATTGTCACACTAACTGTAGAAAGTGCTTATGTGAGGCATAAGTCACAAGAATCCTTACTGTGTATTTGACTATTGTCACACTAACTGTAGAAAGTGCTTACGTGAGGCATAAGTCACAAGAATCCTTACTGTGTATTTGACTATTGTCACACACCTAACTGTAGAAAGTGCTTTCATGAGGTATAAGTCACAAGAATCCTTACTGTGTATTTGACTATTGTCACACACTAACTGTAGAAAGTGCTTTCATGAGGCATAAGTCACAAGAATCCTTACTGTGTATTTGACTATTGTCACACTAACTGTAGAAAGTGCTTACGTGAGGCATAAGTCACAAGAATCCTTACTGTGTATTTGACTATTGTCACACACTAACTGTAGAAAGTGCTTACGTGAGGCATAAGTCACAAGAATCTTTACTGTGTATTTGACTATTGTCACACTGTAACTGTAGAAAGTGCTTTCGTGAGGCATAAGTCACAAGAATCCTTACTGTGTATTTGACTATTGTCACACACTAACTGTAGAAAGTGCTTACGTGAGGCATAAGTCACAAGAATCCTTACTGTGTATTTGACTATTGTCACACACTAACTGTAGAAAGTGCTTACGTGAGGCATAAGTCACAAGAATCCTTACTGTGTATTTGACTATTGTCACACACTAACTGTAGAAAGTGCTTATGTGAGGCATAAGTCACAAGAATCTTTACTGTGTATTTGACTTTTGTCACCCTGTAACTGTAGAAAGTGCTATCGTGAGGCATAAGTCACAATCATGCAGACCTGGAAAAAAGCTATGGTTGCACCGGGAAAAACAGGAATTTGCCTGAACAAATATTTGTTTTCATAAAAAAAAATATGGCGGGGGGATTTCTTGAGTAAGCAACAGTTTATGTGGTAAAAAGTGGAGGTCCCGGCGACAATGTTTCTGGTTTAAGAACGTTCCCCCACATTATTGTGTGCTGAAAAGTACATTAAATTGTGAAAGAGGGAACATGTGTGGTAAACTGTTAGTATATAAAGATGTATATACTACATTGATATCATTTCTGTCTTCCAACTTTTCGTGGGATGATTTTTGACACCTTTACTCCGATCTGTGGGAAATTGAAGATTAATTCCAACTCTGCAAGCATAAAACAGGAAAAGTTTTCTTAAAAATTGTGCATGGAACTTTAAGACTAGGTTTGGTACAATTTTGGAGAGATGACCAGATTGTAAAACTCGCAAGAATTGCAGAAGAAAATACTTAGAACTGTAAACTTCATTCTTCTGTCTAAAATGGTTAAGTTGTGTAAATCGGGTAATAAGTTAAGTATATTATCCTAGCATACAAGACGTTATCACATTATTCATGGGCTCTGACATTGGTTATTACTGAGATATGTGAGCTTTGTTTTAATGAGAATCTTCCATTTGACTCGACAGAGTGAAATAGCAGAGTACCCAAAGTGTCTTCGTGAGGCTATTTCCACAGCCCGACGGTTGCAAGATCCGTTGATGGAATTTTCCAGATTGTGCAATAAAGATGAGGATATAATGGCTCTGAACTTGCATCCATTGCAGGTAAGCAGCAGATTATTAAGTGGTGACTGCAATTTATGGAAATTATGTTGAAAAGTAGAAATTTAACTGTTTGAATGTGGAGAACCATATTGAGTACCTTACCATTGAATTTGGTAATGGATAGTACCTTACCATTGAATTTGGTAATGGATCAATGTATGTGTTACTAACTAAATGTTTGTCCTTGATATCTCAGCAGCAGAACAAGAGATGAAAGTAGTTGGTTATTCTCAATTCAAAGTTTGTTTCTTTGTCTTCTATGATACAACAGTTTTCTGACCACTTAACCATTCCTCCATTTTTCTGATAACTTAAAAAAGAAATCATATAAAGTGTTTAATAGGATTTGTCGACTGATCTACATACAATCTGGGATAAAAGTCTTGGAACTTTTTCCCCTTTCACCATTAATCAATGTTGTTGTTATTCACTTTGCAAGAATTTTTTGGTGATAAATCTGGAAGATTGAAGAGGAGTATAAGGCAAAGGAATAAAGTGCCAAGTATTTTTGTCCGGGATTGTAGTGGGCTGCTTTACAATTCAGGTACTTTATTATTAGGAATATATGTAACATAAGTATCAAAGAATGGCTGGTTTTACTGTATCTGTTAATCCTTACTCCACCACGCGGCGATATTATCACTGTTTTCAAACCACCTTTAAAAAAAAAAATCGGACTTTACCAAAGTCCTATAGGAGTAATTTTGGTATCTTTTGAAAGTACTTGGATATTTCTTTTACAAATGTAACTTTTTTTTCGGGGTGATATTACAGAATTTTGAGGATAAGTATACTTTAAAAAGGGTAAAACTTAAAAATTGCTATAAAATTGGTAAAAAATGTTTTTTTGAAAATAAAACCTTTTTAAATCTTACAATAACTTCAAGATCACATTTTGCTTCAAAATCAAACACGCAAATCCTAAGACATGATATTATTGATTTCTGGTCTAATTTTTATAAACCCTACTTGCAATCTTTTGTTCTGAAGAAATTTCTTCAAAATTTCTTGAATTTCTGCCATTTTTGACCCGTTTTTTTTTTTCTTCTTTAAAAAATTGTGTGCCAAAACTGTACATTGCACATGCTTCGTTGAACTGCCATTCGAAAATGTTTGCAAATTCCTTTCACTTGATATAACATTTAATACAGGCATACCCCCCCCCCCCCCACCTATTTTGGGATCCTTTCCTATAATACCTAAATTTCACCACAGCATTTTCAATGATCATCTGGTGTAGTGGATATGAATGTGGCAGCATGTGAGTGCACCTGGTTCAAGTCACCATGACTACTGCCTTATAATTTTTCTGCTGCAGTTTTCAGGGTCATTTGACTAAGATAATTTTTGGTGTATTTTATTTTTCCTTTCTTTCTAAACATTCTAGATTAGCATCATTGGGAAGGAAATTTTATAAAGAATCTAAATACAAATCTCTGTTTTCAATATTGACAAGAAGTTATATTTGTGCAAAGATTGGACATTTGTTGACCAATTTTAGCCCTAAATTACTTAATTTGCATATTTTTGTCCAATATTTCTTAATTTGGCTTTCATTTTTCAAAAGATAAATATCTTAGCTTCCATTTCAATCAAACTTGTAATAAAAGAAAATGAAAGGGAAGGTTGTCAAAAATACATATGAAAAAAAGTTACGAAAATTGAGCTCGCAATTTTCAAAGCTTGGTAGAGTAAGGGTTAATGGATGGTGGGCATTAATACATAGAGCTAACGTTTTCCAGGTAAAGCTTAAGTTTTGGCTTTTCATTTCTATGAAAGGTGTAAATTACTTTCCACCTCTGAGGCTTATATTTCCTGAAAATTCTGACAAATCAGATGCAGAATCATCAGATGACTCTGAGAAAGAATGCCATCAGTGTTGAGAGCTGTCTTAATTCATTTTACCCTTGTGGGGAAAATGAATTTTATATTCCGATTAAAGTATTATATATTGAATTTTTGTTTCCTTTTTGGAGCATCTTGTGGTACTTCTTAGGATAAAGCTTCTGTTCATACAGTGATGTTTTTTTCTTTTCTTTTCTAGAATGTTATTTCCAAGGAACTTCTGCTGGAAATGTTATACCAAGAGTTTATTTATCGTGCCAATGAGGTTGGAGTTGACATCAATAAGTCCATGACATTTCCACATATGTCATCATTGCCACAGTTTGTGTGTGGGCTAGGTGCCAGAAAGGCTACCACTCTGATAAGGGTAAGTCATTATTCCAGTGATGTTATTTTTTGTGCAGTACACTTGTCAGTCTATTCTCTCTAATTAAATGTCACATCAGCCTCTATATTGTAGTGCTACCCGGATTGAAGGTCTCAAAACTTCAAATTTAATTGATTCTTTTGGTCTGGAAATGCTATTTTGGGGATTTGTTTTCTAAAGAGTGATAGATACTCTTAATACAAGCAGCAGAATGAAATTGAAGTTGAGGAAGATGAAAAATACATGTTTTATAAACTTCAATATCAACATCATATATCTCTATATGAATATTGATTAGTGATCAATATATTAACAGGAAAGCCACTGATGGGATCATAAGTGTCCCTTATTACCTACCTATTCCATCATTAGCAGATGAAAATGTCTATGTTTAATGGATCCTACTTTTGACAGACCCTGAAACAGCAGAGTCAGCGACTTGAGAACAGGAATCAACTTGTCATGGTTTGCCAGCTAGGACCAACAGTGTTCATCAACTGTGCTGGTTTCATTAAGATAGATACCACCTCCTTGGGAGACAGGTAAGCAGGATTGTAGGAATAGTAAATCCATCCAAGCCATTAGGCTCATAGAGCCCGTACTAATTCCCAGTTTCCATGGCATAAGCAGTTGAGAGCACATGACTCCCCCCCCCCTCCCTCCCCCTGGATAGGACTCCAGTCCATCGCAGGTCAACTTCCTTAGTAGCACTGGTACTGTTTTACAGCTGAGTGAACCGGAACAAGCGAGTGAACTGGAACAAGCCAAGTGGAGTGTCTTGCTCAAGGACACAATGCAGCACTCACGATGGGAATCAACCCGGTACCTTTCACATTCAAGCAAGACTCCTTAACCCCCGAGCCACTGCACCTCATTTTGGCATAGGAATATGAATGCGAAATAGCCTCATACTGTCTTAAAAAGTCTCATACTGCTGGAATACTTTCGTGTGTGGATGTGGATCCAGATGTTGAATTTTAAGTTTAACAGAGTGCTAAGAAAAAAAAATCATTGGGAATTTATTCCAGCTGTGCTAAGATCCATTGAGGCTTGTCGTTGTCCAATGAAAAATGTTATTATTCCATCAGCAGAAATAAAGAATCATTTGAAATTAGTGATTCAAAGCAATATTACAAGAATTGACTGCAAATCTGTCTGTTTGCAAGTTGCAAGTCTGTTTAAAGTTATTTATGAAGCCTAAAACAGATACTTTGTATGTGAAAGTTGTGTTTATTGATTTAATTTGTCTTTCCCTCCTAGCACTGATTCTTACATTGAGGTATTAGACAGCACTCGCATCCATCCGGAGACCTACGAATGGGCTCGTAAGATGGCGGTGGATGCTCTGGAGTATGATGAGTCTGCGGAGGATGCTAATCCAGCAGAGGCACTTGATGAGATCCTGGATAATCCAGACAAGTTGAAGGATCTTGACTTGGATGCATTTGCTGAGGAACTCAAAAGACAGGTGTGTGTTGTTATATGGTGTCTTATCAATCGATAGGTGAATTTGAATGGATAGCAATAAGCACATCTGCCCTTAACCGTCCCTTTTTGTGTTTTATTGGTTCGCATGCGAAGAATAATGCGAACCTATGTAATGGCGATTTCGTCCATCCGGCCATCTGGCCGTCTGCAGTCTGATTTCCTCAGAAATGTTAAAGTTTTTTAAGAATTTCTCAGAAAATGTTAAAGTTTCTTTAGATATCCTTATGGAAGGTTAGAATTTCTTTACAAAGTGTTAAAGTTTTTCAGAGACACTTAAGACAGGATTGAAGACTAGTTTTCTTAAAAAGTCTACAAAGTATTTGATATTTCCTTAGAAGATAACTGTAAAATGATATAATTTTCCAATATTCTTCAGAGATCCTCAAGCGTCTCTCTGTAGCACTGGAGATTTAAGATTCTTAAAATTCTTCAAAATATTTGGGCACCAACGGTTGTATCAGGCATGATTAATAAACTCAGCCTTTATTATTGTGGTCTATTTGCATAAACTTGGTACAGTATATGAAGTGACTGACCTTTTTTTATTTAGTATGCTGAGTCTGGGATTGTGACAGGATGTGACTGCATATGGACATAGGGAGGGATGCCATGTGAGACATGGATGAGGGCCATGCGGGACATATGATATAATATATACCATGTGGTATACACCAAGCGCTATATCAGGCATAATAATTTAAGCCCGCCTTCTTTTTTTTTCTTATTCAACAACACATTTGCATATAAGTTACTATATGAACTGACACTCTCATACATAGTATGCTCAATCAGAGACTGTGATAGCTAGGATGAGACTTCTTATGGAGCCTATGGGATGTCATGTGAGACATAGGGTGGGATGCCATGTGGGACATGGGGTAGGATGCCATGTGGAACAGGATGGAATGTTTTGTAGGATATAGGGTGGAATGCCATGCAGGACATAGGGTGGAATGCCATGGGATGGAATGTCATGTGGGACATGGGATGTTATATGGGACATGGGGTCCCAACCCATTTCAGCAAGTCATTTGCATATAAGTTATTATATAAATTGACACTTTCATACATAGTATGCTCAATCAGGGACTGATAGCTAGGATGAGACTTCTTATGAAGCCTATAGGATGACATGTGGGACATGGGGTGGGATGCCATGTGGGACATGGGGTGGGATGCCATGTGGAACAGGGTGGAATGCCATGTGGGACACGGTGGGATGCCACAAGTAACACAGTGTGACATATTTGAGATGCCATGTGTGACATAGGGTAGGGTGCCATGTGTGACATAGGGTAGGAGGCTATGTGGGACAGGGTAGGAAGCCATGGGGACATGATGCCATGTGGGACATAAAGTAGGACATTGGGAGGGATACCATGTGGGACATAAGTTGGAATGCCATGTGGGACACCAGGTGGGAAGCCACTGATGCAGGACACAGGGATGTCAGGTGGGAAGCCATTGATGCGGGACACCGAGGGATGCCATGTGGGACATAGGGAGGGATGTTATGTGGTACATATGGTTGGATTAATGTTGGACATACATGTAGGATGGGATCCATGTTGGACATAGGGTGGGATGCCATGTGGGTCATAGGGTGAAGTTCCATGTGGGATATATGGTGGAATGCCATGTGAGACATACTGTATGGTGGAATGCCATGTGGGTGATATGGTGGAATGCCATGTGGGACAAGGCATGATATCGGATGTCATTTGGGACATGGGGTGGGATGTCATTTGGGACATGGGGTGGGATGTCATTTGGGACATGGGATGGGATTCATGTGGGACATTGGGTGGGATCCATGTAGGACATTGGGTGGGATCCATGTGGGACATAGGGTGGAATGCCATGTGGGTCATAGGATGGGATGCCATGTGGGACATAGGATGCCATGTGGGACATGGGATGCCATGTGGGACATGGGATGCCATGTGGGACATGGGATGCCATGTGGGACATGGGATGCCATGTGGGACATGGGATGCCATGTGGGACATGGGATGCCATGGGACATGGGATGCCATGTGGGACATGGGATGCCATGTGGGACATGGGATGCCATGTGGGACATGGGATGCCATGTGGGACATGGGATGCTATGTGGCACTTAATGGGAGATGCCATTTTTATAATTGGGCGGGTCATATGATATGGGTGTCAATTTGCATGGGCATGCGAACCATGACTGTATTTACCGTTTTAATTACTAGAATGTAAGAACATTTTGATTCTTCATGCAAATTTTTAGAAGATTAAACAACATCTGTTTGGTCCTTAGTGTTGACGTGATAGATGTTCATTCTTGAAAATTATTTCGTTATTGAAAACACCTTACTCAATATATGTGGTAAAGTGTTTTAATTATTTGTCATACGAACTTTGATTGGATTGGTATGCTCAGTGAATATGAAAAACTAAAACTGGTGCACTTCTTGAGTCACATCTTGCCTGAAAATTTGCCCTTGATTATATGCCATTCAATTAATCCTCTTACTTAAAAAGAGTTAAGTATTCCTGGAAACTCTGCTTTTATTGTTGATTCTTATGTTTTTTTGAAAATTGTTTTAAAAGTGACAATAATGAAAGTTGGATGGTAAACTGAAGTGCAAACAGTATGAAGATAGATATGATTTTTGTGTTAATTTTCATGTTAATTCTCTGTGCAGGGTTATGGTAACAAAAGTATCACCTTATATGACATCCGTGCTGAGCTCAACAGCAGATACAAAGACTTCAGGATGCCCTACAGGCAGCCCTCTCCTGAGGAGACGTTCTCTATGCTTACTAAGGAGACTCCAGATACCTTCTACAGAGGTTGGTTGTGAAGAAAACGTTTTTTTTTTTTTTCAGGGCTTTCAGCAGTTAAGGTTTATGTGGGCAAGATTATCAAATCAAATTTTTGACTTGTTTAAAAAATAATTGTTATTTACATCTTTGAGAAGCTGCTTGTGTAATAGGTTCATGAGCTGTTTATTCACACATCTTAAAAAGATGGTTTGACTTCCTGGTGTCGTTTTCTAATGTGAGAAATGTAATGATGAGTAACACCACAGTTCCATGCTTTACATGCCATGGTGCCTATATCAGCCATAACATGAAGAAGCACTATTGCATGTTTGTATAAATACAGTCAGCTCTGGTGATGTTTGATGTTGTTTATTTACTTCCCAAAATAAATATTTTTGCTGTAAAATTGACTTCTTGTTATTTCACAATTATTTGCGAGTAATGAGTAGCCAACATCTACAAACAAAACAAATATAACTTACTGTTTTCAAGTCTGCCTTGAAATGTTTGATGCCATAATTGCGAGAATTGTAATGATGAGTAACACCACAGTCCCATGCTTTACATGCCATGCTGCCTATATCAGCCATAACATGAAGAAGCACTATTGCATGTTTGTATAAATACAGTCCGCTCTGGTGATGTTTGATGTTGTTTATTTACTTCAAGTTATACCTTACCTTCCATGCAATAAATATGCAATCTGGACCAATGACCTGATTCTAACGTTCATTGTTTCTCCAGGTAAACTAGTAGTATGTAAAGTCCAGGGCATTGCAAGGAGGAGACCAAAACCAGATCAGTTAGAGCAGGCCAACCCCGTACGAGATGACGATACAGGCTTCTGGCAGTGTCCTTTCTGCAAGCGAGGAGATTTCCCAGAACTTAGTGAGGTATGAGTGCAAATATTGTGTTTTCATTGTCTGTGTTAGTTTGACACGATATATGAATAATTATGAGCAATGAACGATAATGGCCAGTAATGACCATGCTGTGAATATCCATGGTATGGAAATCTATGACATGCAATATGTGTACCATGCCAATTATCAAGGAAAGTTAATCTCTGATTCAAAAATTATTTTGGGAGATCTATTCTGTTTCAAGTCGCATTTTGACTAATTCCCCACTGCTAAATTAGTGTGAAGTCATTTGAACGTAATTTTGCAAAGTTTTGAAGAAATATAGACATTTGTTTGGAAAATTGATATTTAACTAGCTGTATCAGATTGAATGTTTCTTGTTCGTAAGTTTTTAGCTCCTATGCACATTATTTGCCTCCATGGGCATACTTGCATGTAACACAATAAGATTATGCACTATTATTATTATTATATCATTTCCTGTAATGCATAAAAGCAAATTCTTTCCCCGTAAGTGAAATATAACTTAATTTCATCAAGCTTGTAAATTTTCAACTAATTTGAATAAATGGTTGAAGATGTCCTTCAAAGGCTTTAATCATAGCAGGTGCTGGATAAGCAATCTAATGAAGCATTAAACCACGTATTTGTGAGATGGAAGGCTTCACTCATCATGTCAAACTGAAATGTTGCATTGAGATTGCTTCTTTGTGTTATATAGTCATGATTAAAGACTGAAATTTAGCTGAATATCAGATGGTTTTTCGGGGTTAAAGGTAATGAATAAAATGTTATTTTCACTAATGATTAAAGACTGAAATTTAGCTGAATATCAGATGGTTTTTTGAGGTTAAAGGTAATGAATAAATTGTTATTTTCACTAATGATTAAAGACTGAAATTCAACTATAAATATCAGATGGTTTTTCTGGGTCAAAGGTCATGATTAAAATGAAATTTTTACTAATGATTAAAGACTGAAATTCAACTGAATATCAGATGGTTTTTCTGGGTCGAAGGTCATGAATAAAATGTTATTTTAACTAATGATTAAAGACTTTAGAATTCAACTGAATATCAGATGGTTTTTCTGGGTTGAAGGTCATGAATAAAATGTTATTTTCACTAATGAATAAAGACTTTGAAATTCAACTAAATATCAGATGGTTTTTCTGGGTTAAAGGTCATGAATAAAATGTTATTTTCACTTATGATTAAAGTGAAATTTAACAAATTCAACTGAATATCAGATGGTTTTTCAGATGGTTAAAGGTCATGAATAAAATGTTATTTTCACTAATAATTAAAGACTTTGAAATTTAACTGAATATCAGATGGTTTTTCTGGGTTGAAGGTCATAAATAAAATGTTATTTTTACTACAATTAAAGACTTTGAAATTCAACTGAATATCAGATGGTTTTTCTGGGTTGAAGGTTATGAATAAAATGTTATTTTCACTAATAAATAAAGACTTTGAAATTCAACTGAATATCAGATGGTTTTTCCGGGTTGAAGGTCATGAATAAAATGTTATTTTCACTAATGATTAAAGACTTTGAAATTCCACTAAATATCAGATGGTTTTTCTGGGTTGAAGGTTATGAATCAAATGTTATTTTAACTAATGATTAAAGACTTTAGAATTCAACTGAATATGAGATGGTTTTTCTGGGTTGAAGGTCATGAATAAAATGTTAGTTTCACTAATGATTAAAGACTTTGAAATTCCACTAAATATCAGATGGCTTTTTGGGATTGAAGGTCATGAATTAAATGTTATTTTCACTAATGATTAAAGACTTTGAAATTCAACTGAATATTAGATGGTTTTTCTGGGTTGAAGGTCATGAATAAAATGTTATTTTCACTAATGATTAAAGACTTTGAAATTCCACTAAATATCAGATGGTTTTTCTGGGTTGAAGGTCATGAATAAAATGTTATTTTCACTAATGATTAAAGACTTTGAAATTCCACTAAATATCAGATGGTTTTTTGGGGTTGAAGGTCATGAATAAAATGTTATTTTCACTAATGATTAAAGACTTTGAAATTCCACTAAATATCAGATGGTTTTTCCGGGTTGAAGGTCATGAATAAAATGTTATTTTCACTAATGAATAAAGACTTTGAAATTCAACTGAATATCAGATGGTTTTTCTGGGTTGAAGGTCATGAATAAAATAATATTTTCACTAATGATTAAAGACTTTGAAATTCAACTAAATATCAGATGGTTTTTCTGGGTTGAAGGTCATGAATAAAATGTTATTTTCACTAATGATTAAAGACTTTGAAATTTAACTGAATATCAGATGGTTTTTCTGGGTTGAAGGTCATGAATAAAATGAAATTTTCACTAATGAATAAAGACTGAAATTCAACTGAATATCAGATGGTTTTTCTGGGTTGAAGGTCATGAATAAAATGTTATTTTAACTAATGATTAAAGACTTTAGAATTCAACTGAATATCAGATGGTTTTTCTGGGTTGAAGGTCATGAATAAAATGTTATTTTCACTAATGAATAAAGACTTTGAAATTCAACTAAATATCAGATGGTTTTTCTGGGTTAAAGGTCATGAATAAAATGTTATTTTCACTTATGATTAAAGTCTTTCGAAATTCAACTGAATATCAGATGGTTTTTCTGGGTTAAAGGTCATGAATAAAATGTTATTTTCACTAATAATTAAAGACTTTGAAATTTAACTGAATATCAGATGGTTTTTCAGGGTTGAAGGTCATAAATAAAATGTTATTTTTACTACAATTAAAGACTTTGAAATTAAAGTGAATATCAGATGGTTTTTCGGGGTTGAAGGTCATGAATAAAATGTTATTTTCACTACTGATTAAAGACTTTGAAATTCCACTAAATATCAGATGGTTTTTTGGGGTTGAAGGTCATGAATAAAATGTTATTTTCACTAATGATTAAAGACTTTGAAATTCCACTAAATATCAGATGGTTTTTCCGGGTTGAAGGTCATGAATAAAATGTTATTTTCACTAATGAATAAAGACTTTGAAATTCCACTAAATATCAGATGGTTTTTCTGGGTTGAAGGTCATGAATAAAATGTTATTTTCACTAATGATTAAAGACTTTGAAATTCCACTAAATATCAGATGGTTTTTTGGGTTAAAGGTCATGAATAAAATAATATTTTCACTAATGATTAAAGACTTTGAAATTCCACTAAATATCAGATGGTTTTTTGGGTTGAAGGTCATGAATAAAATGTTATTTTCACTAATGATTAAAGACTTTGAAATTCCACTAAATATCAGATGGTTTTTCTGGGTTGAAGGTCATGAATAAAATGTTATTTTCACTAATGATTAAAGACTTTGAAATTCCACTAAATATCAGATGGTTTTTCGGGGTTGAAGGTCATGAATAAAATGTTATTTTCATTTATGATTAAAGACTTTGAAATTCCACTAAATATCAGATGGTTTTGGGGTTGAAGGTCATGAATTAAATGTTATTTTCACTAATGATTAAAGACTTTGAAATTCCACTAAATATCAGATGGTTTTTTTGGGTTGAAGGTCATGAATAAAATGTTATTTTCACTAATGATTAAAGACTTTGAAATTCCACTAAATATCAGATGGTTTTTCCGGGTTGAAGGTCATGAATAAAATGTTATTTTCACTAATGAATAAAGACTTTGAAATTCAACTGAATATCAGATGGTTTTTCTGGGTTGAAGGTCATGAATAAAATGTTATTTTCACTAATGAATAAAGACTTTGAAATTCAACTGAATATCAGATGGTTTTTCCGGGTTAAAGGTCATGAATCATAGTTGATGTATACATCTGAATTGTTGAGACATGCAAAACAGTAATGAGGAAAATTGGGTATTCTTGATTTCTCTTTCCTGAAATGCCTTGAAACTTTTTAATGAGAATGTTTATCCAAGTTTCAGGGCTGAACATTTTCTCTGATTTGGCCAACTAAAATCACCACTGTAAAGAATATCAGCAGAAAAAAAACCTAAATGAAATTCTCATTAACATTGATGATAAGGAGAACTGAGTGATACTAAACAAACAGTGCTCAATGAAATTAAGTGAACCTTTTATTGTTTGTTGCAGTATTTATCTCAGCTGTACTTTTGTTTTGTCAAAAGGTGTGGAGCCATTTTGATGGAGAGCAATGTCCAGGCCGAGCTTTTGGTGTGAGAGTTGTGTTAGAAAATGGTTTACGAGGTTTCATACCCACCAAAGCGATAAGTGATAAGCGGGTTGAGAACCCAGAGGAGAGAGTCGTGGTAAGTAACCAAACTTTGGTTGTGGACAATTTGTATTATCACTGTCTTTTATTTTGTAATACAGTATGATGAAATCAATACCTCATATTCCTCAGTTTTGGTGTGACATTACAAGAGTAAATAGAAACGAGCTAAAAGGTTTGTAATGTGTTACTAAACCTTACATACTCTCTGGTGCAACTGCTAACCCATCAGCTTCATGTTACATTTTCTCTGAAATACATTTTGAATGTTGGGCGTGCATTATCACATCTGCTGAAGCTTTATTGCAGATTACAATACATAAATACCACCAAAAAAAAAAAAAGATGCATGACATTACTACACAAAAGATTCCATGATCTGAAATTGTCCTCTATTGATGGTATTCAACAGGGAGCTCACCTTTGATATTAGTACCACACCCATATGCTGCTTATCATACATTAATTCAAAGACGTCATTAATTCAAGACTTATGAACATAAATGTAACTTTATTTTTCAATTTTCTTTGACTTAGTGATGATCAGTTGCTATAGAAACTGTATTTATTAATATATTGATTTCTGAGTGACCCATTATTGATCAGTGAATGAATTGCAGAGTATCAGTGAGCAAAATACACAAATGCTATTTTCCCATGAGGTCCACGGGCTGATATGGCACAATTTGAAGGTTTTTTTCCTTTTGTGTCTGCAAATTGAACTGTGTAAGATAGGAAACTTGTATCAATGGTGACAGAAAGAACCATAAGTACCATTTGAGGAAAAGAATGCCCCAGGGCCCCCATGTTTCTCAAAGACCACAGCCAGTATTAGTGGTTCTTTAAAAAGGTCATAATTTAGGGTGCTTAGCTATCTTCCATTCCTTAATTTTTACTTGGTCCCTTACAGCTTCCTATCTGACTTTACCCTGTGGCGTGAAATCTTATGGCCATCCTGATAACGCATAGCTATTCATGATGAATTTGTTCTGCCAACGACAATATGATGAGTTTATCTTGTTTTATACATCACTGAGTTTGCTCGTGGTCAAAAATATTATTATGTTTCTGATTCATTTATATATGCATGTCACTGAGACAGTCATTGCATCAATTTCTATAGTCTTTTTGACTGGACATACCAAATATCAATTTTCAGTTATTTCTGATCTAAAACTTTTTACTGGTTGATCTGTCAGTAAGATATTGAATCTTAGTTCATGGTTCATAATAGATATGTAACAGTCGTTCAATGAGGTTTGATATTTTGCTTCCTGCAGTCTGGGATGACTCTTCATGCTAGGGTGGACAAAATAGACATTGAGAGATTCCAGGTGGATTTAACCAGCCGAACATCAGATTTAAACAATGAAGGAGGCTACTGGACACCACAGTTTGATATGTGCTTTGATCATGAAACATATGATGCAGAGAAAAAACAAGAGGAGGAACAGAAGGAGAAACAGGGCAAAACATGTAGGTACCATTGATGGGTGTAGGTAGCCTGGCTAGTGTAGGTAACATGGCTTAGGAATCAGTGTAGGTAACTATGGCTTAGGGATCAGTGTAGGTAACATGTTTGAGGCTCAATGTAGGTAGTATGGCTTAGGAATCAGTGTAGGTAACTTGTTTGAGGGTTCAATGTAGGTAACATTGCTTAGGGTTTGGATCAGTGTAGATAACATGTTTGAGGGCTCAATGAAGGTAACATGGCTTAGGTTTGGCTCAATGTAGGTAACATGGCTTTAGATAACATGTTTGAGGGCTCAATGAAGGTAACATGGCTTAGGGATCAGTGTAGGTAACATTTTTAAAGGCTCAATGTAGGTAACATGGCTTAGGGATCAGTGTAGATAACATGTTTGAGGGCTCAATGAAGGTAACATGGCTTAGAGATCAGTGCAGGTAACATTTTTAAAGGCTCAATGTAGGTAACATGGCTTAGGGATCAGTGTAGGTAACATTTTTGAGGGCTCAATGTAGGTAACAGGGATAAGGAATCTGTGCAGATAAACATGGCTTAGGAATCAGTGTGGGTAACATGGCTTAGGGATCAAGTGTAGGTAACATGTTTGAGGGCTAAATGTAGGTAAATTGTTTGAGGGTTCAATGAAGGTAACATGGCATAGGGATTAGTGTAGGTAACATTTTTGAGGGCTCAATGAAGGTAGCATGGCTTAGGAATCAGTGTAGGTAACATGGCTTAGGGATCAGTGTAGGTAACATGTTTGAGGGCTCAATGAAGGTAGCATGGCTTAGGAATCAGTGTAGGTTACATGGCTTAGGGATCAGTGTAGGTAACATGACTCCAGGATCAGTGTAGGTAACTTGTTTGAGGGTTCACTGAAGGTAACATTGCTTAGGGATCAGTGTAGGTAACGTGGCTTGGGGATCAGTGTAGGTGACATGTTTTGAGGGTGCAATGAAGGTAACATGGCTCAGGGATTAGTGTAGATAACATGGTTTAGGGATTATTGTAGATAACATGTTTGAACTCAATGTAGGTAACATGGCTTAGGGATCAGTGTTCGTAACATCTTTAAGAGCTCAATGAAGGTAACATTGCCTAGGGATCAGGGTAGGTAACATGTTTGAGAGGTCAATGATGGTAAGATGGCTTAGGGATCAGTGTAGGTAATGTGGCTTGGGGATCTGTGTAGGTGACATGTTTGAGGGTGCAATGAAAGTAGCATGGCTTAATGATTAGTGTAGATAACATGGTTTAGGGATCATTGTAGATAACATGTTTGAGGGCTTAATGAAGGTAACATGGCTTAGGGATCAGTGTGCGTAACATCTTTGAGAGCTCAATGAAGGTAACATTGCTTAGGGTTCAATGTAGGTAACATGTTTGTAGAGCACATTGTAGCCTGCATGGTGTAGGGATCAGTGTATTAAGCATGGTGTAGGGATCTTAGCAGGAAACATATACACAGACAATTTAGCATTTAGGTATGGGGTCAGCGTAAGTAGCATGGATTCAGGACTAGAATAGCAAACATGAAATTAGGATAAGCTCAGGAAATATCAGCATCAGTGTTAATGTGAAAATAGGGTAGGCCAGGGGCATAACTGGTGATTATAATTTAGGGTGTGTCAATCAAATTTTATATCTCAGAACAAAGTGTTTTTGTTCTGTTACATTAAGAGATTTATAATCTTTATATTAGGGTACTACATGGAGGTAAATAGCCATTGTGTATAATTAATAGCCTCTGGCTACTTATGGTGATTTGTTTTTGTAAAATTGGAAAAATAAGATTTTCAAGTAATCAGAGGGAAACGTGTTCCGTGTTATATACATGATGCCTTTGTAGATTCTTAAAACAAATGTTATGTGCAATTTTTGATGTAAAACATATCTCACGCATCTCCTCTAAAATGTCAATACATTTACACCTTATCAAATGGCACTAATTAAACCGATACCTTTTCAACATGCAAAGATGGGTTCCGCATGCAATTTGAAGTATGTATTTTGTCAAGTGGCAAATGCTTTCTTTACTTTTGTCTGCAGCATACCTGAAGCGTGTAATTATCCATCCATCCTTCCATAACATCACCTTTAAGCAGGCGGAGATCATGATGCAGGATGCTGAAATAGGAGAGGTTATCATTAGACCCAGCAGCAAGGTGAGATGCATGCCATCTTGTTCTTACAGAGATACATCATCCTAGCAGCTCTTTTTTCATGCTGCTGTTTCCAGATGACAAAATCCTAAGTGGGAATTATGCAAAACACCTGTTGTTGTCCTCAAGAGTCACCTGAAAACATATTAGTCATATTTCTTTGGGGAATATTTATAATTTGATAAAAGACAACAGCATTGACAGAGATGATTTTCTGATGCATTTTTGTAACTATTTCGTGATTATTTGATTTGTTTATCCTTGAAGGACCGAGCACCTGACTGTCACATGGAAGGTGGACGATGGTATTTATGCTCACATTGACGTGAAGGAGGAAGGAAAGGATAAGATGTTCAACCTTGGAAAGACTCTTATGATCACTGGAGAGGTCTGTTCGCTCATTAATACACTTTGAAATTAAAACAGCTTAAACATGTGGATTTATTATTCTTCTACGTATGAGAATTCTCAAAAGATTCAAAAACCCTAAATGTTCGAGGCTTGTTTCTCTTTGTTGTACGCTGCCTGCTATATGCATAGCTTTTTTGTCTTATGAGAACCAAACTTATACTTTACTGCTTGTAATGCACGTTCAAGAGAACTTCCATTAATGAGACTTCAAGATGACTTATAGAACCTGCAATAGAATTGCTTTTTGTTTAAAATTGAACATTCTTTTAAAACAGGAATATGAAGACTTAGACGAAATCATTGCTAGGCATGTCCAACCAATGGCTGGCTTTGTGCGAGACATCCAAACACACAAGTATTATCGAGAGACTGAGGGTGGAAACAAGGAAATCATGAATAAATTTCTATCAGTAGAAAAGAAGAAAAACCCTCAGCGTATTCCCTACTTCATGAGCTTCACCAAATCCTACCCTGGGAAATTTCTGTTGTCATATCAGCCACGGAGCAAGCCAAAGCACGAGTATTGCACAGTAACACCCGAGGGGTACAGGTACCGAGGCCAAACTCACAGCACCCTCAGTGCCCTTCATCGCTGGTTCAAAGAACATTTCAGAGACCCTATTCCAGGTGAGGAGGAGTCAAATTTGTTATCGTTGACTTCAGAGAATAATAAAAAAGTTTTGTGTATCATATTGCCATGCAAAACATCAAATATTTTTAAACATCATTTCAATATGTTAGAGCAATCTGAATTTCCAAAATAGTTTTAGTTTGCGAGTTATGACTGTCAATATTTGAGGATTTGTAAATGTATGGCAAGTTGTGATGTATGATTGTAAAGACCACTGAAAGGAATATTCCTGTGAATTTAAAACAAAAAGATTGATGTTAAGGCGAAGTTTTTATATGCATATTTAATTAATGCATGGGCAAATTTGCATATTTGAGCCTAAAAGTAGATAATCTGAAGTGTTCTGTATCCTATAGTGGATACAAAGAATTACTGACTACAAAATTTCAGGTGTTAGATTTTTTAAATGAGGATGTTCTTTGTTCTTTTTCAGGAATGTCGTACACACCAAACAGTACTCACCGAACACCTATGTCAACGAGACCAGATGGAACACCTACTCCTTGGGGTGGTAAGAAACCAAGTGTTTTTATTTGAGGTTGTGCAATAATTCTGTTTTTACAAACTCCTGATGTTCAGGGACCCATGCAACATTCTAGACACATGATTCTATTACATATATCTATTCAATGACGGTGAAATATGTGGATGGCATCAGATAAATTGGCTAAGTAACAAGAGTTTGTTTTCACAAACTTCCGCACTTCCCGTTGCGCACAAAACAGTGGCTTTGCGATAGTGATCCGATAGCATCAGGAACCTATGCTGTCATGCAGGTGTGTGGGTGGGTGTGTGTGTATGTATGTATACGTGCGTATGTAATTACCCCCTAATGGGGAAGCACACATAGTTTTTCACCTGGCATCCAACTGAGCTTGTTTTTGTGAAATAGGTACCATCAGGAATGCCTCCTGTGATTTCTAGTATGGTGGGGCGATGTCCCTGATTTCTGGAATAAAATCATGTGTGAAAAATTTGTGTATGGGGATTTCTTCGGTTCCACCAAAAATCTGTGTTTTCCCAATTGGATAGTGTTGTGCGGGTTCTCCGATTTCCGGTTAATAAACAATATTCCCCGATTTACAAAATCTTGATCCTCGGTTTGCAAATGCATCTTCCCTAATTTGCAAAAGCATGTCAGCGATTTGCAAAAGCATGTCCATGATTTGCACTGGCAATACATACCCTATTTTGCGAATATTTATAATGGTCAATCGTTTATTACTCCCTCATTTGATTACTAATAAGCAACCTGATGTGATTAGCAATGCGACAGTATGATTCTGTTTTATTTTCATATCATCATCTAAAAGTAGTTCATATAATTCCCTGTTTTTAGGCGAAGAGACATGTTTTCCCAGATTCAGATTCAAGTTTCATTTCAACTTAATTAGAATAAAGAAAAAGAAAAAGTCCTTATATGAACCTCATTGTTTTGATATTATCCACATTTTTGTCTGGTCAATGTGGGAAGGACGGCAAATGTTCTTCTTGACTTTGTTTGGGGAAAGACTGTGAAAAATGTGTAACTGACGTAGATGGACACACCATATGACTACAGTATATAAATACAGTATATGACTACAGTACAGTGTATGACTACAGTATCAGGGAGCATGACTGCTCCTGATTTGTTTGGAATGTATCAACATTTCATCATAGGCATACCCATGGGGTTTCGGGTATGTATATATGTATAGATATAGATGTATATATATATATACACCCTCCACTTTTTGGAGAGGGGGATGGTGTATACAATTACCTCTAATACATAATATAATATGTTCTAATGTTGTAGTAGTGATGTCATGAATATTAATCTGTAGGCGGGGCTTCTGAAAATTCTTGAAATATTATAAATTAGCAACTGTTTTTGCATATCTCAAATATCATTAAGTCATAATGACAATGTGCTCTGAATGTCTTGCTATACACTGACTGTTGCTGAATATTCAAAACTGATTAATTTCTCTCTGCAAGAAGGCAGCTTTCCGACGGTCTGGAAAACAGCATATGTGTCACCTTTGATAAAGAAACCATCACTTGAACCCATTTTCAGTAATTACAGGCCAGTTAGTAACCTGCCCCTTGTATCTAAGTTTGTCGAAAGCGCAATGGTTAATCAACTTTTTCATTATCTTAATCACAATGAGTTGCTTCCTTCGTATCAGAGCGCTTACAGGCAGTTCCATAGCACCGAGACTGCAACCGTTAAATTGTTAAATGATCTGCTACTTGGGATGGACAGAAAACAAACCACACTGCTGGTTGCAGTAGATCTTTCGGCAGCCTTTGACACCGTACATCATGGAATTCTTCTGAATGTCTTGAAGAATAAATTTGGCATCTCTAACACCGGCCTGGAATGGTTTACTTCCTATCTTTCTTCTAGGAAGTGTGTTGTTTGTGTCAATGGCTGCCAATCCAAATCACATGATCTACCCTTTCTGTTCCCCAGGGCTCAGTTGTAGGTCCGTTGCATTTACTTGCTATGCAAGTACTCTTGCAGATGTTATTTCACATGCTAATGATCACGTGAATATCATTGGTTATGCTGATGATCACTCTTTTATTCTAGCTTTGAATCTGGTAATGTAGCTCAAGAATTAGATTCTGTTAATGGTATGCAACAAGTCTTATTCAAACTAAAACACTGGATGCAGCTGAATAAGCTCAAAATGAATGACAAAAAAACTGAGGCCATTTTCTTTAGTTCACTTTATTACAGGCGTAGAATTGCGACAAGTCGCAACCTAAATATGATTCGTCATTATCAGGAAACACTTGACCACTGAAAGTTGTAGGCTACTGGTTCAAAGCTTAGTCATTTCACACTCGACTATTGCAATGCTGTGTTTGCTGGGCTGCCCACTTCTAGTGTATTACCAATGCAATCAATTCAGAACCAGGCAGCTAAAGTTGTTTTGCAAAAACGCAAATTCGATAGTGCTTCAAGTTGCCTTAAAGAAATGCATTGGCTTCCTATTGTTAAACGTATCGAATTTAAAGTTCTGTGTCTTGTTTTTAAATGTATTCATAATCAGGCACCAGCCTACCTCAAACAGCTAATTCAGTTGAAATCCACATATAATAATACACGCAGCTCATGTAATCCTCCTCTTTCTACCCCGCACTCATACTGCTCGTTCTCGTGCATTTTTGTTCCATCGGTCCCAAACTATGGAACCACCTGCCTGATTCAGTAAAGTCTAATTCATCATTTTCTCATTCAAACAACCTAAAAACTCACCTTTTGATAATGTTCAGTGTGTTTTATTATTATTGTGCAAATGCTAATGTTGTCAACATTTTTATTGATCTGCATGATTGGTGTGGCTTATGAATAAATATCCTTGAACAAATATTTCATGATATGCAATGACATGACAGTTAATACAAATTTTGCAAATCAATCAGCTTTTCAAAAAATATAGCATCAGATCCACAAAACCTTTTGGTTCTGGTTTGGTATATTTAGTCCAATTGTATTCAAGTATTTATTTGCGACAATACTAGATAACTCACTTTGATTTATTTTGACCAAAGGCTGTTTTGTTCTCAAAATTCATTCCTTTAGCTGCAGTGGTTTTTCATGCATTAAAATGCTTCTTATAGAATACAAAGGTGCTTGTTAAATAAAATGTATGTATCAGGTAGATACATTTACCCCTGGAGGTACCACTCAAGTCACTCCTGTTGCAGCCAAATTTGGCTCTTTTGCAGGTGGTTCTTCATTTGCATATGCCACCCCTCAGCAGCAGATAATGACACCCAAGCAGTTTTGCATCATACTTGCTATGATAATGTTCTAAATTATTGTGCAATGCTAATGTTGTCAACATGTTTATTTATCTGCATGATAAGTGGCTTATGAATAAATATCTGGAACAAATATTTTATGATATGCAATGACATGACAGTTAATACAAATTTGCAAATCAATCAGCTTATGAAAAAAAATAGCATCGGATCCACAAAACCTTTTGGTTTTGGTTTGGTATATTTAGCCCAATTGTATTTAAGTATTTATTTCAGACAAAATGAGATTAACTCACATTGATTTATTTTGACCAAAGGCTGTGTTTTGTTCTCAAAAATCATTCCTTTAGCTGCAGTGGTTATTCATGCATTGATATGCTTCTTGTAGAATACAAAGGTTGTTGTTAAATGAAATGCATGTATCAGTTAAATCAAGCGCATTGATCAGTTAAATCATGTGCGTACATCTTTTAAATTATGTGCATATTAGTCATGTTCAGTATGTACATATTATGTTTGGCAGTAATAAACCTTAGGCGTATCTTTTTCATTCAGAGCAAGTTTATAATATAAGCAGTGAATATGTATGGTTTTGTATACATTTTGTATAAGATTTGTATACAATTTGTAATGAATGTTTGATGTGGGGTCCATGATTGTCACGGAACCTTTGTTATCAGAGAAATCACCTTATTCATTGAACTGTCAATCACATAATCCTTATACAAAGTTTGCATTTATTTCTTTATACAGCAACTCCACTTATCCAGAAAACAGGCACCACGTTTGGTGTATATGATACACCTATGATGGGTCAAACCCCAGGGCGTACCCCTGGAGGTACCCCTCAAGTCACTCCTGCTGCAGCCAGATTTGGCTCTTTTGCAGGTGGTTCCTCATTTGCATATGCCACCCCTCAGCAGCAGATAATGACACCCCAGTATGGAGCCATGCATACACCCCAGTCAAATGCTATGAGAACACCTAGGATGAACCCAATGGGTACCCCTCAAATGAACAACATGAGGACCCCTCAGTACCCTACTACACCTAATCAAACCTGGAGGAATACCCCTTCAGCCCAGCAGATGATGGGAGCTATGCATCAAATGCCACCACAGCGAACTCCTCAACAGTAAGTTGGTTTTGTTTTCAGTGGCTTTGACCCCAGTCAATATTGTTGGTATACAAGATTCTGTTTACTGCTATGATAAGCAAGATGTAAGCAAACAAGTAGCACTGAAAGGATGAGAAAAAGGATTTTATTGGCTTCATTCTGTTATGTTATTGATACTGTCGGGGGTTGCCACTGGTGTGGGAGCTACATAAAAGTAGCTGAAATGGAAGAATATTGTGCCAAAAATCCTAGTTGGATTAAAATAATTAAACACATACTTGTTAACTGTAGGAATTTGTGCTTTTTTTCCAGGCCTGATTACATATATACTTAAAATTTCTCCTTTTGTAGAACTGGAACTGGGAATACTACTCCAGCTGCTGTAGATTGGGCAAAACAAGCTGCACAGTGGGCTAGAAGAAAACAGGCAATGAAGAGCCCTGGTATTACCCCTAGTCCTGCTGTCAACCCTAGCCCTAGAGAAGGACCCCGTGGCATTGCACCTTCTCCTTTCCCAGAGCCAAGCCCTATGGTCATTGCTACACCGGCTACTCCTGCTACAATTCATGGTGATGGCACACCACTAATTGATGAAGTTAAAGATATTAAGTTTGACAATGATGTGCTTTGCTCAGCTGGAAGCTATTTGCATTTAACATGGTAACAAATGAATGTTATAACCTGAAATAAGCAATTTCTGATTTGGTCACATGATTTGAAATGATCTAATTGGATTGATTTTTGATTGGGTCATATGATTTGGAATGATCTCTCAATGAATTGATTTCTGATTGGGTCACAGGATTTGGAGTGATCTACTCATTCAATTGATTCCTGATTGGGTCACATAATTTGAGTGATCTCATTGAATGATATCTGATTGGGTCAGAGAAGATTAATGTCATGTGAAATAGAAATGTACATTCATAGTTTGTTGCTGAAGTCATATTTTGTTCTTGGGATGAAAATTGAGAACAGTTTGTAAGACAGCTATCATTGTAAGACAGCTATCATTGTATGACAGCTATCATTGTAAGACAGCTATCATTGTGAGACAGCTATCATTGTAAGGCAGCCATCATTGTAAGGCAGCCATCATTGTAAGGCAGCCATCATTGTAAGACAGCTATCATCGTATGACAGCTATCATTGTAAGACAGCTATCATTGTATGACAGCTATCATTGTATGACAGCTATCATCGTATGACAATTATCATTGTATGACAGCTATCACGGAATGACAGCTACCATTGTATGACAGCTACCATTGTATGACAGCTACCATTGTATGACAGCTACCATTGTATGACAGCTACCATTGTATGACAGCTATCATTGTATGACAGCTACCATTGTATGACAGCTACCATTGTATGACAGCTATCATTGTATGACAGTTATCATTGTATGACAGCTATCATTGTATGACAGCTATCATTGTATGACAGCTATCATTGTATGACAGCTATCATTGTATGTGCTTCCACTATCTAATGCTCGAATGCACTATCAATTCCCCTGATATCCAGTTCAGAAATAAAGAAAAAATACCTTTTTAAACTCAAGACATAAAACTACATTTGAGATGATTGTACTGATGGAAGTTGGCCTTGAAACATTGCACAAATTAATTTGTTCAAAGATATTAAACAATAGTTGATGAGCAATGCATGCAATATTATCTGAGAAGTGAAATTGAATATTTTGCAGAAAATGAGGTTTTTTGCGAGTGCCAGGGTTTACTCCACAGACATGAAATGCTAATTGACACTAAAGATTTGAAAATGGATGTATATCACTCATGTAGTCAAAAAAATAATTTCTTTTTTGTTGATTACATATTCTATACATATATATCCTATACATATAGCATATCCAACATATTGCAAACACATTTTACCCCATTTTTCTTTGGATGAGGAGCCAATAATTCTTGCTGCTATATTTTTTTTTGTCAATACTGTACAATTCTAAAATGAATCAAGAACTGCCATTTGTCATTCGTGACAACCAAATGTTTGACAGGGCATGGTTAGCAGATTTCTGCAGTATACTATTTGATAAACCAATGGCAAGGTGAGATTGAGCTACTAGGAAGGTTTCAATGATAAATTAAGTGTGAAAACATTGATTATTTTACGGTACAAACACATGTCATTTACTTGTCGATTTGTGGCATTGTGCCTTTTTTGAAAGATATTTTTCCACATCATACAATAATTGTTCAATTTTGAGACGCTTTTTGGGAAACTTGACGGTGTTATTGCACTCATCAATTATTTATTCTTATTTCTTCATTTAGAAAAAGAATTATCCACTAAATTTCTTATGCGGGGGGTGTATTCAGTTCACTGTTTCAATGCATACTACTGTATTGAACCTCAAATTAAGTTTCAAAGAGCGGTGGCTAAATAGTAAGTTGAGTAATCTTTTTGTTGAGAAGGCTTTGAATTAATTTGAGGCAAAAGTAGTACATGGTTGCATATGCTAGCATTTTTCAAATGCTAAAGTCCAGGCCTCTTCTTCATTCTTTTATCATAAGGAGAGTTATAATATGTATGGTATTCAAGATGATACTATTGTCTTTGTGTATAACTGGTAAAAGATTGCAATCAACATCAACAATGTGTCTTTAGAGGATCTCTGCTCAACTTCACCTATGTTGTCTTTTTGATTGTCAGTGTCTCTTTCAAGAATAGAATAGTTCACCCCCATTATTCATAGTGATATTTGTGTGTACAAACCTTGTTTCAGTAACTAGTAATTGTAATAGTTGATTTCTTAGATACCTGTGTCATGCAAATTAGTTTGATTCATTTCCCCCTTGTAAAAGCACCAATATATTACACACAAGTTTCATAACATCAAATTTATGAAGTTCCATACATCCACGTTGAATTTTGATTTTTGCAGATTTAGAGTTCTGGAGCCCTATTGCATACTGTACTGATTTCATTCTGAGCATGTTAGAATGCTTGTATAGGGTAGAAAGTCCATCAGTAAAGTAAGAAGTACCTCTGCTGCACCAGAGGCCATGTACTCACAATTGTGTACTCACAATTCATTGAAGTATGTAACATTCAATGAATATTGAATGGTATGTATGATACAACAGGAAATAGAATATTGAGAGTGCATGGTGATAAACCAAACTTAGTATTTCTAGTGAAGTTGACCATATGGGAGTGTTAACCCCTTACTCTACCAGCACTTTTTGGAAAATGCACCTGGGATGCGGAGTCAAAGACGGTAGATAAAGGGTTAATCACAGGCTAATTATTGAAGTGTCCTCTGGTCTTCCGAGCAGCAAATTCGGGCTCATTCGCTTCAGTGACCCTGTGGGCGCCCACCTGGTCTATGCTGCATATATTTTTGAGTTGGCGCAGTTGTCGCGGGTTGATTAACCCTTACTCTACCAGCACTTTTTGGAAAATACGCCTGGGAGGCGGAGTCAAAGACAGGACACCCAAAACGGGGATAATATCGCAGTGTGATAGAGAATTGGTTAAGTGGGGCAGATTTGATGTTTTTGTTGAAGTACTTTTTGATAATTATTTCCATAATGATATAGTCAAAGCAAATATCATTTTAAAATGATGATTCTTGAGTTTGACTATTAAATTGTTCTCAATGAGTATGTTTTTTTTATAACAAGTACAGTGTCCAGAGAAGAAGAGAACACCATTTGTTATGTTGAAAATGATTAGTTTAGAATATGTCAAGCTGAATGTTTTTAATGTCACATTACCATCACTTTGAAATGATTGATAATAATTTTGATTTTTAAGAGCCAGCTTATGTAAATACAAGAAACAGAAGCAAATGTGTTTTGATGTGATTGTTTTTTTTTTCCCTCTCTGCTGTTTTTAATGTTGGTGTATGTGCATTCTACATTATTTTGTATGTGAAATAAAAAACATCACTCTCTCAAAATTATTTGCTCTTCTGTTTTTATACTCTAAATACTTCAGAGACATTTTCCTTTCACAATCACCACCCTACGCAGGTAGTATTTTTGACAAGAAATGATGAAATACTTCTACTTGGGTATAGTATATAGGAGGCCCTGGGTTCAAGCCTGGGTTTGGTAGACACGCCAGTGTACCACAACTGGTTATCAAAGGCCGTGGACATTGACTTGGTTGTCGATGTTATGTCTGTCCGTACGTCGTACCTAAGTTCTCGTCTGGGCCGTATTAAGCGTTTCGTGATAGCATTTGTACTATCATAACCGAATACGCAGGCGACGTCATTGTAATTGTGTGTTCAACTCTCTCTTCCCAAATAATAAATTACCTGCAATTTCTAGGAAACCACCTTTTAAGACAATTTATTTCTATATAAGAATTAACTTATTGCTTTTTTTGTAGTAATTACATGTCAGGTAATATTTATATAGTGAACAAATCACTAATAAGCAGCGTTAAGTTTTGGAGATGTCTGCACAAAGCCTAAAAAAATATGTGTAACTGTTACAGCTTAGGCTCTTGACTTTGCTGTATGGCATGCCAAAAGAGGTGTTTCGTGGTTTCGGCAATGTTGACAATACATGGAAAACTGGTGTTTTTAATCAGACAGGATGCAGTGCTGTATTCAATTTACCACTAGGTGGACTGGTAAAAAATGGTGTGTGGAAAAGGTTATGATGCCATTTTTGCCCGTGTCAGAGTCAGACTGAATGATAACTTTTTTTACCAAAAATCTATGGGCAGACTGAAATGAAAAATCACCCTTGCTTTTGCTTTTACACTAATGGTCAAATGTCAACTACACCCAAAATTTTGCTAGGGCCGAATCTATTTTCACAACCAAATGCAAAAATTGAAGCTGTAAAATCGATCAAAGACACTCAGGTGAAAGATCTTGCCTAATAAAGAGTTATTGCAATCATTGTTTGGATTCACGAATGGTGTCAAGCATTCTTTGTGTTGTAACAACCAACACTGCAACTGCACTATTCCTTATTCTAAGATGAGTTTTTAATATAGTATAACAAAAAACATTAAGGTAAGTTGTAGGGACTCGGGCCCTTGTGTGGGCTGGGGCCCTTGTGTGACTGGGGCCCTTGTGTGGGGCTGGGGCCGGGCCCTTGTGTGACTGGGGCCCTTGTGTGCGGCCGGGCCCTTGTGTGGGGCGGGGCCCTTGTGTGGGGCCGGGGACCTTGTGTGTGGCCGGGGCCCTTGTGTGGGGCTGGGGCCCTTGTGTGGGGCTGGGGCCCTTGTGTGTGGCTGGGGCCCTTGTGTGGGGCTGGAGCCCTTGGGTGTGGCTGGGGCCCTTGTGTGGGGCTGGAGCCCTTGCGTGGGGCTGGGACCCCTGTGTGGGACTGGGGCCTTGTGTGGGGCTGGGGCCTTTGGGGCCCTTGTGTGGGGCTGGGGCTGGGGCCCTTGTGTGCTGGGGTGGGGCCTTGTGGGGCTGGGGCCCCCTTTTGTGGAGCTATGGCCCATGTGTGGGGCTGGGGCCCTTGTGTGGGGTTGGGGCCCTTGTGTGGAGTTGGGGCCCCTGTGTGGGGCTGGGGCCCTTGTGTGGGGCTGGGGCCCTTGTGTGGGGCTGGGGCCCTTGTGTGGGGCTGGGGCCCTTGTGTGGGGGGCTGGGGCTGGGGCCCTTGTGTGTGGCTGGCCCCTTGTGTGGGGCTGGGGCCCTTGTGTGGGGCTGGGGCGCTTGTGTGGGCTGAGGCCATTGTGTGGGGCCTGAGCGAGCGCCCGTATGCCCTCCCCTTAAATCTGGCAGTGTTGAGAGGTGACCCTTTCTGATACTCCCCTGACATGCACAGTTTAGATTGCAAGATATATTTATGGAGTAAATTAGCTGACGGAGCTGACAAAACATATATGGGGCATGCATGTTTATTGATAAAACTCGTCATATACGCTATGTGGCTGGCGGCGTGAGATCTGCCTAAGATCTTCTGGTGGGGATGCCTTGTGTTTCTTGTTATTTTAGTAGCAGAACATTGCTTATAATCTTGTCAAATTTACGTGAATAATTAGTATAGAAAAATATGCATTTTGGAAGAAATGTTCAATTGACTACAAGTTGATTGTGTCTGTGGTTGGGGTCCAGGGGTGCGTTTTATGTTTTTGATGTAGTCCTAAAAACAAAGCTTTGAGAGAAAATGACAATGACATGGAATGAAAGGAAGAACATATAGCACGTGTGTTTTTTCCAGCTCATATAGAGTATAATGTGCCTCCAGAAGTATGTCTCGACTCCTTTCTACTAAGCAGCTAAGCTTTTCAATGTGTTTACTTGTACCAGCTGCATTCGATAAAATTGTTTTCCCTTCATGATGGGCGTAAATGGTTCTGTTGAAGGCCAGATATTAAAGCTGCAAAATTTTGCCTTTTGTAGGGAAAATTCATGCACGTCAGACTGTAAAAATGGAATATTAAGTGCTAAATGATAGGAAGATTTTTTAATAGAAATTAGCTAATGTATTTCTAAAGAGAAGTTGTGGGAAATTTTTTATTGTTGGTAATCACAACACATAATCAAACTTGTTGATCAACCCGTATATTTCCCCCTAAAAACATGATTATTCCGGTGCCCTTTTGAACACTTAGCGCCCTCAAAGAAAGTTTCATTGGGTGTCGTTTCCCCCTGGCCCCGGCCACCACGCCAGTGGTCTAATTTGCGTGTCGTTAGATAGTCTTGAAATGAAAGTTTTATAGCTATGTAGAGGTATCAATTTCTACATCCTTATATAATACAACGCCATGAACGAAGCAAAAAGTTAATCAAGATCGATTATTGGCCTTTACGTGGATTTTTGATTTTCGAAGCAATTATAGTAGGGATCTCAGAGTAATTTTTAAAGTGTGTTTGGGAGGGGGCTAAGGGGGTGGGGGCTGAAGAAGTACATGGCCAAAAAAATCATCATGACTTTTATATTTGAACACTAACTCCCAACAGGGGTGTAGCCAGGATAAAATGTCAGGGGACAGCCAAACCAAACCAGGGATGATGTAATGACGTGTTTTATGAGCAATTTTGACATGATTAATGGCACATGTTAGGACAAGCGTGCATGGTCTTGTAAGCGGGAAGCAGAGAAAATGGTCCTCCCTAAAAGGTTTTCTCTAGACTGCTAGATAGGGAAAATTGGGAAATTACTAAGCATAATTAAAGGAAATTTGGTAAAATTATTGGAAATATTAGTAAAATTTGGCAATATTTCCTGATAATTTAGAAGAAAAAAAATTGCCAAAAGTAAAGAAAATTTTCAAAACAATTAAAAAGATGGCACGAGAATGAAAGAATTTAAAGAGTGATCCCCAAACATTAAAGGAAATTTCTTCAAAATGTAAGAAAACTTAATAAAATTTAAGAAAAATTGCACCAAAATGAAGAAAATTGACCAAAAAATTGAAAAGAAAATTACCTAAAATCGAAGGAAAACTGCCCAAAAATGAAGGAAATTTTCCAAACATTGAAAGAAATTGACCGACAATGATGAAAAATTATCGTAAATTGAAGAAAAGATATCACAAACATTGATAAGTAAATTACCCACAAATTGTAAAGAAAACTTACCTAAAATTGAAGAAAATTGCTCCAAAATGAAAGAAATTTGACTGAAAATTGAAAAAAATTGTCCCTAAATGAAAAGAAATTTCCGAAAATTGAACAACGAGAATGAAAGAAACTTCCCAAATATTGAAAGGGAATATCATGAATATTAAAATCAGTAATTTTTGTCTGAAATGGAGGAAGTTTTCCAAACGTTACACGAGCATGAAGGAAAAAGTTTTAAAATTATTTCACAAACATTGAATGAAATTTCCCAAAGATGGATGAAAATTGACCGAAACTTGAAGAAAAATTGGCCCAAAAGTAAAGAAAATTTCCCAAACATTGAATGCAATTTACATATTCGGTACATTTTCTTCATTTTGGGGCAATTTTATTAAATTATTGATAGGAAATTTCCTTCACTTTTGGGGCCATTTCCCTGAATTTTTGGAATATTTCCTTCAATTTTAGACATTTTTATTTCGAGGAAGGGGGGGGGGGGGAGGGGAATTAGGATAAAATATTTGTTAATGTTTAGGAAATTTTTAGACAAATTTTACCAAGGAATGTACTTTTCTTGCGTGAAATCAAAGGAAGATATAGGGTATATGGAGAGCAAGTGCGAATCGAGGGGGAGACCACATATACACCCTCTGCACTCTTTGCTAAAACTTTACATTTTAATTGAAATTATGGTTGATATCTACATAAGCCTAGAAATAAAGTGTGAGAAGAATAACGTCTTTGAATTCTACATTAAACCTTATGCATAACAGAACAAAAGCTCGTCAGAATTGATGTGCACACCACTCTCCCCCTCCCCCCTGTCCCCTCTTTCGGAAATTCCTGGGTCCCGCCTGGAAAGTTTGGTCAAGTGCCCCTACGGGCGTGATTGTTCCCACACGTGGTTTTTCCTTCGGACAAGGAAAATCAAGTTATAACATTGCAACGAGGATTTCCTGACGGGCCTTCATTGTAATTGTTGTTATACCATGCCTGGTTCCTTGTCCAGACTGTGGAGCACCGTTGGTGACCGTCCGGCCACCGGGGGTCGAATTCAGGACGCCAGAGTGTGAGGTTGAAGATTTCACCGCTCTGCCACGGAGGTCTCTACCGTTATATATATATATATATATATATATATATATATATATATATATATATATTATATATATATATATATATATATATAAGCCTATCTACATTAGTTTCATCTTTGCCCAATTTTACTTTCATTCTCGATAGTCAGATGGTTCGATCGTACATTGACACTATATGCCAGCAATATGATTGGAGTCTTACATGTCTTATGAAATTACAGTAAGGCAAAGTTTCCATGTGAAATTAATCCAATAAGCTGATAAGTTGATTTTATCCACTTTTATTCGTTCCGGCTTGAATGCTTCGCGGTATCCTGTCCAAATATTTGGTGAGTGCTGATGATCGATTTTCTCTCTACATATTGTGCAGGCGATTGAATCTTTGTGGGATTGTATAAACATAACATCTTATGTTTTTTTTTTTTTTGCTCTCTAGAATAGCAATTTTTCTTCTTTTTTTACTTAATTGATGAGTGAAATTAATTTTCTGCGGCTGAATTTTGTCGGTTTGTTTGCATGTTTGCTTTCTTAGAGTCTTTCGTGCCACAAACTGTATCAGAAGTATTGATATCAATGAAATAATTCGCCAAATACTTAAGAAAAACATTTAAAGGCAAAAATCGTTTCACAAGTTTAGCAGTTTAGTGTAGATGTTTTGCCAAATAACATTATGTATCATTTTATTTATTTCCAGTATAAATGATGTACATTTTATAAATAGAAAAATGCAATAATATACAATACAGAACAATAAACGAAAGGAAAGAGTTTAAAAATGAGACAATAAAACGATTAAAATATGAAAATAAGTTTAAAAGGGCAAAATGATAAGTTAAAAAGAGTTTTTAGTTTTCACAAGGGCCCTAGAATACCAAAATGAATTAAAATTGCAGCTTTATATACGAATAATTTTTTTAGATTGTTGTTCTAAAACTTGGGATTATGGCTGGGTTTCTCAGATTATAATTTGTTTTATTGCACATGGATCTTATTTATAAACTGAATGGGTGGTTTTTGATTGAAACTATATTTTGGGCAAGTCTGCCAAATTCTTTCTTTGCTGCATCGTTGACTTTATTCATAAGTAAATCACGGAGGTTAAACAGAATACGTTGGCACAATATCTCAAAAACTTTTAATTCTATTTTCATCTTTACTTTAAAAAAAAATGTTATCAAACTGGGGACTGCATAAATGATATGAGGCAAGATGGAGGCTGTGAATATCCTAATCCTAGTTTTCATGAGGGAAATAGGAAACGATATAGGTTAATGTAGAGACAATATAATACACTTTGGACAACATCTTCGAAATATGGTTAGAAAACGATAAATTATCATCAATGCAGACTCCCAGATAGGTTGTACAGGACGTACGTTCAGACGTTCGACATAATCACCACAAATAACTGTTCTCTCATTCATTGTTTCAATCAACCTTTTATGTTTATATTTTCAACAACCATTTCCTTTGATTTTCTTGGGTTAAGAAGCAGATTTTTTTCCCCGCACGTATCCCAACTCCATTGACAAAATTTTGATAGCCACCTTGATTTTTGCGATAGGTCTGCTTAGAGATATTGCACGAAATGGTGGTATCACCAGCATATTTGACAAATGCACAGTTTGAGTCTTAACGAATTTTATCAATATATATAGTAAATAATGCTGAAAGTGGACCTTTCCTGTGGAACACCAATTATGATTTCTGATTCATCAGAGTACCCCTTTTGTAGTTTTACTTGTCTAGACCATCCTTGTAGGAAGTCTGCAAGCCAGTGGATAAGCCACTACTTTTCCTTAATGAAATTGGTAAAGTCACCAATTAGACGATTTGGCAAAACTGTGTTAAAGGCGCTTGAGAAATCAAGAAACAAGACTTTGAAAACGATTGCATCTCTTTATTTAGCCCTGAAACTATACCATGGACAAGCAGACAAGAGAAAGTATGGCATTAGTACAAGAAACGTCTTTTTTATATGCACATTGGTTTTGATCACTCCTTGTAATTATAGACGTCACTGCATTATAAGTATTTGCTGCATGCAATGTAAACATAGTTTCTCCTAGGTAAATCTATATTCGGTTTCTTTTTTCAGCAAACAATGACGTTTGACAGTTTGATGGAAAACTTTCAGTGTCGGGGCCAACATTAACACGACAGTTTTTTTCTTTCTTTCTAGAACCTTATGGTAAAATGACTGAAAAGGCGATTAATGATTCTCCAACAAACCTAATTGCTCCCATTTCGTATCAAAATCGTTTTATTGACATGCTAAAATATCCATAACCCCTCATCTGCTCGCTGGCTATGTCGCTGTTTATCAGAACAGCATTACGAGTTTCGTATTTGTGGGTCTTACCAAAAATACTTCTGCAGATTTTAAATTTTCTCCTCAAAATTCAATTTTTTTTCTCGATCTCTATAGAAATATTTCCCGAGAGAAAATGATGGCATTTAAAATGTTGTTAAACACAGAGAAGTGAACAATTATGTTTAAATAATTCAAATATGTTTGCTTGTATAATCAATTGTAATGGTTAATTTGACTTTAAAGATTGTCCAGCGTCATGTGTCTACGTACCTGAAAATGATTCCTTTTCAAGGGAAAATTTGACTAATTTGTTTCTATGATATAGCCTGCAGGTCCTCATTCTTGGGTCTTTATGGCATTTAAAAAATCTTTGTAAGATGCTTTCTATTTCCAAATTGATGGAGAAAACTTTAAATAAATAAAAATAGAATCATTATTGTTCTCAAGCGAGCAAGGCCCTCCTCGATGCCTTAAAAAGATAAATATATCGAATAACGCTGATGCTTGCAACCATTCAAACGAGAGAAGCATCCGTCATGCTGACATTTAGTGCAACAATATTGATTTTAAGGCAAGGGCTGTTCTGCAAACACTTTCTTTTTAGGTTGCTTACTTATCTTTGTACTAGTTAATGCATTAAATGTCTAAAGATGTATATTTGCGTTCGAATAAATGATATTTGTTTAACATTTAAAATCCTACAATTAAACAGAAAAAAAGTAGATCCAAGATGAAAAAAAAGAAGAAGGTAACTAACTTAAGCAGAGAAGAAAAAGGACTATCAGACTATTCTATGCCGTTCACAGGAATATGACTTGTAAAATGATACCATTTTATTGACTGTAGGTCCGGTGAGGGCATGAAGGACTGGCGGTCTTTTTTACTGTTATTACAAACTGACAAACCACCATGTTCTTACCTGCTGGAAGTCAATATTCTGTTGATGCACCTCTATGTCGACATATATGGTATTTTAAAAGAACATGAACAGAATAAAGGTTACCGCCAATAATTTGATCGAGTCGGTCTTTGCACTTCTAGAAATTCTTAAGCGTTATACGTTTTTGCAGGGGAACGTCAAGCCCTTCTTTTAGGGGAGGGCGGTTTACCCCCTTAAAAGCATATCTTATTAAGACGTTCACCTCTCAAACTTGGTAAAATTGAATATTTTTGACATGAAATAAAAAATTTTGATTGATCTCAAATTGAAGATTTTAAAGAATTTTGGTCCAATATTGAAGGAATTTGGTCCAAAATTGAGGATTTTGGTGCAAACTGGAAGAGTTTGGGTCCAAAATTTAACGATGATTTAATCAATAGGCCTACTAATAAAAATCCAACATATCTGTCTATGATTCATTTTAAATTTCACTTAATTACATCATATATAGGAATGCAATTTAGGGGACTAAGCCTCCAATAGCTTTTATTAGACACGCCATTGACCTTTATATAATGTTCTAAGTCCATGTTTCAGGTTTTAATATCAATTTTTATGATCGCAAATCTCTTCAGATTCTAATGTTTTAAGTAGGAAAATGATTAAACTGTTAAAGAATACGTTTAGTTGCCAAGCATGTCCAGGGATGTCAGAAGGAATTCAGGCAATTGGGGCAGAAAATCAAGTAAGGGCATTTTTTATTTAAGATTTCTAATGAGGATTTGAACAAGAAAACTGATGTCTTTATTTCCCTGAAGTTTTGCATCATTTGTCAGTATATCAGTAAAAATAGAAAAGTAACAAAATGCCAAAAGATAAAATCAAGTTCAGTGGCTTTAAATTTGAAAAAATATATACAAACTTCAAATAATATGCAAAAAATAAAATACTCTTAAAAGCTAGCCTACTTAAATATCCAAACCCGATACTGCAATAGTGAAGATGATGAGCTATCTGTCTTGTCACTCTTTGGGTGACCGTTGGTATTTTGGTAAGTCCTTATTATTAATGATCCAGTTTCGCGACAATAATGATATTGATCAAT
This sequence comes from Chiridota heheva, assembly GCA_020152595.1. NCBI lineage: Eukaryota > Metazoa > Echinodermata > Holothuroidea > Apodida > Chiridotidae > Chiridota > Chiridota heheva. The sequence continues at coordinate 178,207 of JAIGNY010002020.1, forward strand.
GCGATGATTTTCTCAAAGTTTAAAGTTCGTAGGATTTATGAACTCATGGAAAGACTTTTATAACAACTTTATAGATCCACTTAAAATTTATATCGGCAGACAGTTTAAGTTTAGAGCAAAATTCATATCTGACTGTCTGAGTGTAATAATCCCGAAGCAGAAGTCAAGATTTTAATTCAAGTTGACCATATGATAAATATCCACACACTGAAAATTTTAATTGATAAAACCTCACCGATTGTCTTAGAACGGTCTCTTATATAGACTTCGAGCAGTTTCTATATTTGGAAATAGGTGTAGTTGGGCGTAACCCTCTGATGAATGTTTTAATTGAGAAATTATGTTACAAAGTTCCAAATCGAGAAGATTGCGTCAGCACGTCAATATGAGTCTATCTATGAGATCATCATGGATTTTTCTGGAACTGCGCTACCCAGTTATTGAATCATATTGTTAATGCGCAATTTTCGTCACACTCTGGAATGTCGTTGATTTCTTCTGAAAGGTCGCATGTAACCCCCTATTCCTCGAAGAAAAGTTGAGAGATGTGATCGAAACTTTGCTTAAATTGTTAATTTCTTTAAATACAATGTACAAATGCATCAATGCCTACAACGTAGTTTTTTCATGGTGGTATGATTTTTATACATCATTAATAAACTGATAACTTATAATACCCAACATAAATAACAATACAAGCATAGCATTTTTACCTATGCATCTTCTAAAAACTACAATCTTATGAATATCTATACTCTTGACAGAGCATCTGGTATCACATCGTCTTTTTCACGAGTGTGATCAATTTTCAAATCATACTCTTAAAGAGTCACGTACCATCTCATTAATCTTTTAAATTTCTTCTTCCTCTTGTACATGAAGATTGAGGGTTGTGATCAGTAAACACAATAATTTGAAATGTTGTTGTCCCCAAATAAACATCAGCTAAAGCCTCAGTAAGAGAGCTTATGTTTCCTTTTCAATGCTTGAATAATTTCGTTGATTTACTTTTAGGAAAAGTAACAAATTGGATGGTCAATGTCATCTTCGGCCTCTTGCATTAACATTGCTCCAACGCCAACGTCACTGGTGTCGATTGCTAATTTGAAGTTTTCTCAAAAGTTGGAGCCTGAAAAATTAGAGAAGTCATTAAATTGACTTTACTTTGTCAAATACAGACTGACAAGCATCTGTCCAATTGATTCTAGCTTCCTTGCTAGGCAGATTTGCCAATATCACATCAGTAAAAGGGCAAAAACGCTGGTAATATCCAGCCATACCCAGAAATCTCATCAATTGTTTCTTGGTGTTGGGGACTGGAAACTGAGAAATTGCTTCAACCTTTGCTTGAAAAGGTTTTTCCTGACCTTGGCCTAAAACATGACCTAAGCTTGCATGACCTAAGCATGACATGAACTTGCGCAACTTCACTTTTCACAAGGTTAATTGTGAGATTTGCCTCAGTTAACCTCTTAAAGAGATTTTTGATCTGATTGAGGTGTCGGTCCCAGTTATCACTGGAGACAATGATGTCATCAATGTACACCTCACATCCTTCCAAACCGGAAGTGGTGTTATTTACAAGGCGCTGAAAAGTCGCCGGGGCGTTTTTCATGCCGAATGCCATCACCTTATACTGGTACAAACCATCTGGGGTTGCAAAAACAGATACCCTCTTAGCTCTTTCAGTAAGAGGTATTTCCCAGTATCCATTCAACAAATCAAATTTACTCACATATTTAGCACGCCTAATTTTGTCTATGCATCATCTATTCTAGGAATTGGATTTGAATCCGTTCTGGTAACTGCATTAACTTACTCTGATCTGTACAGAACCTAAAACTTCCATCTGATTTGGGCACCAAAATACAGGGTGAACTCCACTCACTGTCACTTGGTTTTATGATATCATGATCTGACATGTGAAAGCATCTCTAAGATGCTTAAGCTTTATTGAATTCATCTGATATGGTGTATGGATGCTGCTTAACTGGAGTAGCATCTCCAATTGGATTGTCTGAAAACAAATTTGCATAATCATTTAAGAATGACACCACTTCTTTCTGTTCCGTTTAAGATAGATGCCTTGACTTATCATTAAGATTTCACGCACATCAGAATTTTGTAACTTAATACACATTTCTGGAACACCATCACCTTTCTTTTTTACACTACTATCCTAAACATCATTTTCATCAACATCAGTTGAAGCAGGAAGTGTAACCTCACTTTCATTTTGAACTATTTCTGACTCTTCTTGATCTGATTTTCTATCAAAATACTTTTTAATCATATTGACATGACATAATCTTGTATCCCCTTCTACCAGGAATCAGGACAATGTAGTCATTGACCTTTTTCTCAATGACATATGGTCCAAAGTATCTTTCCTGAAGTGGCTGTCCTAGCATTGGCAAAAGTACCAAAACTTTATCACCAGGTTCAATTGTTCTGATTTTTACATTTTTGTCATATCATTTTTGTTTTGCTTTGTGACTGTTTCAAGGTTTCTCTGGTGAAGTCACATGTTTTTTTGCAGCCTGAATTTAAATGTAAACCCTCAGTCTAACAGATTCATGTCACCTGAATCAGTCAATCACTTTTCTTTTAGCATTCTCAATGGCCCACGAAGTGGGTGACCAAATACCAATTCAAAAGAACTGAAACCTAGAGATTCTTGCACTGATTCTCTAGCAGCGAACATCAAAAAATTAATACCTTCATCTAATCCTTATCATGAGAGAATGTCTTAATCATGTTTTTTCAAAGTTTGATGTAATCTTTTTACAGCTCCCTGACTTTCTGGATGACATGCACTTGACGTTACTTGCTTTATACCAAGTTCATACATTACTTGTTGAAATAACTTTGATATAAAGCTACTACCTGGATCTGACTGTACAGACTATGGCAACCAACTAAGGTGAAAAAGTTAAACAAAGCTTTTGTGATAGTCTGAACTTTGACATTCCTAAGAGAAATAGCCTCTGGACATCTTGTTGATGCACATATGATAGTAAGTAAATGCTGATGACCTGACCTAGCTTTAGGTATAGGTGACTTACACAGTCTATTATAACTCTGCTAAACGGTTCCTAAAAAAACTGGTATTGGTTTCAGTGAAACGGTGTGATATTTTTTATTCGATTTGGTTTCCCTACAATTTGACATGTATGACATGTTTTGCAATAATCTGCTACATCATGTTTAAGTTTGGACCAGAAGAAATGACTTAGTATCCGATTATATGTCTTATTGACACCTAAATGTCCTGCAAATAGCGTTTCATGAACCAGACTCACATTTTCCGGTTGTGTGTTTGTGGAACAACTATTTGATGGAAAACTCCCCATTCGTCGTCAGCAGGTACGTTTGGAGGTCTCCATTTTCTCATGAGAATGACTCTCTTCAGATAATAACAAACTAAGACGTTGCGTGCTTCGTCCTCAGTGAGGGTGCTATTGATGAGCGGAGAGAGCTCAGGATCATTTCTTACTCACCCAAAAGCTGACTTAGCTCTAGCTCTAGCTAGAGAAGCAGTTAATAAGCTGACTTAGGAGGGACAGTGGTAGAACTTGGGTCCTGGGGGTTATCTAAATTGCCCATAAAAGTTTGTCCTAAGTCAAAATCAAATAAATCCTGAATAGGATTGGAACCCTTATTTTCTCCTTTTTAAGAAGTGGAATCTCCTCAGATGGGAGCTTATCCTTCTCAATTTGAAGTTTTCGAGACGTAGCTCGAGTCACAGCACATGCAATGCATAAATCTGGGATCTCATTTTGTAACTGCTCTGTGTTATCAAAAGTGCTCGGCTTATCAACAGCAATTGGATTGGCTACAACTTTATCACCTGCAAGGTCATTGTCCAAAAGCAATGACACCCCCTTTAAATGGCAGAGCCTAGGTCGAACGCCTACATTACCAAGACCTGTAACTAAATCTGACTTCTTGACCCTTCCTCCCCTCCCCGTGACCCGCCTGCTACCTCCATTAACCATTCTTCAGCCCCAGTCCCCACAATTCTAATAATACAGGCCACCAATAAACCAGAAAGTTTTTATTCACAAAGCACTCCAAGGCCTTGTCGGTACCCTCTCCAAGGTCTCTACTCTCAGATCCGGCGATCTCCTGGTGCACTGCACCAGGGACACTTAAGCCACCACCCTCCTCACCACCAAAACCGTAGCCAATACATCAAAGGACATCGTTAACCACCTCGCAACCTCTTTCAGCAACAGTTTGTCCTCGACCAACTACCCCAATGCTTTTAAAACCAAAAAAGCTCGCGATGAAG
>JAIGNY010002020.1:187500-210000 GCA_020152595.1 Chiridota heheva
TTAACGTATTGAAATGTCTTCATTTATAAGTAACTTGGCGGTTCTAAAAATGTTATTTATACAATAAGAACAGGGAGAATACTTTCGGTTATAGAAGAATACAACAATTGACTAAAAAACAGTCATACAAATATACAGTGAATTTTGTTAACATACTAACTGGGCAACCATTTGGTCGCCAGTAAGAAATTTTGGTCGCTCAGCGAACAAAATTCTGATGCACTGGACGACCAGGATTTTCACCTTGGTTTAACAAAATGGCTGCTCCCATACAGTAGTAGAATAAAAGTTTATTTTTACTTTTTTAAACATACAACATTATATGAAATGAAGTTTATGAATGTTATGTCAGAATTATTATCTCCTTTAATTTTGAAGAAGCTTAAATTTACACGTTCCTTCGCGCATCGCATCAGTTGCCCTGGAATTATAGAGGTGATTGTCGTCGCCTAGTGAAATTTCCTTTCAAAATTCACTGCATGGGTATCTCTATTTCATAATGTTTATTGTTTTTCAAACAATCGTAATTAGAAAATCAAACGTTTGGTCAGAATATTAATTTATTTACTATAGGTTCGTCTCATAACACGTGCACCTGACATGATATGGAGCGGGTACCTGTCAAGATATGGAGCAAGTACCTGTCAAGATATGAATCGGGCACCTGTCAAGATAGGGAGCGGGTACCTGTCAAGATATGGAGCGAGTACCTGTCAAGATATGGAGCAAGTACCTGTCAAGATATGGATCGGGTACCTGTCAAGATATGGAGCAAGTACCTGTCAAGATATGGATCGGGCACCTGTCAAGATAGGGAGCGGGTACCTGTCAAGATGTGGAGCAAGTACCTGTCAAGATATGGATCGGGTACCTGTCAAGATATGGAGCGGGTACCTGTCAAGATATGGAGCAAGTACCTGTCAAGATACGGAGCGGGTACCTGTCAAGATATAAAGCGGGTACCTGTCAAGATGTGGAGCGAGTACCTGTCAAGATATGGAGCAAGTACCTGTCAAGATATGGATCGGGTACCTGTCAAGATATGTTGCAAGTACCTGTCAATATATGGATCGGGCACCTGTCAAGATAGGGAGCGGGTACCTGTCAAGATATGGAGCGGGAACCTGTCAAGATATGGAGCGAGTACCTGTCAAGATATGGATCGGGTACCTGTCAAGATATGGAGCGGGTACCTGTCAAGATATGGGGCGGGTAAAAACATATCTACATTTACTCATGATACTCCAGGTGCAGGACCGGCCTCCAATTTTGAAGTAAAGACCGGCCCACATTCAGACATTATATTTATTTATACCATCACGGGTTAACCAAAATGTAGGGCCGTCCCAGAGTTGCCAGATAACTTGTGTGGCTTGGTACCAATTATACAAAATTACAGCATCCGGGTACCAAAATTTAAATTTTTCCCGATTTGCACCTAAGGAGGAAAATTTTTGAACATTGTTTTGCAGCGAATGGATTGTAAAGGAATTTATTCATCTTGCAATTTGTAAGTTTCATGACCAGGGTTGCAAGAATCAAAATTAATTTTTGTTCAAGGTTATAGGCCACACTTGAAATGGCAGTCATAGGGGTCATTAGTGTTAGGCTGCATAGGAAAAAAAAGTCACGGACAATTTGAAGCTATTTTGAAAGTCATGTTTGACTTAAAAAAAACAGCCGTTTATTTGCAGCCTCTATCAAATACATTAACAACTTTTTTTAAAAGACTAAATAATACAGTCAACTTATTTTTGTATTTTCACCCCAATTTTCAGAAATATGACAGTACCTAGCTACGCCACTGTTGATTTGTAATAATCTATTTTACAATTCTCTTCTGGTATTTTCAGTTGATCTTTCTGGCATAATATTAACAACTTCCTTCTTAACATATTTCATTTGTAGAGAATCTCACAAGGTGCACTATTTCTTTTTTTCATTTTCTATTTCTTAATACATATACATATATGTATATATATATATATATATATATATATATATATATATATATATATATATATATATATATATATATATATATATATATATATATATATATATATATATATATATATATATATATATATATATATATATATATATATATATATATATATATATATACATATATATATATATGTATATATATTTATATATACATATATATATATATATTTTTATAAATAGATATATATATATATATATATTTTTATAAATATATATATATATATGTATTTATATATATATATATATATATATATATATATATATATATATATATATATATATATATATATATATATATATATATATATATATATATATATATATATATATATATATATATATATATATATATATATATATATATATATATATATATATATATATATATATATATATATATATATATATATATATATATATATATATATATATATATATATATATTTATATGCATATATAGCGCTTTCTGTAAAAAACCTCAAAACGCTAAACTTCTGTGTACCTTTATCATTATAATCGGCCACTAAGTTTTCCTTTGAACTAGTCAGTTGAAATTTCCTTTTTTCTTAATAACTTTTTCAGCAGCTTTATGACCTCTTTAGACGCAGGAAGGGGGCACTCCACACACAACTCCCATAGTACGACCATCAAATTCGAGGTATGTCCACCTTTTCTGAAAATTCTGAATCTGAAATTCTGATTTTAATGTTATTTTTAATTCTTAAAGATACATGGACAGGTAGAGGCAACATTAGGTTTATTAATTTTACATAAAGACAGCCAACAAAATCTTCAACATCAGTTAAGAATTGACCATTTTACAATTTTTTGGAAGATTTTTGTGCAAATATGCAAATTTGTGTTACTCTTGTGATGTATGAACAAAACAAAACCTATATTTTCTTATGTAATTCCATTGCTTTTAATCCTCTGCCATTTCTCTTTGAAAAAGGGAAGACAATATAGAGAATTTGACCTTTACCGTCTGACCTGCCCAAGGCCATCATTGAAAAAAGGGTTAGTTTGATTAACACACTTGTTGAAATAAATTGGTAGGTAGGGAAAACAATTTGTTGGCCAAATTCAAGCTTTTCATACCTAAATCTGTATACACTGCTATCATTTCAGATAAAACTAGAATTTCAGCACTTGAGAGAGATGTACTCTATTGCTCCTGGCAATTCCAACATGCCTAATATATTTTGGAGTTTATTCTCCATACCCAATACAACCTAAGCCCACCAAGTGTCATCTTAAAATTGTTTTGATTTTCATACATACCAGAAATACTTCAGTTGATTAGAGTGCTTTCATATGTTTTCTGAGTTACTGGGTGATAGTAACGTAGTTATCTAATCTTGAAATATGTCGAACAACTCAAAAGATACTTTGAGGTTTATAGTAAAATGTTGTAAATCTGAAACAAAGGGAAAACTTAGTGCACCCTTCAAAGCTCAGGTAAATTGAAATCAACTGCCCCTACTGGCCAAATTGCTAAAGCGCATTCTCTATGCTGGCTTCAAATTGTTGAGCATGGTGTCCTTGTTGGAAATTGATCACTTTTTCTTTAACTTTGCTTTCACCTTTGAATTGTTGTCTTTTTCGTTCACAGGTTGAAGAGAGTTAATAAAATACACAATGCTGTTTTTCAACCTGAGCCGTAGGCTGTACCAAAGAAGACAAGAAAAAGACCTTATTGATTGAGGGTTAATCTGCTATTTAAGCAACAACAACAATTGATACACAACATTAACGGACAGACACGGTAGTTACCTGCATTTTCCCATCAGTCACCAGAGGTGACTGCCGGGTTCTGCTAAACACTACCGAGGATGATATAATATATACGGACAAACAAACATAAAGATGAAAAAAAAATAAACTCAAGAGACGGACCAAACAATGACATCAGGACGCGGTGACCAGGCAAAGAGCAGGCAGCGGAGGAAAGATGGACAAGGTGAAAGGCTATCCCGGCGTCAGGAACGCTAAGTTGGCGTGATGGACTTGAGCTAGTCTTGAGCGATGGTCTTGAGCTATACTGCCGGAAGCCAGTAAACAGGCTTTTTACCGGAGTATATTACGTCTTTGTCATGAACATGGTCTTGGCACTGAGACGGAAGTTGTATAACCGGAAGCCAGTAAACAGGCCTTTTACCGGTATACAACTTGATAAGAGGTAAATCTGGGAGAAAAAAAAAGGAGAGGGGGCTAGTCAGGAGGGATGACCAGGTGGGGGGGGGGAAGAGGTAGAGGTTCAGGGGTGAAGGGAAGCAGGAGGGACCGGTGTGAAAGTCAAGCAGCTGTGAAAGGTGGGGTCGTTTGCGTTGATTATTTTCACTAAGATGAGTGTTCATGTGATGATTGAGCCTGTCTCTAAGAAGGGGGACGTTAATCCGGGAGTGAAGGTCAGTGAGACGGGTTCTACGGGGAAGTCTCAGAGCCAGCCGAAGGGACTTATTCTGGATGACTTGGAGTTTGGCAACGTGACTAGAAGGGGCATTGAAAATGGCTGGGAGGCCGTACTCAAAGATAGGGCGTACGAAAGTTTTGTAGAGAGTGAGGAGAGATTTAGTAGAAGATAAGAGTTGAGGAAGAGACCTTACACAGTTAAGCAAGGCGACGGCGGCCTTTGGAGTGAGTGGCCCTGATGTGGGTAAGCCAGGGGTGGAGACGAAAGTTGCTGGTGAAGGTAAGCTTAAGGAAAGTGGCTTTAAAGGAGTGAGGAACAGGTGCCCCATGAATATGGACCACAGGGAACCTCTGGGCTTTAACAATCCTACGATTGTAGATGGGAAGGGAGACTGTCTTTGAAGCGTTGATTTTGATTCTCCAAGTAGAGCACCAGTTGATGATGGTGTTGAGATAGGATTGAACGGTAGAGACTCGTTGAGTGGGGCGAAAAACCGGGGACCAGATGACAATATCATCAGCGAACTGAGAGAGACGAATGTTACCCTGTGGGGCAGGCACGTCGTTAACGAAGATGTTGAATAGGATGGGGCTGAGAGTAGACCCTTGGGGGACTCCTGCGTTGGGAGTGTAGGTGGTGGAGCGGTAACCAAAAAACTCAGAAAAAGCAAGTCTGTTGGAAAGGAAAGAAGAGAGGAGGCGAGTAATACGAGGGGGAAGCTAGAGCAGGAGAGAGAACTTTGTAGCGTAAACCATTGTGCCAAACAGCATCAAAGGCCTTTTCTACATCGAGGAAGAGAGCAAGAGAAGGAATGTTACGATTGATGTAAGAGAAAATACTTTCAGTGAAGAGAAAAAGCGGGTCAGTGGAATTTGTGAAAATTATTTAGCAATAAGTGCGTGATAGTAACGAAGTTGTTTTACTTTCGCGAAATTGAACATGAACAAAACAAACTTTGTTACAAACCTCCAATGAAACAACTGATAAGCATCTATGACTAAAACTTCACAATTAAAGTGGCGGCTTCCATATATCACTGTAAGCTTAGTGCGCATGCTTGAGCCTCCCGATCCCGAACCGAACTGACTACTGCACTCACTGAAAAACTCAATAATAACCCTTTTTTTTATTCCACAAATGAAGTATCAAAAAAAAAATCAGTCTCCTAATTTGTTTCTTCAAAAAAAGATTTGAAAGTTTCTTCAAAAATAGATTTGGAAGAAACGACTTCTAACGAGGAAGAAAGAAACAGAAAGTGCTTTGTCATCATAGCATCAGGAGCCAACAGGAACCAGAACACTTCATCACTGGCACAATGTAAATGACACAATGTACATGGTACAAAGCATTTTGAAAAGTATCTGTGTGTTTACTTGAACTGTCGAAACAGAAATATAGCAGAAGACGACCTGCTCTATTGTTGGATGTAGCTTCTTGTTTACTACACTGCTGGATGATTATATTGTTAGAAAAAGGATCATATTTTCGTCCTCAGATTCCTAAAACAATTTTCTATGCACTCTATTAGATTCCTATATTTGTTGTCAACCCTTGCTTTGTGGTCTGTTATGGGTGCTTCTGGTTTACCATCAAAATCGGTTTTGTACTTGAAATGCTGGACATTGATTTTGTTGAACTTCTGATCAATTTTCAATCTTATTAGCTGAGACTATCAACAAGTCATTGAATCTATTCAATATTGTGTATTTGTTTATTTTGTTTATAAGTACCATCACCTAATAATGTTATTGTAGATCCGGAAAATGCTCGATATTATAACTATCAAAATGCACCTCTAGTATCTAAACTTTAAATTATGTTTTGTCAGTTACATTGATATTTTGGATATATTTAAGTTAAACAGTTAAAAATATCTAAACCCATTTTGTGAAAAACAAAAATATCCATAGCAATTTGTGATATGAAAATATTATGTAAGCATATGAACACAAGACAGAACACAAGATATTGGTATTTCATTTTCATCATTTTGTAAAGTGGAGGAGATCATTGAAAGGACCAAATTGAAACAAAGCTTGATAATTTCCTTTTGAAAATCCTGATCCACTTCAAGATATGTGGACCGTGTAGAAGTGAGATTGAGCATACCTCTCTCATTTCTTTTGCAAATGCTTTGTTTTATAGCCTTGTACCTCTTGTTTTAAAGATATTAGTTGATTTTTATAATGAGTTTAAGGATCTTTTTTAGGAACTTAGCCAAACAATCAACATTTAGAACTACAGTAAATAAGAGATGAAAGAAAAAAAAATATGTCGCCGTCCATATACCTTTCAACCTAATTAAATATGCGAGTACAGTGTATGTTGCAATCAAATTAAGTTGTCTCATATTGTTTTATTTTGGCTCCAGAAGATAGTATGAGAACATCACATTCTTTCTTTTATTTGCGACATGCCTGCATGATTTAGATGGTTGACATACATTTTAGTGTGATGTTTAATTTATGCTCAAAGACTTGAAAATTGTGTTTATAATTGCTAAATATTTGTTGGTTGCAATAATGCATTGTGTAAAGGGTTCTAATGATTGCATTTTGTGAAAGATAAGTTTGAAGTAGGACAGATACAGGCTGAACCACCACATAATCACGTACTTCATGTATGACTTCTCAAAGCAAATTCAGCCACTGTAAATGTTAATAATTTCATAAAATTTGTATGTTTGTGTTAATATTAAGAAAAATTGCATTCACAAATGTAGAATTTAACCTTATGCTTATTAAGTTTATTGCTTAAGTTCTATCTCAGATACAGTATGTCTCTTTTGACATAATGAGCGATTTGTAATCATTAAACATTGGTTAAAGGATTAGTTCAGTGGTCAAGAAATTTACTCTTATATAAAAGAGAACTTTAACAGAAACAAAATGGTGAAGAACTTACTTCCAAAGCTTATTCCATGAAGGATATATCTAAGTATACAGTTCTTCTTATTTGTATAGAAATGACTGGTGTAGTAAGTCTACTATGGCAGGTTGGCTTCCTTATCCTCACTTTCTTAACAATTGTTGAATATTTTAAAGAAAATTGATTTAGGTTTTGTACTCTTTGAATTTTTTTTACAGGCGGTTAATTATAAAAAATGTTTTATTTTTTTACAGGTGATTAATTATAAAAACTTTCGTAGATTCTATTTTACTACTTTCCTGACATATCCCATGGTTTTTAAATCACATAAATGCAGGACGAAATGTGATAGAGTACATACAGAATTTGAAGAATCTGACATCACAACTAGTCTGATTTCAGTCGTTTCAACACAAATGATACAGAACTTGAAACTTAAATATCTCCTTAGCAGAATAAGATACTTGGATGCTGTCTTTATTTTGTTTCTTTTGAAGTCCTCTTTTCTATTAGATTAACTTGCACCGCCACTGAACTAATTCTTTGATTTAAACATACTTTGTTTCATAAGAAAATGCTAAATCCCAATGCCTTTCAACCTACAACTTAAATGTGGAGAATGGTGTGAGTGAGGGTTTAAAGCAACTACCAATGAAAAAATAAGTGGGGAAATGAGAATGAGAAAATAGAAGGGGTTTCTGGGGTGAAAAAAGACACCTATCCCCCAAACAAACAAAGAGAAACTTACCCTTTTCTTTGGCTCAATTGTCCCTCTTGATGATTTGATTGTGAAGGTTTTGAAAATAGCTTAATGGATTTTCTTAATGATTTAACTATAGAACACATATTAGGTTTGTGACCAATATTGTGATAAGTCGAGGATTGGGTATGTACCCCACCCCTATTCGTAGCCATGCTACTGCAACTAGCAGTTGGTACATTATGTATTGACAGAGGTTTGTAGATGAAAAGATTGTAAGCATATATAATACTAATTATTTTTCTTTAGAAATCTAAAAATATGAGAAAAGTGTTTTTTAAATAAAATGTTAAAGATGTTTATGTGCAAAAGGTTTGTATCGCATTATTCCTAAAAAGAGCACAAAGTTCCATAACAATCGTTGTCTATCAATAAAAAATATTATGATTGATGACATGGGACATAAGGGGGATGGGGGGGAGTTGAATTGGGGTTCGGTGTGTGTTGGGATGGGTTTCACATGGAAGGGGATATAGATTATGTCAATGGCGAAAGCAAGTTTCATATGAAATCCACCAACGTGCAACTTTCAGTTTCAAATTATTACTTCACACTTTTTTCTTGATCTTTTTTAATGATACTGTATCAACTAATGACCTTTGTTCCCAATAGTGCAAATTGTTTTATGATTGATCCAAGATTTGTAAAGAGGGATTGGAGGCTGTGTCGAGTCACCTTCACTACTACTGCTTTTCTCAACTGCGCATCAAAGAAAAATGTTGTATTGACGGTCATTTTATTATTTTAAAGTAATAATGGCATCCTGCGCCGATATGTTTAACCAGGAGATTAATATGATGGAAAAAGATTAATGATACATGTGAAATAGTTTGTGTTCTGTCTTCTTCTTGTGTCTCTGAAGATGTTTTTGGATGTATTATAGATTTCAAAGCAAAATAAAAGGAAATTCCTTGATGACAGGATTACAAATGATTTGTATTTGTCAATACCCTCGCAACCTTCAAGCTATTTATACCAAATGGAGGAAGTAAAAAAATAAATTCATTTTTCAACATATGATGAACATCGTGGGCCTGATTAAGGGCAGCTGGCGGGTTCACGGGCGAGGCTTTGGGACAAGAGGGTGCATCCCTCAAAAGCTCTGATTTTTTAAAATCAACAGAAATTTTCAAAACTTAATTTAAAAATTAAGATGATTTAAATCATAACTTTAAATTCTACACGGATAAACATTTGAGTTAGGCAGTGGAGATAAATTTTACCTAAAACTGAGAAAATTCGTGCAAAATTGTGGGTTTCGAAGGCCTGGTAGGCTAATAGGGGTCTGGGTGACGTTCTAAAGATTTTCAGTAACAGGTAGGATAGAACTTATTGGGTATTACTCTGCAAGTCCAAAATGTGCTAATCAAATTATTTTCAAGAGGAAGCTAAAAATTCAGTAATGGTATGGAGAACGAATATGTCTTGACTATAAGTATGACCAAATTTGACAAAATGTGCTTCAAAAAACAAATTCATGGGGAAATAATTCTTACGCTTTTTGGGTGCAAAAAGTACCCCTGACTTAACAAGTTTAAATAGTGCAATAAATAGCTCCGTGCCACCTTCAGCCGAATTCAAAGCCATCTTACAGGTAGCACAAAACTAATATGACAAATCAAAACAAATCAAACTTAGCTGCTTTAACCAGCTCCCAACCTCTCGCTACCTGGTTATCCCCGTTCCCAAAACACTTGCCGATATCAAGACGCCTATTATTTTTACATGTTCGTCACGGCTGACAGTCAAATTGGGATACTCACATGGATAGCAAACTCTGCAACATCCAGCCAGGCGTACATCTAGTCTTCCATTCCTGTTATCCATACAACCTCTCCATTAAAGACCATGTCTGTATACATCACCCGCTCCCAAGTACGCCACCCGCCTCACTCATTCCAGCCTCCGTAAAGACTCTCCCTCCCACCCCTCTACAATTGATTACCACAGGCCCGAAATTGTGAAACACATTTTCATTGACTGCTCACTCTTTGCCCACCCCCAGAGCTTCCCCACCCAATCCCTTCAATTCCATTGCCGAACTCTTCCGCAATAACTCAACAGAAAGGGGGGAAAAAATCCTTCCAAAGCTATGTATACCTACTGATACAACTATACCTAAGTTGTCTTTCCCAAACCCTCTTCACCCTATATCTACCTTCTACACTCTGTTCGACTCCTTCAACCTTTTTCTTTACTGGCATAAATCTCTCGGGCAGTCGGGTAGTCTACAATTTGACCATCGCTGTCTTTTTACGAAGAAACCAAAACATAAAGGTATAACTATATTAATTATGCCCCTTTTCCCAATACCAAGTTTTGCCCGACGAAATAGTCAAAATTTCATTCTTTGGGACTAACCCACTATAATAGAATTCAATGACTAAATTTGAAATAAAAGTTTTGCAAAACTGTACTATACAATAATTTTCTTTCCATGAGTCAAAATGTGTTTCCAAAAACTAAAACGTATCTATAGCATTCATCCATTTGGCAGTTTTACCCTCCTTCCGGACGGTAAAAATAAACTGTTAAACATATTCAGCTTCTCAAATTATCATTATAAGCTTGGGGGACAAATTTTCCTGGCGAACAGCTAGCCCTGTGTAAGGGAGGCGAAACCTCCTGGGGACAGAATCTCCTAGGAGATTATGTCCGGCGGACATATCTCCTAGGATATTTAGTCCGGGGGACATTTCCTCCTGGGGACAAAATTTCTTGTTACACTGGCCTCAGCCCCTCAGGGGGGAGGGGGAGAGGGGAGGGGGTAGCAGCACACCGATTCAGAATCGGTCGATCGGCGAGGGGGTATTGAACCTTGCCCAACAATGCTAAAGCTTGGTGTAACATGGATAATATCTGGAAGATTTACCTGTGGAATGGTAATAAAAGGTCTGCTACATACACCTGTGCCACCACTGATCCGAGGCTTTGGAAATATCATCTTCTCACCAATTCAAGATTACGATAGAAGGGGGAGGGGGTTTAAAAGCATGTTAAACTCGTGGATGAAATTAAATGACCTTAAGTTTATTACATATCTTAAAAATAAATTTTAAATGGTATTGCATAGATTAGCGATACATTGGAATATGTCTATCTTGATGGCATAGTTTGCACTTGTTTGTGATGTGCCCCTCATGGGAAAAAGGATAATCTTAGGTTCTGTCCTGTTTTCATGAAGTGTGCTTTTCACATAAATTATAATTTGTGACATTAAAATTGTACAAAATTGTGGATGCATGTCCACATGTGACTTTATGGGGGCGGGCCTTGGCATGTTTTATATGCTCCTCATTTTGAAGTAGGGGCTTCAGCCCCCTGTTTCGCTGTGATTACACTAAACGCTTAGTGTAATCCTTTTGATTGTAATGATCATTGATTTTTCCTTGTGAAATCCAGCTCATTGCATTTTCTCAGAGGCGGACTGACCATGTGGTCCAGCGGTCCTGGACCGGTGCGCCGCTGTGCTTAGGCGCTGGTAATTTCGATTTTCCCAATAACTAACCTTTAAATTATTCATTCAACTAGTTGACTTTAATAGTCTATGGCACCGGTTATTCTAATTGGACTAGTAGATTTCTATGTGCCAGTCCGCCTTTGGGTGCCTTTTTATGTGCCTTATTTGTTTGCATATTCGATCTCACAGTGAATATGTATGTTATTCATTTAATCAGCACGGCATAAACGAAAATCTTCAATTCATAAAATGTAAATTTACCATCATATATACTTCATTGATTCAGCTCATTCTTGCATGGAAAATTTGTTGTGAACAATGAATATAATTGTAATTTACTGACGTCATAATCAACCTGATGAATGAGACTGCTGAGACAACGTGTAATTATATGTGCGTCTTTAATAGTACAGAGAGGCAAGTTTAGCTTATTACTTAGAACAGAAAAACAAAAAGATCATCAAAATTAATTGCGAAATTTTGCATTTATTTTAAGCATTTATGAAAGACCAGTCAGACAACTCTAATCACTTACGTAAACACTAGTGGCGTAACTAAGGAGGGGGGGGGGGGGCATCTTCCCCCGATCGGGGCCTTATATGGGAACCGTAAAAATATACCATTATGCCTATATACCATAGGAGGCCCCAGTCGTCCCGACCCGTAAGGCCCAAACTACGCCACTGGTAAGTACTTTGATTTCAATCATCCGCCATAATGACTTGACGTTGATAACTGAATTGTGACTGATAGTTTTGAATCTCAGCCAGGACGGGAATACATATTTTCTATCGGATATTTCATGATTGACATACCCTCCTGCTTCGCTTCAAAAAGTACTTATGAAATTGCAAACGCTAGGCTGAGCCTCTCGCGCATTTTTCTCAGTCAAAATATCAAGGTTGTTCTCCAAGTCTTAATTTTGAACTTTTTATTTAAATCCAAAAAAAAAAAAACAAAAAAAACGGCAAGGTAATCCAATCTTCTTGCCCCTTTTCAAATTAAAAATATTACATTTTTTATGATTTGCAATTTGTTGAAGATTTTGCAGTGCTATCAACCAGTCAACATTATACTGCAATGAACTAACTTAGAATGTTGCCATTACTAACTTTGTTCAGGCAGTCAGGAATAAGTGTAGGAAAACGGCGGGCTGAAGTATACTTTACCCCCTCCCCAAAGTGTTGTCATATAATTTTTTTAATAATGTAGAAATTAATGAAAGGTATAAACTGTATTATTTGTTTATCTAAGATTCCATTGTTTGTAAAATTGACTAAATTCAGTTGAAACTTTTCATCTTTTCAATTGGGACAAAGTATGTGACAATCATTCCTGAGAATGGAAGAAAATTGCATGAAAATTACGAAAATGTCTTGAAAATCGAAAAATAAATAACCGAAAATGGAAGACAATTGTCCAAAGATGAAGGAAATTAAACAGATTTACTCACAAATTGAGGAAAATTGCTCCAAAATTAAGGAAAATAAAACAAATATATGAAAATCTCAGAAAATTACCTGAAAAATGAAGAGAATTGCCTGAAAGTCGAAGAAAATTGCCCGAAAATAAAGGAAATTTCGCAAAAATCAAAGAAAATTGCCCCAAAATGAATAAATAAAAAAAATATAAAAAAAATTGGAGAAAATTGCCTGAAAGTTGAAGAAAATTGCCTAAAATTAGATAAAGTTACTCACAAATAGAAGAAAATTGTCTGAAAATGAAAGAAATTTCCCGAAAATTGAACAAATACAAAATACCCGTAAATGGAAGACAAATGCCCAAAAATGAAGGAAGTTAAAGAAATTTACTAACAAATCGAAGAAAATTGCCCAAAATTGAAGAGATTTACCATAAAATCAAAGAAAATAGCGCAAAACCGAAAAAATTGCCCGAAATCCAAGAAGATTGCCCCAAAAGGAAAAAAAAATTCCGAAAGTCGGAAAGGTTTGCCCAAAAATTGAATAAAATTACTCACAAATCAACGAAAATTCGAATTGCCAGAATTGAATTTTCAAACTTTCCCCAGACATAAATCCTTTCTAAGCCTATGCTCAGTCACCAGTGCAAGATGATGCAATAATTTTTCTCAGTCAACCAGTCAGTAGTTGTAGGTTATAAGGTAAGATTCTCAGATTCGGTACAAATCACAAGCCATCTCATGTCTTAGTCATGTTAGTCAAACGATTGAAAGTTACTAATGCCCATATTCTTGCACTCTTTGCAGTCTTGTGCCCTTGGATTGTCCCTTTACAGCGTCCTAGTAAGCTAATCTACTGTACTAGCGGAAGTCCGATATGGCAAACCCTTGCCTTACACCGCCTTTCTAAAAATGTCTAGCATTATACAAAAAAAACAAAAAAACTTTAAACGATAGTTTTAGGTAAACAACGGAATTGGGATGATTCTTAATGTTGGTTGTCTATAATTCCCATGATCAGATGATATCAATTACAAAATTTCTCCATTTAATAACTTAATGTGATAATACTCTTTCATTTTTATTATTAAGAAACTCTTCTTCTCGTTATCATTAACATTATCTTTCATGTTTATTAACATTCATTTAACAATTATTAAAAAATTAATTGCATTTAATGTGCAGTAATTTGCCAAGCTTTTCTTACATCCTCATCAATACGTAGAGAGGTCGCGATATTGACGAAGAAACCCGTTCATGCGCGAACAATTTATTTGGTTATTTATATCATTTTAGATCAATGTACCGTGTAGAAAAACAAGATGATTGTTTAAGAATGTTTGTTTTCAGTACAATAAAATGTATAATCAGGTTTCACTAAAATGCAATCAACCTAATTCTACCGGTGCGTCTCTTTCTTATTCGAATGATGTAGTTTTGGCTTTTAGTAAATTTCTATAATGGCATTAGATACAGGGATATATTTGTTTATTGGTGTGTGTGTCTTTGAAGTAATTTATTTAGTTTTGCGTATGACAGTATGAAATTCCAATGTATGATTCGAAATAGGTATTCCGATCTTATGCAAAAAATTAGACAAATTACTGTCAAAAAGGTTCATTAAATCGATGCATTAAAACAAAACCTTTCAGCTCGTCATGTGCTTTGAAGAGGCATAATTAGATTACGTTATTACTTGCAGAAGAGGACGTACGAAGTACGATAAACTTGAAAAAAGAGAGAGAGAGAGGAGGGACAGAGAGAGAGACAGACAGACAGAGAGGAGAGAAAGAGAGAGAGAGGGAGAAAGAGGAGAGAGGAGAGGGGGGGAGAGAGAGAGAGAGAGAAAAAAATGTCAAGAGATTTAAGGAAATTGCCTAAAATTGAAAGAAATTTCACAATCATTAAAGGAAATTTTCTAAAAATATAAGAATATTGGTCAAAAATTGAAGAAAAGTTTTCCAAACATTGATGGAAATTTCAAACATTTTTACCGAAAATGGAGGAAAAAATTGTTTCAAAATAAACTTTTTTACCCGAAAATTGCACAAAAATTAAGGATTTTTTTTAGAGATTTCCATTAAATTTTCGGAAAATTGAAAGAAATTTACAAGGAGGGGTTCTGCCTTTTTTTGGAGTAATGAAAGTTGTTGGAATTTTTCGAAGAAAGGTATTTCAACCCCCAGACACCTTCCTTTTTAGATCCGCCCCTGGTAATAAAACTTAGTTATAAATGACGCAGTTTTCAATTTTTTGAATATTTGGGCAATTTTCGCGAAAATTGTGCTTATTTTCTCTTCATTTATTTCTAGACAATTTTCTTAGATTTTTAGGACAACGGACGACAGCTTTGATAAAATATTACACTCGCTCCACACAATTTTTGGATGTACAGAGGCGTCGGATAGTACGGGGCAGTTAGCCCCTGAGAAGTGCGGTTGAATGCTTTTTTCGATTGGGAGGTATAAAATTGGGAAATTATTAACATACACAAAAAATAGGTATCATTTATCAAAAGTAAAGCAGATATCCCGATTAGCAGCAACGTTTGACTGTTTGATGGAAACTTATTTTACCTTGGTATTTTCATTTTAATTGTGATAAAAACTTGGGGTCCTATTGCTACCCCTGCACCTTAAAAACTTTCATAAACTACGTATACAGGTATACACACTAACAAACACGACAGGGTGAAAATAAACGATCTAAGAGTGGTTGCAAATTTACAAATGAATTTCATCATGCAATCAGCTTTCAAAATGCTTGGAAATGCAGAGCTATACATATGTTATGCAGTTATGTGGATAAACCAAATGTCCAAGATCGTGTTTTATGCAAAATTTTATCAGAATATATATTGTTTGATTTCAAAATCAATTAAATATGACATTTTAACAATTAAGCATGTACACACTATCTAACGATATAAACATGCAACATAAGAGCAAAACTGGTACGCACTTGTAAAGATTTGAAAACTTCAAGATATTTGCACTAAGCCTCAGCCACTCAATAATGTGTTTGATATTGACACCAAAAACAATAGGAACCATTTTTGAGTCGTGATTAATCATTGTGCCAAATTTGACATGCCACTGATGTCTGGTTCACGAGGTACCGTTATACAAGTTGTTTTCAGTAAAACCACATTTTTTTTATAAGAAGGGCATCTTCACCAATCCTAACACTTTATTTATGCCAAAGAAGATGTAAACCAGATATATGGTTATCAAAAAAAGAGCATTTAAATATGTTTTCATTTTGATCCACCCACTTATTAACATACGCGATATCGATACTAAAAATAATAGGGACCATCCATGTTTAGGTCATGATGCATCTATGTGCCAAATATGCCATGGAATAGATGTGTTTACAAGAAAAGATATATCTTGGCTGCACCCACAATTTTCTATTAAATTAATCTCTTTTGTATTGTTGTGAATTACTACCCTTTCAAAAACCTAAATTTCTTTGTTTATTGTCTATAATAGCATTATTGTTCTCCCAGGACAAAGACTAGATGAATTAATAGGCGGCAGCAAGACTGTCACCTTTGAATTGCATTTGAAGTACATTCCTTCTTAATGCCGAACAATCGCAACATTCGCCGAAACATTCGCAAAGGATGTTTCACAAGTTGATCATCATCAGTGACTTTGCATAATTGTCTAAAAGTTTAAAATAAGCAAATACTTAAATATCTAGTGGTCATACTATGATATTGCCAAGTTACATGTCCTTGGTTCAATTCCCGGCGGGTCCTCGTCCATCAGTTCTTCACAGGTAGATTATTGTTGAAGACTAGATGTAAAAAACCCAATATATCAATCTACATTCTAAAACTGAATGTAAAAACTTGCTTAAAACACAGATATTCATAGTGTGTTAGCACCGGTAGTAGGTCTAAGTGGCCTCTATGCAGTCGCCAGGGGCCGTCCCCAGGGGATTTTCCCGAGGGCATGGTGAGGGGTGTAGGGTAGGAAGTAGTCCTACCTTCCCCAGCCAACGCAGGTCGTAGACGAGTCTGTCATCTTTCGTGTATGGTTTTGAGATCACTGCCTTATACAGCCACTTGGGCGTCCCCTCCAAGCAGTGTAGGGTATCACGATGGTATGATTAGGGGTCGATTGAAGGGGGTGGTAGTACCTGTCCCAGCCAATGCAGGTTGTAGACCAGTCTATAATATTTTGCGTACGGTGTTGGGATCACTGCTTTATAAGGTCACCTATGCGCTACAATGGTATGGTAAGGGATCGATGTGGGCCGAGTTTAGGGGGAGGAGGGGGGGGGGGAGGTAATCGTACCTGCCCCAACCAAAGTAGTGTACCGTAGGCGGCAACCATGGTAGTTGTAAGATCCTCCTTCCGCCCTTGTAAGGGGACTACTATTAGGTGGATTTAATACTCGTAGGGTAATGTCGTGAGGTCAGGTTGTATCACCCGTTTATCGTAGACGAGCCTGTAGTGTTTGGTGAACGGTAACGTCACTACTGTGCCAGGGTCACCTCTCTGGATGCGGTATGAATAATGGACAGGAGTGGTGATTCCTATTTGTTTTCATCGAGCGCACGGCCTGTCGCACAATCGATGTGGTTTACCATGTTTCGGATGCCGTGGCGTCAAAGTTAAAGATTTAGCTGGTATCATGCTTGATAATTCCCCGCACTTTACAGGTGGTGTGCGTTCTCCCTGTCGTGATCGACATTACCTGATACCTGTAGTTCTTTATGGTGCTGCTTGGTTGATTTTCAGACTACCATGCTGTTTTAAAGTCCCTTCACTGGTTACCAGTCAAAAAAGAATTGATTATAAAATTATTTTACAAGTTTTCAAGTGCATTAAAGGCCTTGCTCCAAATTATTTATGTAAAAAGGTAGTTGAAAAACCCTCCTGCTATGACTTTCGTTTCAAGTCCCTATTTGTTCCCCGTATTAAGCATACAACTCTTGGCGAAAGGGCCTTTGCTCATAAAGGTCCTTGGTTGTGGAATTCACTCCAAATTAAACTCAAATGTATTGATAATGTATCCTTGACCTCCTTCAAAACTAAGCTTAAAACCCTCTTGTTTAAAAAGACATTAGTCTAATGTTCAGCTTGATCCATTGTATTTCTATTTATGTTGTCATTTCTGCATTCTTATTTTCGTATCTAATTTCCTTGTATGTAAAGCGCTTTTGAATGTTTGTACAAAATTAACGCTATATAAATTTATGTATTATATTATTGTTATTATTATTATTATTATTCAGAGTTACTGACACGAATTCGGTGATGTAGGACCCCATTCCATGCGGTTTCTCGATTTCGTCGGTCATTTTGTCGAGAAAGTTTCCGAGGGGTGGGTCAAAGGTTCCGGTTCGATGATTGTGGATGACGGAGTCGGTATCGAAGTAGAGTACACGTTCATCCAGCTCTCCTAATTAGGAGTAGAACATGAGCCTGGCCTGAGCCGTGGTGTAGGCGGCGATGAACACATTGGTGGTAGGCGACACCTCAATATAGCTATCAATCTCTTTCCATTGGATCTGGGCCGTGACATCGTTGGTGAAATGTACGTACCTTACAGTTTTTTTGTTGTCCAACAGTAACTTGTAGAATGTCTCGAGCGAGTTGACGATGATGGTGTTGGACAATGTACTCCGCCGACCGAATTTGACTCAGAATGAGTTTAATATCAGTTTCGCTCATAAGCGTTTGCCTTCGTTTTTCATAATGTTTCAAAGGTTCAGTTAAATGCCTTCATGAGCCTCGTATTCCTCTACATGGTGTTGTATGTGGCCACCCACTCGCCTCCTGCTTGAGCCGCAAAAGGTATTGATGTAACTTGTGAACAGACCGATTCCCCTGCTTCTGGGTCGTATCGTGCCGTATTATAAAAATGCCACACTTCCTCAATATGCAACACCTTATACCCCATTTCCACGGCATTTTGCAGCTCACAACTCACCCAAGTACCACGGAGTGCCCGCTGGTCCTCGGTATGGTCACAGGGATTCAGGTTACGATCTTGAGCACAAGTAGAACACAGCGGGAACAGGGATTTTCCACGACATTGGTACGGGAGCATAGGGTGGTATAGCCATCGTGGAGGTAGGACGGTACATTTGATGAGTTCCTCGTAATCATCAACGTCAGTCGTGTTAAGGTTTTTGATAATAGTAGATAATAGAATGACCTACAGGGTATGTGCCATACTTGTTCACCCAAGGGTAGAGCGAACATACGTCAATGTACCGAATTTGTTCGTCTCCTTCGACGACATGATGGAGCTTGACGGCATTGTTCCGCCCGCCAAAAAAGCATCCCGAGGGTTGAAGGATTCTGTAATATCGAGCGTATCGGTAAACGTTTTCATATCGAGTTCGTCTTATAGGGCTTTACTGTAGGTACACTTCCAGATCTCCACGACGGTGTAACCCTCTTGCTCCAAACAGGCTCGACTTTGGGTGAGTGCTGTGTCGTCTATCGTTTGTTCACTATGTGGAAGGTTTTGCTTACTGTTTGTCATTTGTCATCTGATCGGGTACATAGTGCTTCGCCGAAGGACAAGGTCCAACGTAGGTCTGGTGGTCTCGCGTGTTAAAGAAAAAAAGGAAGTAATCCTTCTTTAGTTCGGATAATGCAAAGGTTTTAGAAGGACGGCTAGGGAAGCCAAAATGAAATTGCACGAATCATTAATTTTTACTTTCTTCATGACTTTCGTACCGTTCTTGGCTTTTTCTTTCAATTCGATACTCATCAATTTTGATCCGGTCGTAATAACGTTGCGACACATGCCTCGACGGTTCATAAAATCAAGAATTAACTGCCCGTCGTAGGTTTCATGTTGTGCGCAATGGTGATCACGCCGTAGTTTTCAGGACTTACTAGACAGAGACAAAACTTCTTGATCGTCCGTTCTCCTTGGAACACGTACTCACGTGGACCATACGCCACACAGGGCTGAAAGACACCGCCGCTCTCCATACACTTCTTGCATACTCGTTAGACAACGCAGTAGTTTGGCACGTGAAGGTAATCACCGTTACCATGTACGTCCTTCTAGGTGCACTCAAAACCAAAGAACACGTAACGCAGCACCAGTTCATTTTCATTCGTTACACCGTCCGTCTCCCGGGAGGTTCTTCGTTGTCGTTCTCTTTGACAACCTGCATGTAACAAAGATGATTGCATTGTTGTTGACTCTGACAGATGCAATCGTACCGTTTCCCGCATTCGTGTCGGTCTTTGTGGGTCACTCCACAGGAAGAGCACAGTCGAATGCGCTGACAAATTGATTTTGGGGCTTGCTTCTTCTTGGTTTTGATCGTAGCGTTACTCCGTTTAGGTGTCATCTTGTGGTTTTGTTAGTTTTTTTGGTTCTTGTAGGATTGATCGCAGTCGGGGCAGTGGTTCCATGTTACGAGGAGGCAGGCATCTTTTTCGGCATTAAAACAACAGCCACACATGTTAGTACAGCGACGATGTTCAAAATGGTCACACCCTTTCCAGCAACGATCACAAAAGGAGTAAGTGTGAAGAAAGCCGGGCATGGATGTGATGACGTCAAAGTGAATTTGATGGTAAAGAATGTATAGCTTGTCGTCTTGTTTCGGTATTTTAAACAGGAACAGGTCGTAGGGGTTGTTGGTAACAATGATGATTTGGTACGTGGGAATTACAGCTTGGAATTGGTTAACTTCCTCCAGTCCACAGGGTGCCATAGGGACGCCTCATTTGCGTAACTATCTGGTCAATCGTTCATGCTCGTCGTAACCTCGACGAATATTGTCCCACTTGATGGTAGGGTCATCGTCCTTGTGCAGTCGAGTTTGTGCGGTGACGAGGGCACGGGCGATACTGAGGGCGTCTTTGTTCGTCACCTGAATGACGCAACGTTTCTTCGTCAACCATGGGATTAAATTAGTTCGGCCTTGTCCGTTGGGTATGACAATATGAAAGACCTGGATGTCTACATCACTGTCGAGCACAAAATATTGTTTTGGATTGGATGACCCTTTCAATGGTGGTAAGGACACGTTCTACGCTGACTTGATCGCGACGGGTCAATGTCACCCAGATAGGTGTAAGTAAGATTGCTGCATAAATCAAAACTCACTCAGTCTTGTGGTGCAAAGCCATCCACCAAAGTATTGAGCAAACTTTGAAACAAGTCGCACAGAACCTAGTTAACATCTTGGCGTTGATGAGCGTAGTTGGCAATCATCTCCCCTTTAATAAAACGGATAACGGATTAGTCGCGAACGTTTCGTTTTTCGTCCTAGATGTTTACTTCGTTCACCCCTTGAGACAGAAAATTATTCATACAATCGTTCCTTCTTTCTGTCCTCCGACTTGAGATATCCCCTCGGGGATGGCAGTTCCTTTACACTACGACGCTTTAGCATTTCAAAGGTGGTTTCAGAGGGTACCACTTATTCGTCATCCGAATGACGCCGCTTTAGTACAGGCTTATGGTACCGGTATACGGGCTGATGTTGGAAGACAACCCAGTCGAGAGCCCATCCGTCATTGGCGAGATCCCGCAAAAATTGTACGCGTTTATTAAAGGTACAGTAGTCACCTAGCCTTGCTCATCGCCCCATGTGTATTCGTTTGTGTTCCGGTTCAATCAATACGGCCACTGGCGGGTTGGACTCCATTGGATCTTCCACCCGGTCGTCTTTATCTCCTCGGTGAACGTTCAGAAATAAACCATGATGATCTGTTGAGTAGAAGTTTAGATTTGTCAAAAAAGAATACAACTTAAAACTTAAGAGGATTAAACTGTAAAAGGTATCGATGATATAGATATATCGCCAAGCTAATGTAACGATTATCGAAAATATCGTTATAATATTGATAATATCGTCACAATCTACTGAGTAACATCTGAGAAGCATTTATTCCTGAAACGTATCATTCGATGAAGAATTTTTTTTTGAAAGTGTGTGTTTTGAGAAACAATTTTTGGTTTGAGCATGACATTCGAGAACGAAAATTTATTTTGAAATATCTGAAAAAAAGACTTGCAGGTCTAGTAAAATATTGATAACAATAAAAAAATTAACACAAAAGGAACTAAAGAATGAACAGGTCTGATATTGATTAAACGACTTAAAAGCATTCATGCATATTGCAGAGCTGCAGCTACCAGCTACTTTAATCAGTCAAATTTCCGACAATCCAGGTTTTATGATTAAAAAGTGTACATGGTGATATATATTACATATATTGATTGTTTGCTGATTGAGTTTGATTCTGATATGATCTGAAACCCCTAATTAAACGTTGCTTTTTCAAAGTAGTTTGTGGTCGTGTGATCATGTGTCGTTATTTCTCAGTTTCCAATTCATATTGTATCTGCTTTGTCCTATCATTGGAAAAAGAAATTATTCAAAATCAATTCCCAATGAAGAGACATGGTTTCTCGTCTCCTTGGACAGTTGGAAGATCTCGTTCATACTCTTCATCATTGGCAGTGTAATTGACTGAAATAATGGATCTGTGATTAGATACACTATAGCAGAAGTTTCTAAGCAATCCAAAGGTTTGAAAAGAATAGGGAGGACAACTATAAAACACGCC
>JAIGNY010002020.1:215000-475000 GCA_020152595.1 Chiridota heheva
ATATTTTATAGTGTTATGTTCTTTTAATAATTTTCCGAGAAATGTAACCCCTTACCCTACCCCTTCCCCCTTTTCAATGTTAAATTTCTTTCTTCCTTAACGTCATTTCTAGGAAAAACAGTAACAACGGCCAACATTGAATGGGGAAGGGGAGGGGAGGGAAGGACAATTAATATAGTTAGGTAGGGGAGGGGGATATTGGCGGCGTCAATGAAGTTATGAAAATGTCCTAAAATTCTAAAATATTAATGACAATTGAAAGAGTAGAGATTGAAGAAGCAACAAAAAAAATTCCAGCATTTCTGATTTCTAAATGTGGAATAATTTACAATAGAAAAGTAGCCTAATGAAAAACTTCACATACCTTTATTAAGTGTTTCAACAAGTTTTGTCCAAGATTGTAGATTCATAAGAGAGATTCCTTACTTTGGGAACAAGTTAGTGGCTCTTCGCTGAACCTGCTGCAAAATTAACTTATCCTTCTCATAAAAGGGACTCTTAGCCTGAATAGCATACTCAAGGTGAGACCTGACTAAGTGTTTATACAAATTAAGAAAAACCGCTCTACCAAGAAAACAAAAAATTCTTCTAATCAAACCAAGCATCCTATTTGCTCTTGCAGTTGCTAAAGAACACTGTTTAGACAGTTAGAAGGCTTCAGATTGCTAGAAATGACAACACCTAGATCTCTTTCTTGATCAACACAACTAAGATTTGAACCGTTATGCAGTAATCAAAAGCCAAATTGCTCTGTCCAAAATGAGTAACTTTGCATTTATTTACATTGAATGACATCTGCCACGTTTGGGACCAAGAAACTAACTTATCCAGATCAGTTTGCAAAAGTAAAGAATCACTAGCATCATTAACAATCCTGTACAGCTTGGTGTCATCAGCAAATTTACAAATCTTAGAGCCAAGGGAAACATCATCATCATTTTTAATGAAGATTAAGAACAGAACTGGACCCAACACAGAATCTTAGGAACACCACTTGTAACCTTCTTTCATGGAGATACTTCACCATTAACAAAAACTCTTGGTGACCTGTCAATTAAACAAGAATGTATCCAACTGGCACACTTTCCCTCCATACCAAGCGCTCTTGTTTTTATAATGATCCTGCCTAACGGAACCTTATCACATGCGTTTTGGAAGTCCAGATAGATAACATTATGACCAGAATCAACTAGTTTAGTATTACCATCAAGAAACTCCAATAAATTAGAAATACAAGACCTCTTAGGTAAGAACCCATGCTGGGACAAATTCAACAAACCATTGACCAGTAAATGATCTAGTACAACATCCCTAACAATGGACTCCATGATCTTGCACACAAGACTTATGAGACTCACTGGCCTATAGTTACAGGAAAAACTGTGGTCATCCTTTTTTTTTAAATAGGAGTGACATTAGCAATTCTCCAATTACTAGGAACTACACCAACATCAAAGCACTTTGAAAGGATAATACTCAAAGATACAGAAAGAACATCAGAACACTGACGTAAGATAGCGGGATGTAGACTATTTGGACCGGGTGCTTTATTTAAATTCAGACCCTTCAACTTCGTAGACACAACATCAACTGAAAAATCAAAATCCTTAATGGATACTGGAGAGTGCACACTAAGATAAGCACAACATAATCAGCAGGGGACTCCTTAGTAAAAACAGACACAAAGTAATCATCCAAAACCTCAGCCATATCCTTACCACTATTGATGGTAACATTATTATTACCCTGAAGGGGACCAGCCACCTCCTTGGTTTTTGCTTTCAGCGAACATCAGAATGAAATGACTTAGAATTAATCTTGACCTCTTTGCACAAACGTTTTTCAAAAAGAACTTTAGTATCTCTATCAAACCCTTTGTTAACTTGTCATGATCCTTATACCTAGCAAGCTCCGCAGGACACCCACTGTGTTTATAACAACGCCACAACTTCCAAGACATCTCCCGAGACATCCACACTGACCGACTACGCCTACAGACTTTCTTTATTGGGACAAACCTATTTACACCCTCCAAAACTTTACTTTGGAAAACATCCCATGATTTTGAAGGATCTAAGTCACAGAGCAAAAAAATCCAATCGAATGACAAATTATTCTGAAGTGCAGCAAAGTCAGCATTCTTGAAAGGATTCACCTATATGCTGGCAATGGCAGCTAAATATACACCGTTACCAAGTGTTGTGTAAATATTTTCGCAGTTAAAAATGTTTTCTGTTTTGTATTATATTATACTCTGTTTGTGTTGTTATAATTCAGATCATGTTGGAAATCCTAATAATCATAAAGTGACTTGTACTCCGTTTTTGGTTTCAAAGATCGTGGAATGCCTTTAATTATTTTTCTAAGAAATAACAAAAGAGGATATTTTCTATTAAAAGGTAGTTTGTTAAAGAACTGCAATGACATATTGAAACCTGTTAAGAATCGTCATTTAAGTGATAAATCTTTGGGTTAGTATGTAAACCTGCAGTCATTTGAGTTTATCCACAAACAAAGGAAACATCAGATACATCTAGAAACTAACGAAATAGAGAAACTTCTCTGTGTACTAAGGTAATTTCTAAGTTAACTTCAAAGTTAAGTTTTGACGAGGTTAACTAATGGAATTGTGAAAGTCAATATCACCATTAGCCCATATGGTTTCGGAGAAGACAAAACAGAAAATAAGATAGGGTCTTCTTTACTTATTTGAACAGATGGTGTTTGAAACCGGTTTCAGTACAATATGTCTCGCGCTTATGCCATCAACGGTGTCAGCTTGACTACCGAGATTAATTTCAATTGTGTTGTGATAAATTGAATGAACGGTAACTATTCAATTAGTTGGTGCACCTCACATCCAAAAGATGACGTCATTTGCTGAGTGAAAACAAAGCTTTGCGCGTTTATGATACGAACGGCAAGCCCGTGTGCATGTGGTATGCAAAGTCGGACACAAATTTTACGATTAGCAATTGTTAATTAAACTCCATTTTTATTAATTAGATGCTTCCTTAGTTGATTGTGTAGTTAAGTACAATAATTAATTGAGGTTGATATAGATTTTAACGGACAATCGGACATTGTGTCTGTTACTGGTATACCTGCTATGTATTTCAATGTAGGTACGTTGAACACACATGGTTGAAATTTGTGTCTGTCACAGAAATTTCGAATTGACCAAAACAGTGATATATTTTTACTGAAAATTCAACAAAGCGACGCCACATATTCCGAATCGATCATCATACATTGTATCAAAGGATTAAACATTAAGCTTTGACATTTATTAGTTAATATTTAAGAAAAAAATCGCAAATTAAATCATGGCATGTAAACAAACACAGCTGATCGCTTGTTTTTACTCCAGCGGCGCGCGGTTACTATGCACTATGCAGTCTGATGACCTCAGGTCACGAAGTTCTCGGAGATCCAACCAAGTGAATACTACAAATCAACTCTTACATGAAATAGAAATATGAATGAAATGTACATTTAAATAGAATAAGGATCTGTATGACTGAAGCATGAACTAGACATTAAATTAAGGCTCGGATAATTAATGATACAATTTATATTTGCAACCTATTAAATCGCAGCTGATTTTCTCCAAGGTTTTAGAAATTACACCATGCTTAATTTCTAGAAACTCCACCCACAACCCACAAGTTATGGTTCTTGCAGTTAAGATTAAAGGTTGTGGGTGTGGGGGTATGAAAGATTACACCATGCCTGATTTCTAAAAAAACCCACAACCCACAGGTTATCAGGTTAATTCTATTGCAGTTAAGAATAAAAGGTTGTGGTTTGATATCTATGATAACTCTTGACTCCTTTGACAGTTTCCTGATTTCTAAGATTAAGAAACCGTTTGCAGTGTCCGTGTACCAAATTGTCATGTTTAACATTGCAATCAACATACAAGATTACCATTGTGGCTGATATTAGAGCTGCAGCCAAAAGAGACCTTGGTTGCTTCAAAGATATGCTCTTCCGGGCGAGTCTATTCAGTGGCAAAGCGGGGTCCTATAAATTGATGGGATTGCAAATCGCTAAAGAGGTAAGAGGTATATGAAAAGAACACACAAAAATGATTTCAGCACATGCGCAATTAATCAGTTAACCGTTTCGAGAAGAAAACAGCCAATCTTAAAAGAAATCTGTAAGATTGCAAAATGGCTACATCCATGTAAAATAGGCTAATATGATAGATCATCAAGCTGTCAAGTCAGTATCTAATCTGGTCATAGTCACGAATATGTGTCTTTTAATCAGATTATTAACTTCATAGTAGAATAACTTCAACAAGACATATTGTAGCTCTTATTGATTTGCCTTGGTTTTGTCCATGAAGAGATGTTGTAAAATATCAGTGTCGCATAAAAGGCCGAGCCATTTATTGAATGAACTACATAAAACATATCATTTTAGATTCGATATACTTTTCTCTATGCCTAAATGCAATTGGCTCAATTGATGCATTTGGATTTTGTTTAATATAGCAAATACTTCACTGTCCCCTCAGATATAAAGATTATTCAATATAGCGGATCCCACTGCAAATATTGGTGTAATCTATTTTAACAATTTTGATTTTGTCTATGTTCTATCAGTTTATCGATAAGTAATATTGTTACTATGCTATATTTTATATTCTTTATCAATTTGTAACTTTTATTACTTTTATGCATATGTAAAGCACTTAGAGTTTATTGTTAGAATAAGTGTTATATAAATATGATTTAATAAATGAGATAAATATAGATTATTAGATACAACCCGATCACATGTTTTACATGCATGCATTTGAAATTTCAAGAACAGAATTTATCTTATAATGAACAGAGATGAGGCAAAGAAAAGGGGAAAAGACTGGTTTGCGTCTCCTGCAAGGCAATACAATTAAAATGAGAGAAATATGCAGAAACATGGTATACAGTGGTAATTAATCGTCACGAGAAATAGCAACTACGAGCATGCATACGTTTAGTGAGACAGAATTAAAACGGAAGTACGCGACATTAAGATGATTGAATGATTGATTCAAACATTTATTCAAGCACACTTTAATACAGAGTACAGATATATACAGATATACAAAATGATACATACAATGAAACAAAGATATTGATTTATACATTCATTCATTATAAAAGTGGCTAAGGAGCGCCACACAGGAAGTTAGAGTAACTTATAAACGTGTGGCCTACAGAACACAAAACACATAAACGAAGGCTCCCCCATCCCATCCCACCCCCACCCCCTTACATACACACACACACACACACAAAGATAAACATACACATCCCAGTGTTTTTGCTTCCCATCCGCTTTTATACTTCTAACACATTCCCAAGCAAATGAATAAACTGAGAAAAACCTCGATGATTTCTCCATTTCATGAAATATACGCAGAGGATCTAGAGTAGGGGGAAAAGTATAGTCAAAATGTTGCATTAACCTAATTACATTAACAACAAGTATATTTTAAAATTATGATGATACCTCTTTAAGCATTTCTGAATCTGAATGAAATTTATTGAAACGAAATGCATTTCATCTCATTATGTACCTCTCTTGTTCAAGTATGTGTGTCAAGCTATAGGTAATTAATATTTAAAAGGCCAAATCATTGCAGAAGAAATGGAAAAGAAAGAAAGAAACTGTTAACGTCTTATTTTGCATTGGCAAACGTGAGCTTGTCAGGAACATATACACTGTATGAAGGGTATAAAATATAGTTTATTTGTTATTCAGTATAGCCTGTTATGCACTTCTATACTTTATGTTTCAGATAAGGGTTTCTGGGTTTTATTAGTGTGACTAATCTTACTATTGTTAAAGCATCGCAGACTTCTCAGCATAGGTCAGCCTATCTGCCATTGTACGAAGCTTTGTATAGTGTTTTATATATTGTATTTGTAAAACAATTCGCAGGTGTTCTTTATGTACTTTTTATTTGCTGGTTTTTATTTGTTCTTTTTAAAATGTGATTGAAGCCCAGGAAATATCCAGATGTGCATCCATTTCCGCTCTTTTTGTATTTCTATGCATAGTTACTATAATATAGTTATTGATTATCAAACAATTTAAAGTGAGTCCACATATCTACATATGTAGCACTGTGAAATGCAAATACAAAAATGCATCTGTTTATTCGGCTTATTTACTACAGTTCCTGAAAAGCAATGATACTTTACATAAATTGCTAAAATGTAAAAATCTTAGAATGCAGTTAAAATGAATCCAAGCTAAATACATGCTTTAAAAAAAAAGACAATGTAATAAAGATTGTGTTCGTGCTTCACGTGCAAATATATTGTTTCGTTATCTTATTAAGAATGGAAAGAATATTAACTAAAACAATTGATAAACTGAGATAAACAACAGCCAGACAGCTCGACTGATAAAGGATTCAGCGGTTGATTTTTTTTTTTAAAGACTGAGAAAAAATCCCAGTCCCCTACGTTCCCATATTTCATTCCGTATTTGACCCGGACTTAATGTAGCTGACTGCTAATGGATCATTAAATAGCTTAGAATTTAAACAGTACTTACGCTCAAGATTCCAGTTTGGTTTTGTCTATTATTTTAACTGAAATGCTTTTACTGGTAACACACTGCATACATTAAAACGCGTAAATGGGCGCAATCTAATATTATGAACCCTTATTAAGTTAGATGTGTTTTAACTGCCACTGATAAAATTCCCGTTTAAAATTGACTATTTAATTGGTTGTTACACTTCATTAACAAGTTTGGTTGAATTGTGTCGCATTTTAAATCAAATCAGCTGGTTATTGATTTAAAAATTACAAAATACCTGCAATAATGAATGTACATTTTGACCTTAAAAAATATCCATTATCATTATGACAAGAAGATGTAAAAGGCCGTTAAAACGTTTGATTATGGCAACAACTTTTTACCTTTTCACTTTGTCTTCAATGGGCATGAAACATTACATTACAGTGGTACGGTTTATTGAGAAACAACACAATTTGAGGTATGTGATGATATAAACAATGGAAGCTTGTTTCAGTCAGTCAGTAAAATTGTGTGATAAGAACTTTAACGTCACCTTTGCCCTTTTAAGTACTAAATTAAGAATAAGAATTCAAGATGATAATTACAAATGTGTCCAGACTGCCAGACCGTTAAATTGTATCACGTAAATACCAGTTCACCTTTTCATTTTTCAGTGACGACGACGACGAGTGAACACACAATTACAATGACGGGGTCGTCACCTGCGTAATCGGTTATGATAGTAACAATGCTATCACGAAACGCTTAATACAACCCGGACGAGAAGACAGGTACGACGTACGGACAGACATAACATCGACAACCAAGTCAATGTCCACGGCCGTTGATAACCAGTTGTGGTGCACTGACGTGTCTACCCAACCCAGGCTTGAACCCAGGGCCATGTATGATAACCGCTACACCATAATAGGTAGATATCTTTCATCGATTACATACCCTAATTAAAAATTGAGTTGATTGTACTCAGTAGAACAATTTGTCATTCAAACATAAAAAATGACAAACAAATGAGATATGCTACAGAACTATGAACCTTAATTTGTTGTTTTCCGATAAAGAACATTGGGTGAAAATCAAATTGGCATATTTCCATTTTTTATGAAAGAGGCGGTGCCGTCTTAAAACAAATCGCAATGACGTCAGTAAGTACGTGTACGTATCAACGTATACAAGAGAAGCGTAACTTATACTTATACAGTGTGTGTATTGAAATTAGGTACATGCACGTTGTGCGCAGAGTATGTATGTGTCGTAACATGACATGGCCGAGTTGAATAAAGCTGTACAAATTCGTCGTTAGTATAATAGGGAGCTTTAAATTTCACGACGCGGAGTCGTGCGACGGGAAGTTAACCGACAATGTACGTCGTCGTACCGACTTCCCGTCCTGTTGGTTTTACGACGGGGAAAATGACAGTCATGTGATTACACTCGGTTACGACGCTCCAATTATAAGTTACTTTTGGGAAAATGGCGAAGCTTCATCGAATTCGTGCAAAAGAAAAAGTCACGCACTTCGATTAGATCAAGCTCTTTGCAAGTAGCCCGAAGTTCATATGCTATGTAATAAACATATGTAAGAATTTCCAAGATGTACCAGTATAACGTAGAATATCTGAGCACCGATAAAGATGCAAATACTTCATAACTCTTTACTTTAAGCTTTAATCTTCAAAATATCAAAGACAAAAATTTGAGTCAAATTTAAATTTTTTGATGAGCAAAAAACTAGCAATTGCTCAATTATGTTTAAAATGCAGATGACGTCACACGTTATCCCAAGTTGCCGTTTTCAGCACAACGTGAAAAATCCTGACACCCGGTGTAGAATTTTAGGGATAGCGAGAAGGTGAAGTATTCGCATGCGCAGAACGTCGAACGTGACGTCATTTTGTTGTAGCGAAGTCCGCGTCGTGAAATCTAAAGCTCCCTATTAATAGAGCTACTACCCGGTTATTAGCTGCATGTTTTAATTCAAATGAGGGGAAAAGATAAAGAACAAATTATACCTTTAAGAGATTCCAACTCGTTATGTTTGACACAAAAGCACATCGCGCGAAGCCAATCGCCAGTATCCATTCGGCCACAACATCGCGAAATATAATCAGATGATCGAAAGAGGCGCGTATAGCCATTGGTTGAAATTTCAACCAATTCAAAAGCTAAAACTGAATGTCCTTATGCCAAAACCGCACCTTTAAGTATTTCTAAGAGCTAAATGCTTGTTTTGCTGGGGTTGATTATATGTACGATGTGCGACCAGAGTGATTAAAATTGCGTGTGAAAAAAAACATCTTTCATCAAGTTTTTTCAACTGATTTGAGAGAGGGATTTCATCACGTGACTCTAACTCATCTCGATGTCAATTTTCCGGACATTCGTTGTTGCGCTTCACACAGCTCAGTCACATCACACGTACAACAAACACACTGCCTGGTAACCTACCTACCAGTTCAGCGAATCTTATTGTTTTTGTTCGCGACGGCGATTTTACTTTATATTTTTCTAACGTTTTGTATATTCACCGGGTATACGAAGAGAACATTTTAAGTGAATATTATCTGATTGTTCGTTATACGCAGACAAAGCCTACATACCAGACATAAAGTGCCCACTGCAAATTCTACACCGAAGGTTGAAAGACGTAGCGTCTTACAGCAAAAACCCACTTCGAACGTTGATCAGGATCAGATGGAAATCGAGAAAACGTCTTTTTATTCCCCGGCACACGTCTATTAGTGCAACCAACGGCACAGCAAGATTCCAGCATAATTATCTTACAAAAATTATCTCATATAAGAACATGCAAGTGTTTGTAAGTCTAAATAAGTGTACAGCAGACGATCGTTCTCGCCCGACAAAATGGCGATGTAAACAAAATCACGTGACCTCATGACGTCAACTGAAACACCCTAATACGTTTATGAAGAAGGATGATCTTGATGTTTGGTGCTCTACAATAGACTCTAAGGTCTCGCTGAAATCCAATTAACCTATCTTCATCGATGCATCACTTTTCTTATGTCCAAAAATTTCAAACGTTTTTATAAGGTATGGGAATTTCGACGAAAAAAGCAGAAAATGATGTTTAGATATAAATGTATGACCTTTGAAGCAACTTACTGTCAGTTTGCAGAATACACTCCATACTCTTTTAATTTTTATATATTTTTGATAAGATTCCGTTTAAAGGGACATTTTGAAAAAAACTAACGCATCAAATGACACACATAGTGCATTTTCAGTGCCAAGAAAAGTGTATTAGCCCTTTCAAAGAAAGACTTTTGGCTTAGTACGGTAAACTTATATCGAGAAAAGTACAACATTTTAAACTTATGTGATGAGCAGAAGCCTGTAAATAATAAACTGGGTTAAAGAATCATAACTTCTAGTTTGTTGGAACAATTTGAAAACAAATCTTACAAACAGTGTGTTTTAATGAAAAACAGCATGAAAGTTTTTTTATTTTTCATTTGAAATGACTGAATTTATTTAAAATCACAAAATTGTTGAATATAGAGAATATATAGCAGTTCAGCCATAATCTAAAAAAAATTTTGCAAAGGATTACTGAATTCCTTTAGACTAGATACATTTCAGATTAGATTAGAACGTGCTGGGTCTGCAACATGTGCAGAAGGTAGACACCCAAATTGAGCAATCCAGTTTAAAAGCAATTTTGTCATTCACACAATTCCTGCTTTTGACATAAAGCAGGAATTGTTCTTCCGAAGGCAAAAGCAAAAGCGTCAATCGTTATCGCAATATCAAACATGCTATTTATATGGACTCCTTCTGACATATCTTATTTCATGAAAATGTATGCGGAGTGTTTGTTACTGTTCTTTGTCACATATATTGTCGCCTATGACGTATGTGCGAATGCGTGTAAAAGTAAAATGAGAAAAAAAGCACACATTTAGAGTACTCGCACAAAGAAGTAGTCGATAGGAACCGTATGCTTTTGTTACTCTTATTTGTCACATATACTGTCGCCTATGACGTATGTGCGATGCATGTAAAAGTAAAATGAGAAAATAAGCACAAATTTAGAGTACTCGCAGAAAGACGTATTCAATAGGGACCGTAGAAAAACACGTCCTTAATTTTTGCTCCAATTCTCCTTTACGAGAGTTAAAGTTTTATGAAAAATAGTATTCTAAAGGCTGGAAATTACCCTGGGCAGCACAATGGTCAGCAAGACATTTCCATTTCAGGGCTATAGAGGAAATGTATGTATTGTAATTGGCGTTTATACAATTAATCAATCTATATCAATGGTAATTGCATAGACACTTAATGTATAATTGCTGTAGCCTGAATACAATACCAAATATGTTACAAACTGTAAAAATTGCAAGTAAAAGACAAAATTATATTAAACAAAGATACATCTTAATTACAGAATTGAAAAAAACAATCAAAAATACAAGAAATCAATCCATGGAGTTGCTGATCTCACCACCTTAAGCATACAGCATAGTGGGGGAAATAGCTAAGAGGGTCAATATAGCTCTGTGACTTTTGGCACAAAAATGTACAAATTAGTACATAATTACCCCTTAAAATTACATATTTGACCTCTGACATCTGACCCTAATCACTGAAAAACATCTGAAATTTTTCACATTTATTGTACCCTCCTGTATGGGGAAAATAGTTGAAAGTGGTAAGTAGCTCTGTGATCTATGACCTCATAGTCTATGAGACGCAAATTCATGTACCAAGGTACCATGGTACAAGGGTTGGTATAGGTCTTGTACTTTTTAAGTTAAAAATGCCGCAAAAGTTAGCATAAAAAACACTTATTTGACCTTTGAACTATTGACCTTTGATCTTTTTACCTTGAAATATCTTTATTTTTGTTAGAATGATAAACCCTACCCACCTATGCAATTTGTAAAAATACTAAGTAACTCCTTCAAAAGATACAGCCATCATTAGAAACTTGTCCCATTTGATCTGTGACCTTTGTATCTCAAAACCTTGCCGACAAAAGGTACTGGCCAGGGGTACCCGTCCACCAATGTTGGTTTATGTGTGTATTATAGTTTTTGAGTTATAAGCGACACAAAATTAATTGTTGCACACCCTCTCCCCCCACACACATCTACCCCCCCTCCTCCCCCACGCTCACAAACCTACGGGTAGACGCACAAATCACCAAATTTTGTCCTGTTTTAGAAACTTATGACTCCTATCCCCTAATATGAGGTCATCATATGAGACCCCTGGTGGTGCCACCAGCCCCCCTAATATCAAGGGGTGGCCGGGTGGCCATGTGGTGTAGGAGGTACTGGCAGTTCTTTGCCTATACAGCAAAGTGACTACAATATCTCATTCCCACATATTTGTATATGTGGGTGATGTGGGTGGTGAGATAATGATATCTTCTATCAAACGACACCAAACTGTCATAAGATACGTTCAGCGTGTCTTGTACGTGTTTGTTACTCTTTTCTATCACTTGAACATTGTGACCACTAATTACAACATCCTCTCAATCAGACATCGACTGATTTATTTATCATAAATGACATTTGCAGGGTTCAAATATGGAGTATACTTTACAGAAACAATTTACTTCGTTATTTGGAAAGATGATCCTCTTTCGACCGCAACAGGTCATATTCTTGCCGAATAATACTTATTTGATTTCATACCAAACAAAAATTGGACCGATCACAATCATTCTAATCAATAAATATACGCAATAAAGGAGCTGTGCATGAACAGGATATCAAACAATTATCTTTGTAGTGAGCAATTCTTTGAGCAGAGCCTACAATGTTTTATAACACTTGAAAATAGGTTAAAATATAAAGTGGCTTTGGTGGAAAATTATTTGTTCATTGTGTTTGAATTTGCACAATTGGTCAGAAAACTACTTCATATAGAAAATATTGAAAAACATAAGAATGCTCAAAGAAAGAAATAAGTGGCTCTACTGTAGTTATTTCAATTAAGTTTATATTGTTGTTCAACGAATCTATTCCTGCAGTGTGAATCAATTTCCGATGCTTT
The DNA here is from genome assembly GCA_020152595.1 of Chiridota heheva. NCBI lineage: Eukaryota > Metazoa > Echinodermata > Holothuroidea > Apodida > Chiridotidae > Chiridota > Chiridota heheva. The sequence goes on from JAIGNY010002020.1 coordinate 227,574, forward strand.
CTTGCAAAAGTCTGGAGAGGAATAATTTGACAAAAATGATTCTGTCTTAACGATTGGGCTATCTTGACGCCCACTGAAGAGTTTAAGAACTTTATTATAAAAAAAAGCTGTAAGATTCAGCTCTTAATTGTTTTAAAAGATGAATATATGCTATTGCTATTGTCTAGTAAGTGAATTGCATTTGGAGAAATAAAGGCTGAAAATTAGATATCGCCTTCATGACGAACATCTCCGAAAACTTACGGCAAAAGTCAGTTATACATTTAGCACAAATGTCGCTGTGGATTTTCGTATAAGTCATCGCCCACTTAATGACTTAAGTGAATTAGTATGTGTGGTTATTACGTTTTCAAATCATTTAAGTAATTGGATCACGATTATCTTAATGTTTCTTTTTTGTTAGACCAGTGTAGTGTATTGCTGCGGTACATTGAAAAGCTCTACAACGAAGAAGAAACATACAAATAAATGAACAGGCTTTGTCCCGGTCGTTTGGCACAGTTGTGTGGTGAAAGACATCGAACATAAATATATATTCACTTGTTATTCATTGCGAATAACGCGTGTTTAAGCAACTTTCACGGGTATGTTAAAAGAATAAAAGAACTGCAGTTTGGCCTAATGTTTAATTACGTGGGGTCACTTTCCGTATGGGTAGAAGGATAGATCACGATTCTCCTTGTGTTGGTCGTTTACTTTTCATTCATTTGACCAGACTCATATTGTTTACCCAGTCTCCAACTGTCACAAAAATCGATGTTGGTTTGATATCTGAATATGTCACTCATTTGCAAATACAATCCCAAACACGATCCCTAACCATTAATGTCATCCCTTCACTGGCTTCAAATACAGCAAGGTATCATTTTCAACTTCTCCTGTACGTTAACTCCTGATTATCTTCGTAACTGTCTTCAATTTTACCCACCAAATCAGCCCTTGAGATCCAGGGCAGACTATCTTCGTTTGCAGTATCCACGAGCTCGTTTTCAAGCTGGTATTAGGTCCTTTTCTGTGTCTGCTTCTAAGGACTGGAATAAACTTCCTGCATTTATTAAGCAGTCTTCCTCCGTCCAAAATTTCAAGAAATCTGTCAAAGCTTATTAATTCCCATGATTATTCTGCTTGTTTACCGATCATATTTGTTTGCAGGTATTTTAGGTTTCATTGTAAGCACTATGAGCATGTTACAAGGAGTAGCGCATCAAATTCTTCCTGTATGTATGTATGTATGTATGTATGTATGTATGTATGTATGTATGTATGTATGTATGTATGTATGTATGTATGTATGTATGTATGTATGTATATATGTATGTATGCAAGTATGTATGTATGTATGTATACATGCGTGCATGCGAGCGTGTATGTATGTATGTATCTATGTGTGTATGTATGTATATATACTTACATACATATGTATACATACATATATGTATGTATACATATGTATACATACATGTATATATATATATATATATATATATATATATATATATATATATATATATATATATATATATATATATATACATATATACATATACACATTTATGTATACATGTATGTATACATACATGTATATATACATGTCGTAGCTATAATTTGTTATATATATATATATATACATATATACATGTATATATATATATATATATATATATATATATATATATATATATATATATATATATATATATATATATGTATATATATATATATATATATATATACATATGTAAATATACACGTCGTAGCTATAGTTTGATTATTTCACTTTTTCTTCGTTACCATTTTCCTGTTTATTCAGAATTTGATTGCACACATTCATTCTCTGGGATTGCTCTACTTTATTGGGCTTTGATCTTAAAACTACTTCCATCCACACCAATACCTATTTGTTTGTGTCAGTTCTGTATTGTATTTATCCATTTGTTTTGCTTGAATATATTTACTGATTTTTGCACAATGTGAAAAAAGAACAAGTAAAGGAAATTAACTGACTACTTATATCGGGATTGCCTGCATAACACGCGAAGTTGTTAGGAACGAATGTGGAATTGTAAACTGCACTTCTATAAGATTGAATGAACTATAGAATTACCCCGAGAATTACATGATCAGTAAAATTAATGCAGTCTTCAACTTTTTTTATTTCAAAGTTCGCTTTGATCGCAAAGTGCAAGCAGAGTTTGCATGAGAGTTTCAACTGTCAGATTGTAAAAACATTCCCAAAGTAACAATTCAACCGAAAATTCGTCATGTACACATACTGACATTTTTAATTCCGATTGCCGGAAGAGAGTGATAATGTAACATTTACCGATAATATAGCAACGGCTGATAGTGTAACATTCGCCAAAAATGTGTTTAAAAAACGACCGATATTGTAACAAAACGCTTCACCAGACTGCTGATGCGTACTCAAGTACTGGCCTGACTAGAACTTTATAAGCAGTGGATTTAACGTCGGTGGGACAGTTTGAGAGGTTACGTTTTAATAGGCCAAGTACAGAGTTAGCTTTCTTGGTTATGTTATGTATATAATTATCCCATCTAAGTTTATTATCAATTTCAAGACCTGGGTATGCTTGGGAGTTGACATGTTTTAGTGGCTGGTTGGATAAGGTATAAACAGGTGATTTAAAGCATTTCTTAGAGGAAATTGACAAGATGTAGCATTTAGAGTGGTTGAAATTCATTTGCCATTTGTTTTGCCATTGTTCAAGTTTGTTAAGATCATCTTGGAGGATGTGTTGGTCAGAGGGGTTATCAATTGTTCTGTACACAAGGCAGTCATCAGCAAACAGTCTAACTGTGCTGTTTATACTATTAGGGATGTCATTTACATATAAAAGGAAAAGTAATGGACCCAAAACAGTACCTTGTGGTACACCGGATAAAACCTGTTTAGAATCAGAGATTTCACCATCACACACAACACGCTGGATGCAGTTGTTGAAAAATGATGCAAACCCAGGCCAGGAGATTTCCATCAATGCCATAGGCGGAAAGTTTGGATAACAGGCGCTGGTGTGGGACTTTATCAACGGCTTTTGAGAAGTCAAGAATAGCTATAGAGACCTTACTGTTTTGGTCAATTTGTTTAAAGATAGTATTCGTTGTTAAGAGGAGTTGTGTTTCAGTCGATCTTTTTGCACGGAAGCCATGTTGTAAATCACTGAAGATATTATGCTCATCAAGGAATTTCATCACATGTGAGTGGATTATATGCTCAAGGACTTTACTACAAACGCAGGTGAGGGAAACAGGTCTGTAATTAGCTGGGTTTGTTTATCGCCTTTTAAAAACGCTACATATGTTTGCTTCTTTCCACTTGTTAGGGATAGTACCATTATCGACAGAGGTTTGAAAGAGATCAGTTAGAATTTCATAGAGGTCATCAGCGTGTGTTTTTAGAAACCATGGTGGTATATGGTCAGGACCTGAGGCTTTGTTGGGGTCTAGGATATGCAGCTACTTTTTGACACATTCTGGGGTAATTATAATTTGGTTTATTTTGCTGTTGGTGAGTGGTTTAGTTACAGGGATTTGGGAGGTGTTTTCTTCTGTGAAAACACTGAAAAACTGGTCATTTATAATGTTAGCTTTAGTTTTACTGTCACTGCAGAGTTTACCATTATTTAGTAGATCAGACACACCTACAGAGTTACTTCTTAATCTTTTGATATAGGACCAGAATGCCTTTGGCTTTTCGTCAAGTAAGCTTTTAAGTTTATCACAGATGAAGGTGTTTCTAGCTTCTTTGAGGTTTTTACGGACAGCCTTCCTAAAGCTTTTATAGGTAGTTTAGTCATTGGCTTGTTGATTAGTCTTAACGTTTTTATACAGTTTATGTTTTTTCCTGCAGAGACGGCGTTGGATACGGCTGAACCAGGGCAAATTTAGTTTAGTTGAGGTGAATTTGTGAGGCGTGTTTTTATCAATAATCAGTTTAGTTTCCTGTTCAAAGAAATTCCATTTTTCATCAACATCAATGGAGTTATTGAATTGAGTATAATATTGCAGTTTAAATTTGGTCAGGTCTTCTTTTATTCGTTTTATGTTAGCTTTTTTCTTTAAATAGATTTTACATTAAGGCAACTTTTTACGAGGAGGGAAGATATTCAGAGTCAGCAGGTCAGTTCAACAATATCATGGTCACTTATACCGGGAATGACATTAGCTGAGGTAACAGCTGGTGAATTGTTAGTAAAAACAAGATCAAGAATGTTGTTATCTCTGGCGGGTGACTGCACCATTTGTGTGAGATTGAATGAATTGGTCACTTCAAGAAGAATTTTGGCTGCTTCGGAGGAGGCGTTAGTTCCTGAAATAATGTTTTGACTCCAGTCAATGTTAGGTTGGTTAAAATCACCAGCAAGAATAACATTGTTTTTGTCAGCATTTTTACCAAGCTTCTAGAGGGATTTTTTTCAACTCAAGTAGGCTAGTGAAATCATTGTGACTGGGTCTGTAAAATGTTCCTATATACATGCTCTTTTCCTTAGGAAATTGGAATTTGGTCCAGATAATTTCACAATCAGAGTCTAATTTAGTAAGCTCAGTGAAAACCAGGTCATTTTTTATTGCCTGTAATACACCACCATAACCATTTGAATTTCTATCTTTGCGAACGACTGTATAGTTGTCCGGGAAAATTTCAGCGCTGGTAATTTCGGAATTAAGCCAGGTTTCAGTGCCAATAATAACATCTGGGTCTTTTTCTTTGATAAGACTTTCCACGGAGGCCGTCTTGTTTCGAAAATTCTGAAAGTTGATAACAATAAGTTTTAGAACCTTCCTTTTTTCACTTTTGAGATTTGTCTTCAATTTGACATCGGGATAGTGGGTGGACCCCGAGTCAAGGCCAGAAGAACATTTTTGAAGTGGCTCATATGACTTAGTACAGTTGATGGAATTGTTAGTTGAGAAGAAAGAACCAGAGAAGTTCATGAAGTCACAAGTGACACATACCCAGGTACAGCTAGAATGCATGAGATCGCTGTATTTTGAGTCGTCAATGCTACAGCACTTGGTGTGGATCCATAGATCACAATTGTCACACTGTACTGCTTTTTGGATCTCCTACACTAGAGTCCACACAGGCCACAAGATGCCAAACATTCCAAACAAAACCAATCATCAGATAATGATGCAAGAGTATTGTAAGCTGCATTACTAATGCCTGCACACTTACTATGAACCCACAAGTCACAATCATCACAAAAAATACCTTTCTGGTTATTTTTGACAGATTTGTTGCATTGTTTACAAGGATATTTTAAGGAGGGTCCAGGATTGCTTTCAATATCACCAGAAAGGGTAAGGAATAAAAGGTTTAATTTTCTCCTGCGTGAGCTGAATTTTGACAATTTCCAACTTGATTTGTACGAATGTAATTGCCCATCGATAAAAAGATAAGTTGCAAGTGAGTGATTTGAGTAATCACTAGAGCCAAACAAGACATAGTAACCAGTTCTTGGGGCGTTAAGAGGCAAATTTGATGCCTGAGATGAATGAGCTTGCGACGAATACAAGACGTTTAGAGAGTCAGAGACTCGGGAGTATCTTAACAAAAACAGTACAGGGAAGACAAGGTTGTGAGTGAGAATAAACATGATTGATTAAGTAATTAAGCATGTATTGTATTCATGTTATTCTTTGTAAAGCGTTTTTGAATATGCTTGTATAGAAAGGACGCTGTATAAATGTATTATTATTATTGTTATTGATGGCAAGAAGAATGAATACGGTATACTTGACAAACCGGAAATACAGACAGGTAGAGCAAATACAAACTGTAATACAGAAAAAAATATGAATGGAATGACGTATAGAAAACAAACAATAAACTTACTCAGGTCTCAGGATTAATAATGTTTCGATCACCGAAAAAAAAGCGTGGAAATGGTAATAATACAAATAGTGTGTTAGGCTATATAATATTAGGTTCACAAGCGTCACGCAAAAATAACAAACACAAAAAGTGCATTAATAATAACAAAAATATACAGACGGCAATGATTAAGCACGAACAATCTGCAGAAATGTAAAACAATAATATATATCTAAGTGGGGTAAGAAAAATCCACACTTAAGAGGTAGAATATCCAATAAGAAGAAGGATTTGGACTTCAGCTTCAATTCGAGTACGAGGCGTGAGCCCTGCTACGTAGATTCAGAAACAAATGGTTTCAGGAGAGAATCCCCGGAAACTAGAAATACATGATATGTTTTCAAGGTAAGAAAAGCAATAAGAAATTTTAAATAAGTTTAAATTACAATTAAAGATCCAGAGTCCGTTACAATACAGCTCATGGACTCCAGTATACTGACCATACTGAAGATATGTCATAGTTAAGCTGGTGAGGAGGAAGTATTTCATATGGTGAGCTGGTGAGGAGGGATTTATTTCATATGGTGAGCTGGTAAGGGGAGAGGGGGATTAATTGTGGGTATGAATTAGCAGACAAGAATTGTGATGCCGACAGGCGTCATCGCTTTGCACGAAGCGAAATCCCGCTTAAGGGCTTCAGGGTGGGGCATTTTAGTCAATTTGCTATGTTTATTATCAAAGGAGCATTAAGTCCTGCTAACATTAGATACAGTTGGGTCCAGAGGGCGAAGCTCTGGATAAAGGCTCTAAGGTTTGGGCATTTAAAAGGCATGTTATGGAAAGAAACTGAAGTCAATTTTGCTTTTATGCTTTTCATAGAATAATTAAGCACAGCTGAACTTTCAGCAGGGAGTGCAGGGAGAAGGTTTAACAAAATATGTTAATGGATTTTTTTTGGGTATAGCTCCCTTTCGATAACATATCTGCATGCCGATAGCTAGGAAAAAAAACACCAAAATTGGTATGAAGGTCCCTTGGAGGTTTGTCTTGTCTATTAGTTTTCAAATTGGTAGGACTAACAATTTATTTCTAGAGACGTATGGATGATATATAAGGTATGGGGGATAAATCTGATCAAGGGGCATTTTCTAGGTGGAAGGATTATACACCAGCGAAAAATTGGGGTTTTGCATATCAGGTATTTTCGCCCCTCTTCTCTTCATGGATAGGACACCTTCTGTGTAGCAAAGTACAGGAGCAAATACCCTTGTTTCTTTGCAGCAGGCATCATTTCCTGATAGTCCATATACTGTCAAGTTAAATATGAACTTTACTGACATTTCAAACACCAATTTTGATAAGAATTGAAGATTTCAATGACCAGCACAGCCTGAGGAATGAAAAGTAATTGTCGATGACTTTCATTTTGGATTTTTGTGATTTATATGCGTATGTGCATTACAAAGCACGAGGGCTCCTATGCTAATCTTGCCAAATTTTATGTTACATTATCGGTCAAGACTTGTTACATTATCGGACAAGCGTTTTGTTACAATATCAGTTGTTTTTATTAGATTATCGGTGATTGTTACACTATCGGTAAAGAACTTGTTACACTATCAGTCGTTCTCACATTATCAGTAATTGTTACACTATCAGTCACAACAAAGCTTAGTTTCTGAATTCTTGGATGAAAAAGATGGCAACACTCTGATGTAATTCATTTAAATTGGATACATATATTTCCGTCAAATTGAATTATGAATTCTTAATTCCTTAAGATTATCTCAGTATTTCTCGATGCAAAAAATAATTCCAAGAACTTAGAAAAAATATTGAAAAGTAATCAATACAAACAAGATTAAAGCAAGTATAATATTTATGAAATTAAAAATGTATACAAAATAAGAGATTTCTTGAGTAAATCCTCTCGGTTACACGAGTTCATGAATATCTAAGTTCGCGTAACCTCCTTCCAACTAGCTAGCTTTTGTCGCCCACCATACTGCCATATCTAAGATCAAACAGGTCAAGTATTTTACACAGTTCTCTTTTGTTCAGTTTTTAAATGTTGTTTGTAACGATTTTCCCACAGATATGCAGAACAATACGCTGACATCAAGCGCAGAGGTTTGTCTTCTTCGTCACCCCCTTTCGATCTTTGAAAAAAGTGATTAATGGTTGGGCGGCGCTCACCGTCCACTGGTTCCGACGGCAGGACAGTCGCCCCTGCCTGGCATGCCTGGTTCTTTAAAAACTATTCGAAAGAGAATCGTGAAACGCGGTCTTCAATCACTTCCAGTTAAGTTCAAATTCATGACGCTGATCTTGAGCTGCAGTCTAGGAAAGTATGACTGGTCGTAAGCTCTATGAATACGCATCGTACTTCGAAGAGCGCTTTATATTAAAAATAAATAAAAAATATAAAAAATCTTTTCTATTATCATTATTGTTTCCAATGTTTACAAGAACACTTTAAAATAGGGCTGTCGTGGCAATTGTATGGATAGTGAAAGAGAACATAGTGATGTAGGTTTTAATATATTTATTATAAAAAAGAATAGATACAAATGTCTTATGCTTAATACTAAACTTTTCATAAGTGACGTATTTACAAGAATGAAACAGAAAACGTTGTAAAGTGAAAAGAGTATATCTCTTCGAAAGTTAAAGGTGATATAAAAATATGAATTAAAAAAAAATACTACAATTTCATAATGACACAAGGTCTTTGGTAAGTACCTGAATTCAATATAGCTTAAGTAAGGAATGTTTCATTACAAGAACACCCTTCAAAAAAAGGCAATCGCGGCATTTAATTTTATTGAATGGATAGTATTAAAGAAAGTAGTGGCATGTTTTAACCCAGACCCCTAAAAAAATCATATCTCCCCTCCCCTAAAAAAAAACACGCTTCAACCTCTGCGAAATTTTCATGAATTTTAAGGAAATCTTCACCAATTTTCGGAAAATCTCCTTCATTTGGGTGGAATTTTCCTTCATTTTCGTGAGATCTTTATCAATTTCCTGGAAATTATCTTCAATATTCAGAAAAATTCTTCACTTTCCAGTACAGCACTGTCAATTCGAGAAATTATCAGGAAGTATTGCCAAACTTCGAACAAAATTTCCAACAATTCTATGCATTTCCCTTCAATTTTATGTTAATAATTTCGCATTTTCATCCAAATAAAGCATGCAGGCAACCGGAAAATAGGGGGCCCTACCTCCTACGCCTCTGTCATTCTGTCCTCCCCAATTTGAAAACGGCATTCAGTGTTTTTAAACCCTTCAAAAACGAAAAACTAGATACGACCCTTAAAGAAAGAAAACAAAGTTATGTCAGTTTATTCATTATGAAATAGAATAGATACAATAAATAAATACGATCTGCAACTTGGTTCTCCTGATATAAATTCTACCCACGCCAAATTTGACAGGTTGCAAGATTACAATGTGTACGTGATGGACGCTAACAATTTCTTAGCAGTTAACTTAGCTCTTTAAGTTTCAGAACCGCATCCGGTGTAGTCAACATTCTGACCGTATTATACGCTATAGCCACTATATGGCTGTTATATAATTTGTACTGCAAGTATTGCCTAGCATGTAGTGCCTACCGAGTGAGGTGTCTATTTCACTACATCCGGTGAGACTAGCCTCGTTCATTTCAAATCTAAAACAATATTATTCTCCTTCACTATCTCTTTGTGACTCTTTAAAAATATTTTGTGTAATAAATATTTTCTATAATGTTTCTGAAACAGTCAAAATGTCTAAATAATACCATTCTTCATATCACTTTTTAGAAAATATTGGATTGGCACCGAAAGTTTTCGTCTACATTCCTCAACTTGCCAAATTACACGACTTTTGCGAATAAAAACAAAGTCATAAATTTCTTATTTAGCATTGCTGAAATTGATTGTAGCATAGTAACCATTAAAATGCAACCTCGAATAAACAGTACTTAAATTGAAGTCCATATTCTCTTCATTTAACTGTTTAATAAAATCTAAATTATTGTTTTCGATTAAAAGATGGCAGATTTTGAGCATGGAGTTTACAATAATAGCCATGTCGCTTTCTGAGGGCCACGACTAAGATATACTAATAAAATGTAATGTTTTACGACACTGTTAATACATAATACTGTTTTTAGTTAAAGAAGTATAGGCCTAGTTTGTGTAAAAGTGTGAAACTAAATTTGAAATAGACACTGTACACTTTAATATGGTATTAAAACAAAGTTTTGTTTTTGTCGTGTATGCAAAATGTTACTATTTAGTTGCTTTGAAGTAAGAAAGGCAACAAAACAGTATGATTTGTATGTTGGTGAGGAATTTGAAATTTTTAGTAAAAGCAAACACTTATAGAATATATGTAAAGAAACCATAGTAATGCCTGCTAATAATGAAACTGGTTATTCTGAAATAAATTCTACCCGCGCCGAATTTGACAAGTTGCAAGAATACATTGTGTACGAGATGGCGAGCTGATGCAGGTAGTTGCCATGTAGAAGGAGATCCATCAAGGATAATGTATGAGCAAAACCATGGTACGACAATTAGGACATAACAACCAGTCCGGAAGCATTCCTATTAATAAAACATTTATAGCACACGAGAATATTGAAGTCATGCAGCCATATTGTTCAGATGTTGCGATAAAATGGCATAGTTTCTAATTCATGTACTTTAAATATTTAAAATCAATGTTGAAAAACTTGGAAAATTTCAAATTTGGAAAATGTAGCATTGCATAGGGCTTTAACGTTAGGATAACAAAGGATCATGGGAAAGATCACAAAATGGCGGCTTCCATGTAGCAAAATGTTCCCATTAATTGGAACATTTATGTTCCTATTAATAGGCATGTTACCGGACTGACAACATACTTTTAAACCCGCTGGCTATGAACTCACAGCCAGCGCGATGCTTTTGCTGCGCATACTACGTAACTGGCAACTCCCTGCCTGATGGGAAGTGTACCACGCTAACAATTGAATAATTTCTTAACTAAGCTTTTGGCTTACTTACGCCAGGAAGTTGGAATAGAACTCCCTGCCCACGCTAACAATTTCTTAATTTAGCTTTTGAACTTTAAGAAGCGCATGCGGTGAGATAAGCCTCGTTCATTTCAAATTTCAAATAATATTATTCTCCTTCCCGCTCTTTGGTGTAATAAATATTTTGTAGTATGTTTCTGAAACAGTCAAAATGTCTAAATGATACCAAACTTCCTATCACTTTTTAGACCTGCCTATTAAAATATCGGATTGGTACCGGAACTTTTCGTCTGCATTCCTAAACGTTGCCAATTTATATGAGTTTTGCGAATAAGAACAACGCCATAAAATTCTGAATTAGCAGTGAGTGTAGAAAGTGATTGTTGCGTCGTAACCATTGAAATACAACCTTTAAACATTAACACTTAATTTGAAGTCCATATTCTCTTGATTAAATACAATTTTAAATTAATTCTCAATTAAAAGATGACGCGGAGTTTGAACATGTAGTCAACAATACTAGTCCTGTCGCGTACTGGGGGCTACGACAGAAAAAAACAAATACAGCGTATTTTACCGATGTGACCGCTAAAGATTAAACAAATTATACAAATTAAGCTTCAATATACCAGATACCTAAAACCAGGGATTTGTTACAGCGGGCACTGTAACGAAATCACCTAAAAAAATCAGAAATAAAGTAAAACCGAAAGCAATTAAGAAAGATTCCTGATTACTTTTACTCCTGACATCTGTACCAGAAAACAATCTAAAGCAGCATTTCCTAGAAATGTTAAAGAATACGCATGAAATTGATTTGATGGTGAACAACTACGCTGAGTTAAACACTGCCCTCAATGACTTCTAATAATTTTAAAATAAGAATTGAAATATATATCCTGGGAGATGCTTGTGCATTGATTTTTTTGTGTGATAAATCACACAGAGAGTTATTCTTTAATAGACAAGTTCAGTATTGTCCACCTTAAATGATAGTGGACAAAAAAGAGCAAGGAATAAAATACTTAAATGATAATTTCAGTGGTCTCTTATGAACGATTCTTCATAGTTTTTATGTATTTTATTTTTTGTTTGCAATTTCGTTGCTTAAAATTCATTGGATATGGATATAATCTACCACCTTAAGAAATTTCGAGGAAAAATAATTCAAATAGTAAAAGAGTTAAGAATTTTTCTCCAAAATACATTAACAATTGTAAAGAATGTAATGATGAAAGGCGCAAACCTTTTATAGTAGACTTACTACACCAGTCATTTCTACACAGGTGAGACAAAATTTTAAACTTGAATATATCCTTAACGGAACAAGATATTGAAGTAGTTTCTTTTCCATTTTGTTTCTTTGAAGTTCCTTCTTCGTGTGAAATTAGCTTTTTAACTACTGAACTAATCCTTTATTGAAAATTATATTCAAAATCAACACAATTTGCCACGACAAAGGAAACCTGACATTACTACTCAAAGTAATTTTCAGTAAAACACATACTGACATAGCAATTGTATTATCTGATTATTGTATTGTGTCATCAATTTGTGACAGTTTTATATTAATAGAACTTGATGAACAATTGAAGCTGTCGTTCACAACGATGCTTTTCTTTAAGCATGGTGATGTGTGCTCTAGTCTTTTGAAAGGAATCTAAATTGTTTTCAGTGCAGTCTCAAGAGAGAGAGAGGATGTCAAAAAGCGCAGTACTAGGTTGATCAAATATTTAGGAAAGAAAAACAATTTTTCGCACAATGTTGTCAGATTCAGGGTATGATATGTTATAATTAATAACAGTGTAAGATTATATCAGATACCACAAAAATGAGATGACGGGCATTAAAGTATACTGCTACTAAATTATGCTTCCTTAAGATTTCCGGCCGATGTGGGAAAATAGGACTATAACTCTCTAATGAGATAAACAATTAACTCAGTAGGCACTACTTGCTAGGCAATACTTGCAATACTGAGTGAAACAATGCGCTATACAATCTTAACGTTGAAACCATTCTGACAACAACACATAACATAACCATGAAATGAAAACCCATCTCAAAACTGACAAAAGTACTTACGAGTTATGATTTGTATTTCGAGCTATTATTTCTAAGCGTCTTGAATCTTTAAAGTATCTTTCAAACTGATTTACAAATGAACGTTTTGTACGTAAAATGCATCTAATTTACGAAAGAAATGACATTCCTTTTACTTCGCAAATCCCTCAGTTTTAGAAACGCGTACACAATTAGATGTCCGGTTCGTACCTCTGATCGGGAGAACAGTTTTGTTGTCCCGATTTGGGGATCCTTTACAGAAGTATTCCACAATGCATCATCAAAATTCAAAGTTTGTTAGGAATAACATAAGAATCAGACACATTTCGAGCGCAGAAACTCAACCACTGCGAAGTGGGTTCAAATTTGTCTTTACGATTTGAAATAATGGCATATGAATTATCTTTTCACCGTGCGCTTTTAAAATTCACCGTACGGTTTTTGAGAAATTTGAAGAAAAGTGATGAATTCTTATTATGTTTTACTGTTACGCAGTCGCGCATTAACAAGGTTTTCTGAAATTATGAGAAATAACTTGGGATTTTTGAAAATTATTTAGCAATAACTGCGTGATAGTAACGAAGTTGTTTTACATTCGCGAAATTGAACATGAATAAAGCAAACTTTGTTACAAACCTTCAATGAAATGACTGATAAGCGTCTATAACTGAAGCTTCATGAAAAAAATGGCGGCTTCCATACATCACAGTAAACTTAGTGCGCATACTTGAGTCTCCCGATCGAGGGACTTATAGACCTTTTCAAACCGAGTTTAGCCGAACGTGAAACGTCAGGGTATTTTAACCAATAAAATGGCGGGGAATTATCCTTTTTACTAATCAATCAATCAGCTGTAGGGAAAATTGTAAAGAACAACAATACGCGCGTGTATTACATTGCACGCACATAATAGTACAACATTACACATACGACGCACGTACGTAAACGTTATGTGAAATGTATAAGCTTTGTGCTGTATGCACACGTGAAATATCTAAATTTGCGTCAAAGTTTCAAGTGCTCTGCCTGGATACATTTTTTCTTATGGGATGTTTTTTGTTGTCATATTCCAAAAGGATCCGTAATGTCTTCCATTCAGACTGTCGCAATTAGGAATACGTGATAACACGTGATAACCAGGTAAGGTTTCAAGTTAAAACTTGGCCTCAGGTAGGCCTACGTTTATAACACTACGTTCAATGCATGTAGTTGTAGGCCTACTGTGCACGCTAAAATATTGTTTTTGTGAACGAAACATTTTACGTTCGTTGAAGTTCACATTCCTTCAACATTAAAAATATTTGAAACACAAAAATAGGGCGCAAATTGGCAAAAATCGTTCAAATTTGAAAACGTTGATGTTCAGTTCGGAAAGCATAATGGTATGAAATTGTCCCGTTGATCTCACTGCACAAAATGTAAAAATAGTATCGAGAACTTTCGGCAGCAAAATCCCTTGTTATCTGTGAATGAGACAACTAGTTTTTCATTTTGGAAAAATTGTGTGAATGGAGAAGATACAGTTTATACAAAGTTTTCTGTTTAATATGGAATTTCTTAACCAAATTATGCTACCAATTAAGTCTCAGTGAAGTTTGTGTGAAATTGTATTTTTAATGGGCTTGACCCCATACGCTAGTAAATTGTGCAGGCGATCAGGATTCCCCGGAATTTGATTGATCCATTATAGTCAAGTAAATTTCGGCCATGTGGCATTATTTAAATGAGATTTCCGGAAATCACCGATTCCGATATGCAAAGGTCTAATGAGTCCCTTGATCGGCGGTACGAACCGCAGTGATTTAGCAGTTTAGTGCACGTATCATCCGAGTGCGCTGGCAACTGCTATTTTGAATATATTCGTCAGTAAACGCTCTTCCCTGATTTCTTGCTCAAAGAGCGCGAGGAATGAAAATTTGTACACACACAACAGTTTCCTGCCAATTTTGTTACCACAATTTATTCAAAATTCGTCCAAATTTTGCAAGAAAATAATAATCTTACTAGGTTAAAACACTTTTTCACCTCTTGAAAATGTTGAACCGTATACTCCAGTCCCGTTAGCTTTTTAGAAAACAATTGATAATAATTTAGCCTTTTTTATTTATTTTGATTTCACACCACCAACGGAATAGTTCATTTTGTCTATAGCATTTAAACAATACGAAAACAAAACTGAATGATGATTGTATAGTTCTGCTTAATCGGCCAGTTCGTGAGCAAAGCCTATTTTTGTTTACCTTTTTAAGAGAGGCCCGGGGTAGGGGTCAAGGGGCGAGAAGACCCAGAACAAAACTTGAACCAAAATATAATCAGTCACTATATAAAAATATAAATATGGAATAAGCAGAGTGGGGAATCAGGACCCTTGCACCCCATGATCCCGTCTATGATACGACAAATGATATTCCTCATATAATCAAATGAAGTCTGGATATGGCCATTTTTTTGTTGTTGAACGTTCTGATTACAAACTAAAAATATCTCATGAATCATAACGAATTAGGACAAGAGATGACAGCATATTATTACTTCATAACCGTAACCACAGAATTAAGAATAAGAAATACAAAGTAAACAACAACACATTGACCATTTTATATTGGGATTTTTAGGTTTTTTGAATTATTGTTTTATTGTCACGCCATGTTTACAAGCTTCAGTAGTGTTTTTGCTGCTTTACCGTCTATGATAAAGTGTTATTATTCGCATGTGCGGGCTTTGTTCGGTTTAATGCTATACGCATGTTGACTTCACGGACGCTCCTTTTTGTTCGACAGCTTTTGAACTAATTAGATACATTTAACAAGGCGCTGTTCAACAAGGTGCTGTTCGAAGGTAAGTCAACAGCGAAGGCACTTGCAAAAACAACTTTTAATAGTTTTCTTTATTAAACTCACGCACAAAACATCAGTGAACGTCTCAATATAGTATCATTGCATATTCTTTTGTATTACGTAAAAGTGATCCATGACGACATAAGGCATATATATATATATATATATATATATATATATATATATATATATATATATATATATATATATATATATATATATATATATATATATATATATATATATATATATATATATATATATATATATATATATATATATATATAATGTGTGTGTGTGTGTGTGTGTGTGGATGGGATATTGCAGTCGCTTTGCTGTATAGGCAAAGAATTGCCAGTATCTCCTACACATTACATGGCCACCCGGCCACCCCCTCCCTTGATATTATGGGGCTGGTGGGTCTTATATGATGACCTTATTGTAGAGGTTAGGGGTCATTAGTATTTATAACGTAACAAAATTCAGTGATTTTTGTGTCTGTCCGTGTTTGTTTGTGTGTGTTTTTATGTGTGTGTGTGTATATCATCCACCCATATGATTACACACTAACAAAATGAAGCCGCTTTTCAAAGTGCAGTGGAACCACACACCCGTGGTCTCACTTTAAAATGCATGAATCGGAGTTCAGATGCAGTGATATGTCCGAATCAAGGCAAAATTCGACTGGCTTTACTTTTTACGTATAATAGGTTTTGCCTCAGTTGAGCATATTTACACACTTACTCACTTTCAGCTAATCATACCTTTCTAGTTAAATTGATTACCAGCGTCGTCGTCTTCTTCTTCTTCTTCTTCTTCTTCTTCTTCTTCTTCTTCTTCTTCTTCTTCTTCTTCTTCTTCTTCTTCTTCTTCTTCTTCTTCTTCTTCTTCTTCTTCTTCTTCTTCTTCTTCTTCTTCTTCTTCTTCTTCTTCTTCTTCTTCTTCTTCTTCTTCTTCTTCTTCTTCTTCTTCTTCTTCTTCTTCTTCTTCTTCTTCTTCTTCTTCTTCTTCTTCTTCTTCTTCTTCTTCTTCTTCTTCTTCTTCTTCTTCTTCTTCTTCTTCTTCTTCTTCTTCTTCTTCTTCTTCTTCTTCTTCTTCTTCTTCTTCTTCTTCTTCTTCTTCTTCTTCTTCTTCTTCTTCTTCTTCTTCTTCTTCTTCTTCTTCTTCTTCTTCTTCTTCTTCTTCTTCTTCTTCTTCTTCTTCTTCTTCTTCTTCTTCTTCTTCTTCTTCTTCTTCTTCTATCGTGTGAATGCTATGCATTCTGTTGATTTTATCGCGTGATTTTACTTTAAAAATAAGAGAGTAAGGTTTTACTAATACGGAATACATTCACGGTTTCTGTTTGACTGATCAGCTTGATGGCGCCATATGGCAGGACTATCAGGGCGTGGTTTCACTTTGAAAATATCAAATTTTCTGTTAAACCATTGACGATTGTTTTCTGTCGTGGCCCTCACAGGACGCGACAGGTCTAGTATTGTAAACTCTATGCTCGAAATCCGCCATCTTTTAATAGAGAACGATATTCTAAACTGTATTAAATGAAGATAATATTGACTTCAAATTAAACGTTATTTATTGAAGGTTGTATTCTGATGTTTACTATAATCAATTTCAGCAACGCTAATTATAGAAATTTATGACCTTGTTTTTATTCGTAAAAGTCGTTTAAATTGGCAGCGTTGAGGAATGTAGGCGAACACTTCCGGTGCCAATTCAATACTTTCTAAAACGTGATATGAAGAATGGTATTATTTAGACATTTTGACTGTTTCAGAAACATAGAAAATATTTATTACACCAAAATATTTTTTGAAGAGTCACAAAAAGATAGTGAAGGAGAATAATATTATTTGAAATTTGAAATGAACGAGGCTAGTCTCATCGGGTGTAGTGAGATGAACACCTCACTCGGTAGGCACTACAAGCTAGGCAATACTTGCAGTACAAATTAGTTAACAGCCATGTAGTGGCTATAGGGTATAAGTCGGTCAGAATGTTGACTACACCGGAAGCGGTTCTGAAACTTAAAGAGCTAAGTTAACAGGTTATGAAACTGCTAGCGTCCATCACGTACACACTGTAATATTGCAACCTGTCAAATTCGGGGTGGGTAGATGATTTCAGGAAAATCAAGTTGCCAGATCATCTTTACTTATTGTATCTATTCTATTTTATGATAAATAAATTAAAACCTATATAACTTTGTTCTCTTTCTTTAAGGGTCGTGTCTAGCTTTTCGTTTTTAAGGGGCTTAATCCCCAAAAAAAAAAAAAAAAAAAAAAACCTAATTGCCGTTTTCAGATTAGGGAGGACAGAGGCGTTGGAGGTAAAGCTCCGAAAGGAGTGCTATTTCCCGGTTGCACATGCTTTTTTTTGATGAAAGTGTCAAATTATTAACATAAAATTGAAGGAAAATGAGTAAAATTGGTGGAATTTTTTTTCAATTTTCGCAAAACTTCCTGAGAATTTCTCGGATTGACAGCATGCTTTTAATGGAAAGTGAAGAATTGAAAAAAATTCCCGGAAATTGAAGAGGATTTGACCAAAGAGCCTCAAGCTCTTGATTTCTCGAAAATGAAGGAAATTTCCCCCAAAATGAAGGAGATTTTACCAAAATTGACGAAGATTTCCTTAAATTTCACGAAAATTTCGCAGAAGTTGAATAATGTTTTGCTTTCTGAGGGAGGGGCTATGATTTTTTAGGGGCAAAACTCCGCCCATTTAAAACACGACACCGTTTTTTTGTATTACTATCTGTTCTTGTAAATTGAAGTATCAGTCTTGTTCAGACAGAGACCCCCTAGTAAGTGATGTAACTGTTTTCCCAAAACGTATATTCGGGAAAGTGATGATCTCACTTCGTGGGTTCTTGACGAAGGATTCTCCTTTCACGCTTTACACGTAGTTGTGGGCTTGAAGGTGTAAGTCACACAATATACATCACAAAATACCTCAATATTTTGTGTTATGGTAGGAAAATTATCACAAACTGGTCGCTTGTACCATAAGTTTCAATGGGTACATAATTAGTTCCGTGCTACCTTGATTACGTTCAATGGACTTTAAAATGTTAAAGGAGACAAAGTCTGATAAAATTATAATTTCATATGATAAAGGATCAAAATCGTAACCAACTTCCAAAAACAGCAAGTCAAAATCTTATTCCTATCTTAAGTTATACATGTTTGAAGTCGACACATGGAGGCTGCCATTTTGTTCAAGTATGTATTGAAATATTTTGCATGATGACATAATTTCCCCAACATGGACATAAGGATTATAATGTATTTCTTTATAAATGTGATTAAAGTTTTTATTCCAAAATGATGTGACACAAAGTTTCAACAGCATAATTTGATACGAACACAAAGATGTCCTTGACACCTACACAAGAAAAACAATTTTCCATAAGCAGATAAGCTAGAAAACTTGAGGTAGATCATAAAGAAATACAAAACATTCCAACATCCTGCTGGGCTAATGACATCATATTCTGCATGTTTTAAAATAGAAATGGCGGCTCCCATGGTACTATTTAGTAGTTGCATTAATGTTTTTAATAATTACAATAAATGTGTTAGATTGCTTTGGGAGTTATGAAACTTAGTCAGAAGATTTGTTAGTTTTAATTCTATAATACATGAAATAAGGATTATGTCAAACCAAAGAGCTTCCACACATGTGGAAGCTCTTTGTCAGACTGTATGTCTTCATTAAAAATTCGTTTGAAAAACTAACCCAATATATTATGATCTCTTTATGGAATTATAAGGGGTGGGCGGGGGTGGGGGTAAAAGGGCTATTCAGAAGGTTATTAAGATAAAGAAAAGTTTGATGAAAGATCAAATACCTTCGATTGAATAGTTGTGCCCCTTTGTCGTGGCTTTGAAGTTGGTATTCCAGTGTCATTCTAAGCTCCGCTCGTTGAGCGGGCATGTTGGCTTGTTTGTATGTCTGTGTAGGCCTACTAGTACTATAGTGCTGTTTGGGTGAATATTAATACATAGAGCGGAGTGTCAGAAATAAGGGTTTGTTTACCCCCGACCAAATGTTGTGCATGCGCCTCAGCACGGTATATATGTGATTGTAACTGCTATTGCCCGTCCATTGGAGGGGTGGGGGCGACGCAATGGGATGAGGACTACGCCTGGCCGCGTGAACTTGATTGCATGCGATTGGTGTGTTGCTGGAAGTTGTAGGGGCTGAGAATATGAAAGATAGATTTGTGGTGTATTTTTCCTTCTTCTTTCTAATAATAGAGGGTAGGGCGGGAAATGTCAAGTATGGGCAGGAAGAGGTTTGAAAACTGCAGAGATCGCGCCATGTCTATGAATCGCTGGATGCTGGAATGGTTAGTTGAATTTTCTATAGAAAAAAGGTTTCGTGGGTTTAGCGCATGAGAGACAACGGCGGAATGTAGCCACGCACTCCACTTGCATGAATTGGTCGGGGATTGACATCTGAAGAAACACGTTGATCCCACAATATTCATAGGCCTATTTATCCCGCGGTAGGTCTTTGCCAGCTTTAGGCAGCAGGCACCTCAAAATAAATGCTGAATATATGAAGAAATAATAGATTGATTAATATTTTTGACCTTTTGTTGCTGGTCTTTATGTGTTGCCGTCACGTGACAATTGTGCATCTTTTAATATTTTTGAATTCTGCAAATCATAAAAATGAGAAAACGTTTTCGGCGGGTCACCCGTCTTCACGTACAAATTGGGCATTTTTTGAGGTTTTTGAAACATTCTTGATTATTTTAGTTAAGTGATATTGATATAAACATCTTAGTTTTGAAAGGAAATTTGGCTACAAATACAAATCAATCTCAATTGATAACAGAAGAAAATTTCAAAAGTGAATTAAGTGATTTGTCATTCCGGCGCAGATATTGTTCACAGTTTTAAATTTGAATGATACGTGTGACGTGAGCATGAATGGTGTCATACAGTAGGGTACGATAAATATGAAAAATTGCAGAAGTTATTTCAGTGATTAGGGTGAAGAGTCAGAGGTCAAATATGTGATTTTAGGGGTAATTATGTACTAATTTATATATTTTTTAAACTAAAAAAAGTACAAGACCTATACCAACCCCATGTTGTACCGTAAAACCTTGGTACATAAATTTCTGTCCGGCATATTCTCAGTTCAAAAGGTCAAAGCTCAAAGGTCAAAGCTCAAAGGTCACGGAGGTATTTACCTGTTTTCACCATTTTCCACTATAGTGATGGAATGGTAAGTGTGACGTGAGCATGAATGGTGTCATACAGTAGGGTACGATAAATGTGAACAATTTCAGAAATCATTTCAGTGATTAGGGTCAAGGGTCAGAGGTCACATGTGTGATTTTAGGGGGTAATTATGTACTAATATGTACATTTTTAACTCAAAAAGTACAAGACCTAAACCAACCCTATGCTGTACCATGATACCTTGGTACATAAATTTGTGTACGCGTAGACTCTGGGGTCAAAAGGTTATAGGTTTGTTTGTACTCACATGGGTAATACAATCCATTAACATGCATAAAGAAGGATAGCCAAGCCTGTCTCACATCTGCTTGTACTCGAGCTCGCATGGGCAGTGCAATCCATCAAAAGTGACAGAGCTATAGTGACCCTGTTAGCTATTGCCCCCACTATGCTGTATGCTAAAGGTGATGAGATCAACAACTCTGTGGATACGTAGTTTTTTGCAGTTGTTTTAGTGCTCAAAAAGACTAAATTAGAAGACCCTTATGCTTGTTTTGGCGAAAAAGTTTTCCCCAGTCGGACCTTCGTAGTTTCTGTCACTCGTAATTGTTTATGTTCGACGTCATATTACTTTCATGGTTGTCGTACAGATGACTGGCTAACAACTCATGACTCATGCACATTTAGATAGATTCAACTAACCAATAAACATTTGTATTGAACTTTGACCTCATGAATAATCAACAAACTTTAGTACCGCTCTTAAAATAATGGTCGTCGCAACGCAAACAGCCTGACAAGAATACTCACAGAAAATAGATAAATCCTACCATTTCTAAGTAAGTTTCATACGGGATTATTTTGTGGAAAAACAATAAATTTGTTGTGAACCTAGTGATAAAAGATTTGTAATATTTTAGTTAAGAATATTCTCAAAGAAGTTGTGCAAAATTAAGACGTAAATCCAAAAAAGTTTATCTTTTATCTCCAATGGCGTACATAGGAAACAACCATAACCTTCGTGAGGCCGCAGATCAGTAAACAACGGCAATCACACAATGTCAGCATACAGAAACAGGTTAAAGTGAAATAAATTATGGCCAAACGATGGTAAATAATTCCATAACTATCTAACTACATTTACGCAGGCAAAAGCTGATGTAAGATCATCGCCAAAATGAGTCAAACAATTTTAAATAGCTTGTGTTAAAGACGACTATAAGTATCTGACATCGACGACGACGACGAGTGAACACACAATTACAATGACGGGGTCGTCACCTGCGTAATCGCTTATGATAGTAACAATGCTATCACGAAACGCTTAATACGACCCGGACGAGAACACAGGTACGACGTACGGACAGACATAACATCGACAACCAAGTCAATGTCCACGGCCTTTGATAACCAGTTGTGGCGCACTGGTGATCTGACATCGTTTCTTGGTGTCGTTTTTATAAAGATTTTAAAACTGATATTTTCCTGTTTTAACACAAGGCTTAAGACAGTACAGCAGGATATAGGTTTTTGTAGTACCCTCGGACGGCCAGCAATCACTAACGGCAGCCATCCTAACACGGCTGGCATTAGTCCAACGGTACTACGGGGAGAACTTAGTGAGATAAACACCTCACTATTATCAGTCCGGATTATAGGCACTACTTGCAAGACAATACTTGCATACTGTGTATAGCAGCAATGTAGTGGCTATAGCGTATACTACAGTCAGATGTTACCTGACTATGGAGAACTAGGCTAGGCCATGTAGGCCGAACATTAGCGCAAAGCATTAAGGATGAACTTGGTTAATAGTACAGTCTCTTTTTGTTATTGTAATTGTAACTTAAATACTTGTACAATCATACCTTTATTTTTTCTTCCACTTTTTCTCTCCCTTTTTTAAAAATGTTGTGATATTTATCTTTTATTTACGTTTACATTTAGTTTTGCATGCCTTAGGTTAATGTGAATTCAATCTTTAAAAAGTGTGTATATTTCTTTGTATCTAATATCTCGGAGTCGTTAGAGATGGAATTAAATCTTATAATAAAAATCCTATTCGTTCGTTATAAAACTCAAGTTGAATTATTAATTAGACCTAGGCTAGGCCTACCTAAGTGGATAATTTTGAATTATAACCCATGCCAAAACATTGGAAATAAGGTTCCCCTTGCTGGTGACAAAGGCAAAATTAAATAAGAAATAGGCCTATGTTTTTGCAATCTTCATGCCCTAATCACGCAGTCACCAAATCCTAAATAATTTTAAGTGAACATGTGTTCTCACGTTACCCGACCTAATAAGCCTCCAAAAAAAAAAAAAAAAGAGCCACATCCATGGACCCAATAAAAACCTGTCTTATCTTTCTCCTTTTTTTGTTTTTAGGGAAAACGTTTCCATTTCCACTTCGTCTCATTAGTCCTTTTTTGTTTTCGTGCCTTAGCGCATTTTGGCGCGGGTTTTTTTTTTTTCCTTTTCTCTGCGCGCTTTTCCCCTTTTGCGCCTACCATTTTACGCGTACGATTTTTGGCGCTCTTTGAAATGTGCTAACGTGCAAGCTATCATCGCTGTTATCTTCTAGCGCCATTTAACTTCATACCACCGAAGAAGGAAACAGGAGTTTTCGAAATATTTGGTTTTTGAAATAATCTGTTGGCTAGAGACATTGTCATTTTTGCCTATTTTGTTTTATATTTATATATATATATATATATATATATATATATATATATATATATATATATATATATATATATATATATATATATATATATATATATATATATATATATATATATATATATATATGTCTTTAGCTAACAGATTATTTTAAAAACCAAATATTTCAGTGAAAACTCCTGTTTCTCTTCTTCAGTGGTATGAAGTTCATTGTCATTTTTCCTATTTTGTTTTGTTTGTAATGGCCAATGTATATATATATATATATATATATATATATATATATATATATATATATATATATATATATATATATATATATATATATATATATATATATATATATATATATATATATATATATATATATATATATATATATATATATATATATATATATATATATATATATATATATATATATATATATATATATATATATATATATATATATATATATATATATATATATATATATATATATATATATATATATATATATATATATATATATATATATATATATATATATATATATATATATATATATATAAAAGATAAGTTCCATGCATTGGCCATTACAAACAAAACAAAATAGGAAAAAATGACAATGTCTCTAGCCAACAGATAATTTTAACAGATAAAAAACCAAATATTTCGAAAACTCCTGTTTCCTTCTTCAGTGGTATGAAGTTCATACCACTGAAGAAGGAAACAGGAGTTTTTAAAATATTTGTTTTAAAATAATCTGTTGGCTAGAGACATTGTCATTTTTTCCTATTTTTTTGTTTTATATATATATATATATATATATATATATATATATATATATATATATATATATATATATATATATATATATATATATATATATATATATATATATATATATATATATATATATATATATATATAAATATATATATATATATATATATAAATATATATATATATATATATATATATATATATATATTTATATATATATATATATATAAATATATACATACATACATATATATATATATATATATATATATATATATATATATATATATATATATATATATATATATATATATATATATATATATATATATATATATATATATATATATATATATATAATGGTCATGTAATGAAAATGAAGATTTATAAACGTCACCGAGCATACACATTGCGTACATATTTGTACGGTGTCTGCGTGTAAGGCATTCATACTGTTAACGTAGACCTACAGTATAGGCCTAACGTAGGCCTACAGTATAGGCCTAACGTAGGCCTACAGTATAGGCCTAACGTAGGCCTACAGTATAGGCCTAACGTAGGCCTACAGTATAGGCCTAACGTAGGCCTACAGTATAGGCCTAACGTAGGCCTACAGTATAGGCCTAACGTAGGCCTACAGTACAGTGCGTACTTGCCTATTTTACGTGCATAAAGGGTTAATTCACAGTGCGCTGTTTTAATAATGCCTAAAGAAGCTGGGCAGAAATTAAGCGATGCCCGAGTGCATCCAGCGTCATCTCTGCCCAGCTTCTATGCATTATCTTGTGCTGAAAATAGCACACTATGAACAGTATTGACTTCTTCCTCAGGTAGTTGCTGATTGCAGTTGATTTCGGTGGTAAGTTATGTTCAAAATTTTCACTATTAAAGAAAATCTTGCGTCCCCTGTTTTATTATTTGCTTCTAAATTTTGAATATGAGTAGGTGTGAATGAACAATAATAATGGACTAACAGTTTAGGCCATTGTCCAGTTTCCGCGGGATATTGGACGGTTGCGCTTCCCCACAGACTCGCCTATCAGCTCGTCCGCTAAAGTCACTCAACCGTCCAATATCCGGCGGCAACGGGACGGTCTTTAAATCTGGCGTCCATTGTCCCTTATTGTGTGAACATCTTTCTGTTTGTTTGTATGTTTGTTGATTTGTGTGTCTGTATGTAGATTTGTCTGTCTGCTATACAGTTTACGCAAAATAACTTATGAAAGGTTTCATTCTACACACTCCAATAAACAGACATAGTGAGAACCCATCCAGAAATGAAAATAAAAGATTACATTACGGTGTGCATTACATCTGTACCTCAAATTTTTATCATATGTTTATTTCATAAGTGTTGCCATGGGAATGATTTTGATCTTTTACTTTTGTTGTTGTTGATATTTTAGTTTACTTTTGGTTTAAAAACTTTCAATAGCTTTAGGACAGAGGGATTGTACAATACTCTGGTCCAAATTTGCAATAATCTTATCGGGTCATTTTCATTGGTCTACAGCCCTCATTGAATTTTATATCATTTTATTTTCATTATTTACCATTTCTGGTTGGCTTTTCATTATGTCTTTTGATTTGAGATTTGTTGCTGTCATACGTTTTTATCCTTGATTGGTATTCGGTGTATTGAGATAATTGTATAGTTTTTTTTATATTACTTTTTATTTATTCCTCGAAATCTTGTTTTGATTTTCAAATCTGAACTTTTTTGT
This sequence comes from Chiridota heheva, assembly GCA_020152595.1. Lineage (NCBI taxonomy): Eukaryota > Metazoa > Echinodermata > Holothuroidea > Apodida > Chiridotidae > Chiridota > Chiridota heheva. The sequence continues at coordinate 253,697 of JAIGNY010002020.1, forward strand.
ATTACATTTCATTGTTATGTTGTGGTGTGGAGATTCTAAGTCCCTATTGGAAGTTTCTCTCTCGTCATTTTCATATCATTGATTGTCAATTACCTACTTAGAGGACGCACTGAAATCATACATTCTAAATAGTTCAATACGTTGTCTGTATTTCGCTTCCGTAATGTATTCATCCTTAAATATTGCATATGAAATTTGGCTAAAACACCAACAATTCACTGATGTACATACACAACGTTCCAAAATAACACCATAGAGTAATTATATGTTCTATTTTATGTTGCGGGCGAGTAATTTCTGTTGTAGTTGCAAAATGAAATTGGATCAATATGTATATTTATACATTATATTACCTTGTTCAACAAATCTCCAATTATGTCATAAGTAATCATGGCGGATTATTAAGCAATGTATAATGCACATGTTCTATTTCATGTTGTGGGTGAGTAATCCTTGTTGTAGTTACAAATTCAAAAATGAACTGATGAAATTGAATCTATATATAGTCCGATATAATATAATATACTGCATTATGCATTTCGCAGCACAACATATCTTTCATTATGTCATAAGTAATCATGACCAACCTGTCGAAATATTAAGCAATATATCATGCATTGTTCTATTGTATGTTGTGGGCGAGTAATTTCTGTTGTATAGTTATATAAATTCAAAGCTGGATATGAAATCGGATTAATGACTATATAATATACTGCATTATATATAACATTTCGCAATACAACATAATGTTTTATTATTATCATAGGTAACCGCGACCAACATGCATGCCAACATGTCTGATTATTAATGTAATTTTAATTTGTGTGATTATTGCAAGGCACCGTTGCATGTCCAGATGTTTATTCAACGTGATGGTGCCCCTGCTAAAAGTTCAAAAACTGATTTAAGTAGTCATACTAACTATTGTTGTATACCATTTTTGTTCGCGTGCAGAGTTAAATACATATCATTTACACATAGCAACAAGTAGCCCAATGTTTTGATGTTTAAACTCACATAAAAAAACATATTACACTTTTCTTCTGTTGTTATGGCATGACGTGCGATGTTTTCAAAATATGAAAATCATACAGAACGAAAGAAACAAAAACTGAAAAATGCTCTAAAAAGCATCATAAACTGATACTTTCCTGAAAATAAAGAACTTTATATAAAAAACGTTTTCACAAGATCTAGGTTTATTGGAAGGAGTTATCAAATGTCAAGATAATACAACGATGACAAAGCTAAAGAAAATATATACATACTGAGTAAGTTTATTTTCTTGTGCCTTATTTCTCTCACTCAGACAATCTTATAAATTTCCTGTAGGCCCACGGCAGTGGCAATCACCTTGACCATCACTGCACAGGTTGAAAATTAAGTGTGCACAACAATACATTTATGCGTAATTTGACATTTACCTATCATATAAAAAAGGAATGCATAAAACGACGAAACCATGAAACCGAAATATTTGCAATGGTTTTTTTAAGCTTTACAACCAACGAGTACATTTATTAAAGAGTTCATACTATTTGATGAGTTTGACGTAAAACACAACTTAAAGCATGGGTTGGCAGGAGAAACTGGTGGAAAACAGTAATTGAAGATTACTTAGTAACGTAAATACAATTTCCTGTCGTGAACATCGATCACACTCGTAAATGTATATCACATGATATCTCAGTTGTTTATCAGGCTCAAATAAAGCATTCTAGGTAGCCCAATATGCAAAGGGTTATGTACATAACCGTGTACTAAAAAACATGACGAAGTTTGAAAGCACGAAATACAATTAGGTCCGGAAAAATGGCAAGAAAAGGTTATTAAACAAAGGTTTCAGATTTACATAAAGTTTCGACGTCGGAAATAATAATGATACAAAAAGATCAATAGTATCGTCAGCACCGTTCACATGTCTTTCGAGTTACCCAAAACAATTTTACGTATCTTACGCAAAATGGTATATACACAGCTTACACATGCGTCAATAGTTACACTTGATCAGAAGCAAGAGGAAATATCATGGAAAAGAAGTACAAAAATGTTGATATAGTTTTGATTTATTAGAAAATCGGAAACTTCGGCCACTTGTCTGCAAATATATTTTTGATTATATGCAAAAGTTGCTAATATTAACAACAAAAATCCCATAATAAAGCGTTTCCTAGAACTGAAAGTCTTTACATTTTACGTTTTAAATGGTTTCCTGAAACATAAAAATGTATAACGTTTTAGCTTATGGTAGAATTTTTAGGGATTATAAGCTAATGATTCTCTATAAGTCGGGTTGCAAGTTAAACGATATTTAATTTTTTGCCATTTAAATCATCAATTTTGCAAATAACATATTTTTTACTCAATCTCTTATTAAATTGGTGCTGAAAGGAGACAAAGTCTGATACAATCATTATTTCATATTATAGACGATAAAAATTTAACCAACTGCCTAACACAGCAATTCAAAATCTTATTTCTATCCCAAATTATTCATGTTTGAAATCGACACATATGGGCTGCCATTTTGTTCAACTCTGAAGCGATATATTGTGCATGATGACATAATTTTCCCCAACATGGACATAAGGATTGTAATGTATTTATTTATAAATGTGATTAAAGTTTTTATTCCAAAATGATGTGGCACAAAGTTTTAACAGCATGTTTTGATAATTTCATGTGTACACAAAAATTTCCTTGACCCTTACAAAAGAATTTTTTTTTTCATAAGCTGGAAAACTTGAGGTAGATTATAAAGAAATACATTCAACATCCTGCTGGGCTAATGACATCATAATCTGCATGTTTTAAAATCAAAATGGCAGCTCCCATGGTACTATCAAGTAGTATTACAGTTTTTAATAATTACAAAAAATGTGTTAGATTGCTTTGGGAGTTATAAAACTTGGTCAGTAAAATTGTTATTTTCAATTCTATTATATGAAATAACGATTGTGTCAGACTGTATGTTTCCTTTAAAGAAAAAGGTCTATGGCCCTAGAAAGCTACACGACACAATGCAACCATATATTACCCGAGTTTAGGCTTAAATTTCAAATTAATAAATAAACTGTACTTTTTTTATATACTTCAGGTATAAACATAGATGCCACATCAGTTAATTCTTTTCACTCTACAAAAATTTAGGGTCCATAAGCTTTAGATTGGAAATTAGGACATGTATGACAAAAATGATGAGGTAAACCAGGCATGAAACGTTCCATTTTAATTGTCCAAGTCATATCTTACTTAAAGATGATGTCATGCAAAACAAATATTTTGAGAAATGCTATGCTGTTCAGAAGTGTAATACACATTGTTACACTCGGTGGTTTGTTCAACAGTTCAAATCAGTAAAAGGTCAAACTTTGCAATACATTAATACATTTTGTTCAAATTTCACAAATTTTGCAATGTTTTGGTCATATTTCGTACTTATAGTTAGTTAACTATCAACGCATGATACTGTTTCCATAAAATGATCAATGAATTAACGACGGATGCATACAGAACAGATTATCTTCTTGTGAGAAAACTATCAACTTTAATTAGCCATATAAATAAATTAAAATCAAAACTCACTTCGAACGGGATAGGCATCTGACTTGCAATACAAACAGTTCTATTTTCCATTTGTTTTGTTTTTGAAAAATAAACCGTACATTTCAACAAATTATGAAAACTTCACGCATACTTTTACCTGTTGACAGTTTTTTAATGGGTTAAACTTATTTTGAGCTGAATCAATCCCTATTAAAATGTTGCAAGTGATTCAATATTACTGCTGGCCTATGAAAAGCCTCTGGGCTAATAAAACCCACGGTCGTAATTTACTCGGATAGGCCTGTTTTCCCAAAATGTTCTTATTCTTTATTCAGTATAGTTTACTGTCTCATATAAATATATACCATTTAGTACGTGCTATGATTAAGTATTTGCATGTTATATCATTTACTATAATAAATGCCGTTTTTTGGTTATGCAGGTTTACCAGAAAATGTCATTTAGATTTTTCTCAAATGCCGAATGGCAAAATAATCATTGTTATCATCATGCCAGGTACACCGCCGTGTTCAGAACCCAGACTTTAATTAACGTTTGAAACTTCCCACTCAAAAGATTATGATTTCAACATTCTCGGAAAGTACAATAATACAAAAATCGTGCGTCACGTGAATTCTTTGGTCTTCGTAAAGTAAGGATGAGTTCGAATACGTGTTATCTTCCCAGACACACATTTCAAAGAAATGATACATTTTCTATAGGTTTTCTTAAAATGAAAATAATAATGTTAATATAAATCGAAAATCGCCTTTAACTCGAACCCAAATAGTATCTCGAAGCCTAATATTGTAACCCGAAAAAGGGGTCGGGAAGTAGGGGGAGTGAGGGGGTACCCCAAGAGATTATTCAGATTGGTAAACATTTAACATTTTTTGTCACATAGATTACTTGCCTTATCCAGTGTCGATTTCACGTTTCTGCTATTCAATACATACACTGTATGAAACATCATTTTTGGGGGCCCTTCGGCACCAGAAAGAAATTCAGGGAGCCCTTGTAAAAAATCAGAAGAAAATATTAGGTAGCCCCTGTAACAACAATATAACATATTTTGGAACCCCTGCATTTACAAAGCAATAAAAACATTGAGCTCTCTTAATATCATAAGTTTGGGCCATATACAGTGGTGCAACAATAAGGTGGGAAGAATAGGTTATCCTCACGGGCCCGAGCAAAAATCGAGGTTTGGGGGCCCCGAACAATGACACTGCGATATGTCTGTTATGGAGTCACCAAACGCTAATTTACACATCACGGGCTCCAGTCCTCTAGTTGCGCCACTGGCCATGTATAAAGCAATATACAATTTTCGTGGGCCCTCTTAAATAATTAAAAAAATATTTGGGTCGGGCCCTTAGATTTTGCAATATGGTAACTTATATCCGTAACGTCACTGGCTTAAGCTATAGTGGACAGCATGATGTTATGGCGATTCTAATTTGATCGGACGTTCTTATAAAGACAGTCATTACAAAAATTTCAACCTATCTGTGGCACGGTAGTAATGGAGTTAGGGGGGGGGGGACAACCAAAGGGGTGCGGGGTGCCGCACCCACAACTTTCAGTTCGTTGTCAAATAATTGAACAGACCCTCAAAACAGGCTGACACATCAAGACAGGTTGAGGTTAAGAGTAACAATTATAACTATGAAAATAAAATCGCATCGGAAATAGATGGTATGGCTTCAAGATTGAAATTCCTAAAAAGAATTTGAAGCTCTTTTTATCCGCAGATGTACCTCTACCTGCCTATCGACACTTCAGGGTTCCTGCAGTCATTACTACCTGGTTACCGTTGTGCAGGCGATCTCTCAACTTTTGCTAGCTAACAAAACTTACATTTCTTCAGAATAGAATAAATCGCCCACTGAGACTCCCACCAATGCCTGAAAAATCTTAATGAAATCTGAGTATTTTTTACTATGAAAAGTTTGGGTTCCTCGTTGGGGGTCGGGGATACTGCTCCACTTTATAGTATATAGCCCCACTGGTGCCACTCATGTGTTGTATCTTTTAAGTAACATGAGCTGATGAGAGTGAATGTAGAATTATGCATGGGTCATTTATATGGTAAACTGTTTTGGCATTTATCGATAATATGCTAGAATTAGCTGAAATTTGAAATGTTCTAATTTTTGCCATGGTAACCATAAACTGATTTTGTCGGTGTCACTCTACCTTGAATTTGATCAAAATTCGCTGCAATATTTTAAGAATGATATAACTGTTAAACCTTTACATGTTTTAATGGTCTTACGTATAATTATGACATTAGGCCACTGCTGTGTTTTGTATAATCATTATGTATTATCTGGGATTGAAATTAATTATCATGAAACATATCCCTCAAACATACAACATACATCTAATATTTTTTGTATTCATAATATGTGAGCCTTTAAAAACACTGTGATAATCAATTACGGCTTGAATTTTATCCCCTGTTCTGCAATTTTGAAGTGACAAATTGGGATCGCTAGACCATTGAATTTAGAGTGCAGGTCATTCTCACTCATACAAACGTAATGGGTATATGGTATTGTCCCGGAATTCCTACTTTTGACCCCTCCCCAAAAACTTGGAAGTATTACAACAACAAGTATATTGGATGGAAGGGTGGCGAGTGATTCATATCGGTGTTCATCAAACATTGCATATGTGAACAAATCTTCCAACTTTGATCATTCTTTAATCTTTTTAATAGCAAATGAAGAACAAAATGGGATTTCTATAAAAATGACAATAAAGGAAAGAAAATTTAGAAGTGTCTATAGATAATTCTTTGGAACATAGGCGGCGAAACCGGGGCACAGGGGGAACGTGCCCCCACTTTTCTTAAAAGTTTAAAAAGTGCCCTTTTTCAGAGAGGAAAAATGCCATTTTTCAGAGGGAGAAGTGCCCTTTTTTTAGAAGGAAAATGCTCTTTCAAAGAGGACAAGTGCCTTATTAGAGAATGAACATGCCTTTTCTAAACATTGAAAACCTTTTTTTCTTCAAACAATCAAAGGCTATATATATATATATATATATATATATATATATATATATATATATATATATATATATATATATATATATATATATATATATATATATATATATATATATATATATATATATATATATATATGATCTTTGATTAAAGAAAGTAATACAAATATCGCCCTAAAAAGAATAAAAATGTGAAATTTTGCGCGCATACACTATTTTGTATTTTTCCAAGGACAAAATATGGGGCCCAGCAGCACTATATATTGGACCTTTTCATACTTAAAAAGCCGTCGCCTTTGGCTACCTTTGTTTTCTTATGCTTGTCTTGGCCTCTGACTGTCTTTGTTTTTCCATGCTTGTCTTGGCCTCTGACTGCCTTTGTTTTCCCATGCGTGTCTTGGCCTCTGACTGCCTTTGTTTTCCCATGCTTGCCTTGGCCTCTGACTGCCTTGGTTTTCCCATGCTTGCCTTGGCCTCTGACTGCTGACTGCCTTTGTTTTCCCATGCTTGCCTTGGCCTCTGACTGCCTTTGTTTTCCCATGCTTGCCTTGGCCTCTGACTGCCTTTGTTTTCCCATGCTTGCCTTGGCCTCTGACTGCCTTTGTTTCCTATGCTTGTCTTGGCCTCTGACTGCCTTTGTTTTCCCATGCTCGCCTTGGCCTCTGACTGCCTTTGTTTTCCCATGCGTGTCTTGGCCTCTGACTGCCTTTGTTTTCCCATGCTTGCCTTGGCCTCTGACTGCCTTGGTTTTCCCATGCTTGCCTTGGCCTCTGACTGCCTTTGTTTTCCCGTGCTTGCCTTGGCCTCTGACTGCCTTTGTTTTCCCATGCTTGCCTTGGCCTCTGACTGCCTTTGTTTTTCCATGCTTGCCTTGGCCTCTGACTGCCTTTGTTTTTCCATGCTTGCCTTGGCCTCTGACTGCCTTTGTTTTCCCATGCTTGCCTTGGCCTCTGACTGCCTTTGTTTTTCCATGCTTATATGATTTGTACGAACTATTTAAAATAGGGCCTTTTTAGAGTGCGAGCCACCACAAATTTGTTGTTGTTGAAATTTGCCATGCAGGGAAAAACTTACTTTGGACCTGGGCCATTATCATGACCTGTGCCATTGTCATGACCTGGGCCATTATCATGACCTGGGCTATTGTCATTATCTAAGATATTGTCATGCCATAAACTAACGTGCCCTCCTCCATCTTCTTTGCAAAATTTAAAAGGTGCCCTTTACAGACTTAAAAAAGTAACACTGATGGGTGTAAATTTGATATACCGAGTAACATTCATTCTTAGCAGAAAAGATGATGGCCTCCTGTGTAATTCTAAGGACCCCTATACTTGCTTTTCACATTATTTTAGACATTAAATATATTCCGATTCATGGCCAATACATCTATATATTTTCTAATTGTTGTAGATTTAATAAGAAAATTATCAAAAAACTTCAAAAATTTCTTGAACTTTCGAAGCTGGAAATTAAATAAAGAAGGGGAAATGGGTCACCAGTAATTTTCGACCCTCCAAAAAGTTTTCGCTGTTGGGGGAAGGGGGTGGGGGTGGTTGACCATATATAGCTATACTATTGTGCTACATGCTTTGAAAATACGACAGTTGGAAAGTGCCACTCGGATCATGTTCCCCCTCCCCCTCCCTCTTCCCCGATTAAAACATCTTCCGCCGCCCCTGCTTTGGACTCTTTAAGAAGCATATTACACACCATTTCTTAAAGTAGGTTTCAGACCTATTTAATCAAATTTATATTAATTATGCAGAATAGGAGTGTTTTATTTAGGAAAGTTTTTGAAATAATGATACCTGTAGTATGTTTCATGATACTGAACAAAGTTTAAAGGCCGGTTGTCGTCTCTAACATACGAGGTAAATAACACTCAATTCCTATGCTTTGATAGGTCGAGATACCATGGTACAGTATGCACTTACATTGACAAGGCAATCAGTATCGTTTTGGAATAAATTGTATGCCGCTTCATTTTTAATCACAACAGATGGCCTTTAAAATTTCAAATGATTACAAACAATTACGTGTTTTAATGAGAAATCATTTGTATGTCATTGTTAGTAATACCAGTAACATCATATATTTGTTTTTATACCGGGGGTAATCTTCAACATAATAAGCAATTGGAAGAAGATTCGAATAATAATATGGTATTGTCACAGGGATTATGTTAAAACTTGAACATATCCCGGGCCTACTCTATTTCACCTCCAAATAGTTGTTAGTCTACTAAATTGATTGATTATTTCTAGTCCCAAAATTGTCAATTCTTGATAATATCAACAATACTGCTCACCTTAAAGGAATATTCCCATGGTTTCTGTAAAATCTTATTTTAAAGAGCCTACTTTTAGAGCCAATTTAGTACAAAAATCAGCTTGATATCATATTCCGTTCAGGGGCTATGGATTTTTAAAGATTTCCTAATTCACAGTGCATTTTAAAGTTTTTGTACAGTATAATGAATTCCTGTTTGATGATGTCATATGCAATTCCATTGTAAATGTTTATGTATTTCTTTAAACTTTAGTTGGTTGTTTCTGTATGATTAAAAACAATTTTCCAAAATTTATTGAAGTGGGGTATATTTGGCAATGTACGTAAATACCTAACTTTCATTAATTTATCTATCTAGCAGGTTTTACTAATAAAAAAGATGATATATTTTAATAAAATACATCAATTTTGTGGAAAAATGTGTTGCTATGATGTCACAAGCCTTTTCCTATTCGTTTATTGGCATTTTTTGTGAACTTTGAAATTTGAATATTTCCTGGTAGGAAAAACATATCAACATGATTTTTGTACTAAAATGTTTCTAAAATAATTTTCTTTGATAAGATAGTTAACGAAAAAATGGGAATATTCCTTTAAATTACAAAAATCTGTGCTCTCATATATTTGAGATAATCATGCCCAGTAATATGGTTAAGAAGGGCAGATAGCTTTAATCTTTCTTTAAAGTTTTAAAACTCTACTGGTTGGTTGCCTATTTTATAAAGCTTTCTCTCCTAAGTAGAACAAGTTTGAAAAGTTTGCCAAAAGAGTTTTTATTCCCAAGTTCTGGCTGATAAAAGTTCTGATGGGCCACTTGGTTAGAGCAAAAAACCAAACAGATATCGGCCAACGCACGCCATCCCAAAGTACTTTCGATGTTCAATGATTAGATAGTCGCGTAGGCATTGGAACATGTTTTTCATTGCGAAAGAAAGGGGGGGGGGGAGGAAGGGGGGGGGGCACCATAAATGATCAATCTGATTGCTAGTGATAGATATAAACTTGACACATCAAGCGCGAGATGTACGGCGTGAGTCCCAGGGGCTTGCTTCATGACCCGTTGTGCAGTGTTAAGTTATTTCTTAACAAAAGTCCTTGCATTTCTGTGGCTGATATGTTTCAATCAGTCAATGTCGATGACTGGTAAGCGTCTTTCTTATTAAAATACTAATTGAGGTTTCTAAAGCAGCTCTGGAAACTGATTCGGCTAAAGATTAGTACATTATTGGAGAGCTACCAAGCGAAATTGTACATATTCTCTTGAACAAAATTGCAAAATGCAAGTATTTTGCGTGGAAGAGGCACTTCATAGTCCAAGATATTCGGAATGTAATAGTCGGAAGGGTTCTTGTCACAACGCAAGTCGTAGCATGGAAGTAGAAGAGATGGTCGTAGTGTGAAACTTGTTAAAAGGCACAAGATTTGTTTCTGCTGATATTCCTTACTGATTAGAAGATTGAGTATTCTCCTCAGCTTTCATGTTTCAGTTTAAAAAAATTAATTGATAAGATATACATTACAACACACAAGAATGAATACAATATTTTCAATGTTTTATCAGTCCGTATATCTGTATATGTACCTTAATTCTGATTAGCTTCCGAATTTCAGTCGGTAAAGTAAATTGCGAAAAATATAGAAAGCGTTTGATATGTTAATTGTAATTTGTTCTAATTTTAAGATAACATTGCTTTTCCACCAGATATATGCCATTCACAGTGATATACTGCTGGGTATGAATAGGAAGAAACATGTACAGTGCGTTTGTTGTACCAGCGGCGTAGGAAAGTATTTGACATTATAAAGAAGGGGGAGCAGATTTTAACATTTGTTTCAACAAATCTCAGTACAAAAATGTATGAGTCTTTTATCATGGTTCAAAAACTATTTGTAAAGAGGAGGGAGTCGTAAAATTATTGATGAATTTTGGCAAAAATTTTCAAACGTTGAAGAAAATTTACCGAAATTAAGAAAATTTCCAGAAAATTTACGGAGGCATCTCGAAAATTGGAGAGAAAAAATTACGAAAATGAATGAAATTTCACAAATTAAACCAAATTTCACGAAAATGTAGGAAATTTTACGAAAATTTGAAACTTCACATAAATAAGGCAATTTTTACGAAAATTGAAGGAAAAGAAAATTTCACGAAAAAATTGAAGACAACTCGAAAATGTACGAGAAATTTCATAGAATTGATAGAAACTTTGAAATACGAAGAAATATTCCCAAAAGTGAAAAAATTGCACGAAAATTGAAGAAAATTTCAGCAAATTTCACAAAAATGAAGAAAATTGATAAAATTTTCTCAAAAATTGAAGAACAATTCTCGAAAATGAAAGAAATTGCACGAAAATTGAAGTAAATTTTACGAAAATGAAGAATATTTTACAAAAAATTGAAGAAAATTCCGAAGATGAAGGAAATTGCACAGAAATTGAATCAAATTTTACGATAATGAAGATAATTTTACGAAAAATAAAGAAGATTTCCCAAAAATTGAATATTTCTAGTAGAAAAGAAGCCATGGAATCTGACTACTGAAAATAAATTCGTTAGACCATTATTGGAGGGGGGGGGGGAATTGTACATGGCCCCCTGGAAAAATTATTGGCGGGCACAGCCTCCGGCTCCCCACTTCATACGCCCTGTGTTTTACAATACATTTGTTGGCGTAAATGTGTATTAAAAGGCTTATACTTATCATAACAACAGCCAGGGTTGATGATTTCGTCTTAAATTTATTTTACTGAAGATTACAAAAATTGGTTGAAACTTGTGTGTGATCATCCGGCGATGCGGTGTGCCGACAATTTTGGATCCCTCCCCCTCTCATATCTCATTCCGCCCTCCCCCCCCCCCCTCCCCCCTACCCTCTTCATTTCCTTATTTACGGATGTTTGAAATACGCCGTAATCAGTGATGTAATACGGATGTCATATGAAATAATTGCGCCGGAAAGCTGAGGACTGTCATTGGTCATTCGGGGCTATAGAATGAAAAAATAGGTACATTTGTTTAATTGATTTGTATATGGTTGTCAAATAATTTCAGAGGTTGGTAAGGAATCGCGAGCAGGCCTAATACGTATAGTGACGACATTTATAGAACTGGTGACATGTAGCAATGTTGGTATCAACTGATGTATTTTTTAATTTGGAACAACTTTCTAATACATATTTAGTTCGATTTAGTCTTTTACAATCTTAGAAAAACCCTTTTTTGCCGCTCATATAAACGACTTAACTTGCTATTCTAATTTATATTATTAAAATTTAGGTGACGCCTCAAGTTGGACAGTGATTTCACTGTTATCCGTACGTACGTAGGCTAGGCCTATACACATACAACGCGTGCATCGCCGAGTGTGCATTGCCCTGGTCCAGTTGTAAGCCTAAACTTGTAGCTTTCTTTTAGTAATTTCTAGGAAATAGATCGCATGATGGTATAGCTTAGACAAAAAGGAGAGAATTTTATGAATCAGTGCATGTACCAGATGAGACTGAGAGGCATTAAATATTTCCAAAATGTATTCTGAAGTTACTTTAAATCTGCGGTGTTGTGAAGGCGTTCGCGATGGGTTTGTTGTAATACATGTAGGCCTCTACGTACATGGAACTTCGCGTTTAGCCGCCTCAGAGTGAATAACTTTTCTCGGTAATATCTCAAACATTTATTATTGGATTGCATCTTCAGGTATGATGTGGGGGTCTTTAATGTCTCCGTCAAGTTCTCAAAAGGAATCTTCTGTATCTGAGGTATCAGAGGATGAAATTTCCGAACTTTTTGCTGACGACATTTTAGGTCTGTCTGTAATTACTTTGTAAGCGTTTACACAGGCAGTTCTGCGGGGTCTACAACTTGCAAAGCCACACATTTAAATAGATTTGCGGACGCAACAGAAAGTGGTTATTCAGAACTTCAAAAATAATGCAATTTTAACACTTTCCTAATTTTCATTTTGGAGAAATATAGATTACTAAGTATTCAGTGAGTATCAAACATCAGTTTAAAACAAACTTGCTTCTTTCTAAATGTCACCAGTCCTTTCAGAAGTAAATTAATCCACCATTCGCTCTATAACTTTTAACATCCGTAGAGTTAGGAAGAAAACAAATTCGGCCTATACGCAAAATTTCAGACTATACATACAACTTGAATAGCTGTATAAACGTCAGGGAGATTTTTTCTTTCATCCTCGTTTTACATTTTACTGAGCAAACTGTAATTATACACCCAGTTTTCTTACTTTAATTTGTTTCCAGTCTCTCACCATTCTTCCAATGCTCACTAATTACTTATTTCCTTCACCTCGTTTGCTTGTCACTTGAATTCATTAGTTTACGATTCCACCCAAGTTACAGAAGACGAAATAAGACATCGGAAAAATAATAATTCGTCACGAGTATGATATTACGGCTTACATTTACGATTTAATTGTGAACTTCACGTGCCTCTTCTGGCGCAAATCAAATAGAACACTTATTTTATGAGAAAGGCGACTGTTACAGCGTTTGTCATCAATAGTGATTATCTGGACGGAAACAAAATTGTTTTTGAGGAAAGTTACAATTTATGCAGCGGTCATTGTACTTTGCTTAGTAAGTTCCCAATAAAATGCTTCATTGCATGTCGTATCAATTTGTTTAGAACTAAATGAATTAAAGACAATTGTAATGTCAGTAGTTGTGTTTGATATTCATACGGCATCGAAATGTCAACTAACATAAGAAGTACGAAAACGTCATGATATATATATATTTTAACGATTCGTGGGTTATCATTACTAAAGGAACTTACTATAAATGTTAAGTTCAACATACACCCAGGTTGACGAAATCCTTAAAGAAAAGTATCAATATCCCTTTTATAGATATTTTTTGTTTTTACCAGATTTGATAGATTGACTGGTGTTAAAAATCTAAGTCAAAAAAGTTACGTAACACTCACTTAAAATTTGAACCAAATCTTTAAGTGAAATGAATGACAAATATAGTTCAATATAATGTACGGTGACTTCATAATTTAAGTGTGTGGCATCACTGGTGGTATAATTTTATATTTTATTATTTTAGATAACTGATCAACAGATAATTAACTGGTAAACTTGATACCAATGATCAGGGGTGTCTCCTTCGGGACCGCTAGCCCTACATCGAGGCATTTGTTGGACCTGTCCGAAACAATCAACCAGTGCATGTAACCGACATATTTTCACATGCGTGTCGGGCAAGATAGTCCTCGCTCCTATAGCAGGATAAATTCTGGCATCACACTCTAACATTTAAAAAAAGGAATGGTCAAATATCTGACCATTGAACTTGGTCAGCTCAAATTTGTTCCGATCTGACCACAGTGTAGTCAGATATCTCACAGTCATATAGTCCTCCTGCTATTACCATTCTTCGCCATTTTGTTCCGTTATATACATATACTGTCTTATTTTCTATTGATGAACATTTTTGAACACAAGATTTATCCTTAAATCATTAATATTAATTATTAGATACCATACCCATTACTATAGCAGCTTAGGAGTCTGGGGTTTAACAAATTGGATGAGAGGCAATATATTGCAACGGTGTTCGAGTTTGAAGTAATTGGCGGATACAGCGGGAGTCAGAACCAACGGCATCGGTATATCTGCAATTCTTTGCGATTGATAACGTTATTCGCTTCGTGATTATTCATTGTACCAAGGGCCGGTTATGTTTTTGAATTGCTTCCAAACAAGAGTGAAGAATTCGTTTTTCAACGGTTAGAATCGGTGGAAATGCGTCAAATGATTATTTCACTGTAGCTGAAGTATCTATCATAAAGTACCTATCCGCTACCCCACTCCTTTTGCTTCAAGGCTTCTATTTCAATAATTTATATAATTCAATCGGTAATGTTAGATTTGAAGTAATGCTTTATCATGTTTTAGCTTAATGTGAGACATGATACAGATGAAACACAACACCAGATGAAGACCGCTCTTAGTCTTATTGTCAATCATTGTAATTGTGCCTAATTATGATGTTTATAATGAAAAATACAAACCGATACATCTTGTAAAAAAAAATATTCAGTTTTCTACGAATATGAAGAAAAAAAATATCTCACTATGCTATATTTTAACAGAGAGCTTTTATATTAAAACATGAAAAGTTGTTGCCATTGTGAAACACATAGATAACTCGGCAGGTACGTATACGACCACGACGATTTTGGTCAAATCAAGAATGCACAAACTAATAAAAATGGGTAGGTAGGTCCATCATGATGATAACAGGACAGTATTGTAAAATATCTCTGTATTTAATTGTAATCCATTGGCCCTGATTACCAAACGAAGACCAACTTACTTTCGAGAATTATACGTGGCCGCACTAATCGTACAAATGCTCAATTCCTTTCATCTGTTCATTGCCATTGTTATCGGATTAGGCTGAAAATGCATGGGATTGACCAAAACGTTTCCCAAAAGGTCCAGAGTTTCAGTCAATTTGACTTTTTTTTCTTTGTTCATCAAGTAAAATTTAGCCTTCGAACAGTTTAAAGACCACTGACCATGTCGATACGCTTTTCCAAGAAGAAAAAAACGCCATTAGCAATTTTGTTCTTCATACGACGTCTACAATCCTAACAGGTAATTACACTCTTGAAACAGGTTTAATTCATGCATTGCACAAAATGCCTAACATGACAAACCTGAAGTGTTTACTTATAAGTTGCATAAATTATTATTCCGTGCCCATGAGGCTATACGCCCCGTCGAGACTCCATTGGCTAGTAAACCATGTTTTTGTTATACATATCTACCCGACATAAATACTTAGTAATAAATCATGGACATTGATCTGGTGGGCATTCAAATGTAAAAATCCCTGCGGACTTTTCATTCCATTATCGTTCTTTTAATTTTCAACTCGAACACATAGTTTGAAAAATGAATGAAAAGGGAAACATTGAAAAATAGATGATATGAACAGTAAAATATTTACAATATAATAAATAATCAAAGTATTACTAACAAAACTTACTTTATGTTTAACAGTAGCACAGACTTTGGGAATCTTTACCAAGAAAGAGAAATACTGGTATACCTTTTTGTGTATCAGCGGCGTAGAGGGCGTCTGGCGTAGAGGGCGTCTAGCTTCCTTAAAGTACAAAAACAAGCCTCTACCTCGATGTTCTCAAAAAGCGCCCCATAATTGTTATGTTGTATTTTACAAGAGTTCCAAAGGGTTCAAGGACCAAGCCTACACAATTATTTGTTACTAATACATACCCCTGGTTCCTTCTGTTAACGCCAATGGTGTGTTTTATTTGGTGTTTCCTTTTGAAAAATTCCTACAAGGCATATGAATGAATTGCAGAATTGAAATTGCAGTAACATTATACTTCAAAGTATTAAGCCAGATAAAAATTGATAAGGCTATGGTTTATTTAATCACAACAAGCTAAATATACGGTGTATATTCAACATTTACTAATTTGGTTGAAAACCTTTTAATTTAATGATACAAAAGATGACATCAAAGCTCATCACAATCACTTAAAAGTTGGTAATATTTACAGCTTTCTGAACTGTTAATGATATAAAAATTGATTTGCTTTTCTCAGTCAGCGGCGGGGCGTGGTGCATATTATAGAGGCGGGGAGGGGGATTTAGCTTTGTTGGAACTGGAGGGGTACATGTAGAAAAATTCCATCAGGTGGCAGGAATTTTTGACAAAAAAGAATTTTTGATAAAAAAACATTACAATTTTAAAGTTTTACAATTTTTTATTTAGCTAATTTCCAACCTTTTTCATTTAAATGTTGTTACTGTATTAGTACAGGAGAAAGTTGAATTTGATAAATTAATATGCAAAGAATTTATGCTACTTTTTGTTTTACTCTTACTTTGCAATGCTAATTTAAGCTGCATCTAACAGATTAACATCCAATTTATATCCAGTAATTAAATGATTGATTTGATAAAAGGATTGATTTGATAAAGGTCAAAGTGTAACAGTCCTAACAAAAAAGAGTTTTTACTTTACTGCTTAATGAATCTAACCGTTTAATCCCTATTTCATGGAGATTTTAAACTTTACTTCATCTATCATAGTAAATTTGCTTTGCATCATGTCGAAACGTATTAAGCTTTTTATTTGTTGTTTACATGGGTAATGTTGCTCTACTGCTGTATGGAGGCTTACTATACATTAACATTCCATTTTAGATCTAAGTTAATCTTTTATTTCGGGTTTCTCCCAGACTAATTTTGGAGCACTTTGGTTTTAAACATTCAAATATGATTGTCAAATAAACTGAGACTGAAAAACACTAGAAATACAAATCGCGCAGCTTATTTTTCAAGATTCAAAGGGCGGCATTTCCTTTTTGTAAACGAATCTATGATTTCATTCACGTCAAATTCCCTTCCTCTTTCTATCATAAGCATCGCCAACCCTGTCAATCTTTGCTGATGCGTGGTACTCCTGCAATATATTTCAGCCATTTCTAAGGGGACCCGTAAAAATACGGTTATACACAGTTATGTTTATATACCACATACTCGGCTCGCGGGGCCGTATAGCCACGCCGCTACTCTAAGAACACTACATACTGTACAGTGAACTAAATAACATATTTATTCGCAGCCCAAAATAACAACCCATATGAGGAAGAGTCAATAAAAGGGAGACAAATTAAAAAAAACCTCATGTGATCTTTTCAACGTAGGTTTCAATAGGGTAATGTTAAGTTCTGTGCTACCTATCAGAAGACGAAGTATCAGTTTTCACGTGACCAACAAGAACACCCTTTAAAAAATGACTTTCGTGGCATTTTTTTTTTGTATGGATAGTAATAAAGGCTTTGCCTCTCCCTCAACTCCCAAAATTCTGTCAAAGCCATAAATATAATTAATTGAAATATTAAATGAAAGATGTGTGCCATTTTTTGCAATCGTATCGACTGATCTATCGTTGATTTTGGATTAAACCTTTTACAGTTTGCATCAAAAATGCTCCCATTTTTTACCAAACATCTTTCATTTTGGCCCCAAAATCTTCAATATTGACCCAAAAATATGCACTTTCAGATGAAAGCTTCAGGCTTTTAATCCAAAATGTTAAATTTTAAAGGGCCACAATCTACAATATAGAAGCAAAAAACCTTTGTATACGGATGTAAAGTTCTTATCATTAGGGCCATGCGCGCATGAGAGCCATAATGAATTTTCAAAGCAATACACTTTTAAAATATGCTTCTTTCTTTTTCGGCCACGTTAATTAGGAAAAATCATATGAAATTTTCGGGAATTCTTAAATTTACAGAAATTTTTCTTTATTTACAGGAATGTTTTTTCATTTTCAGGAAATTTTTTCATTTTCAGAAAATTTTCTTTATTTTCAATTTTTTCTTCAATTTCTACAAAGTTTTCATGAATTTTAAAGAAATCTTCGTCAATTTTTGGGAAATCTTTATTTTCCGAGCAATTTCCTTCACGTGCGTAAAATCATCTTCAATTTCCTGGAAAGTTTTACAATTTTTAGAAAAATTCTTCACTTTCCAGGAAAGTACTGTCAATTTTGAGAAAATTTCAGGAAATTTTTCAAAAATTGAACCAAATTTCAATTTTGTGAAAATAATTTCACAATTTGTCATCAAAATAAAGCATGCATGCAAACGTGAAACCCAGTCTCTAACTCATACGTGCCTCTGTCAGTCTGTCCTTCCTATTCTAAAACCATCCCTCAGTTTCCTCAAAAATGAAAAGCAAAGAAAGATAACAAGGTGACGTAGGTATTAAATTAATTTATCATAAAATAGAATACATACAATAAATAAAGACTTCATGAATAATAGATTGGCCCCTGCTAAAAAAAAAAAAAAAAAGAAATCTGCTTTCATATGTTATGTAAAATAACTATCAATAACTATCAATAAGTATCAATAACTAATATAATTATCATCGCCATTGATAATGATAACCTAATCCCAAACGTAATAATCAATACAAAAATAATTATGATATCTGAATTTCCACGTTCCCTATGCTAAGACGAATGTAAACACTCCTTCTTTCCCTGCCCAAACACTAAAAGATTGAAATGCTTTACCGCTAGACCACCAGACATTGACATACATTCACCAAGCCTAAACTGTTTCAAAGCTAAACTTAGCCTACTCAACTTGTTAACTGTTTTTTCCTCATACTTGTTACGCTTGGTTGTCGTTCATGTCCAGAGGGATTTTTGCCGACTTAACCTGCAAGCTTGGAAAGCACCATTAAATGTTCATACAGTGATGTGCGCTATGCTATAGCTTTCCAATACCTTTACATTAACCTATTCAGATTCAGGTTGCAAGATTAATTCAGCAGATGGAAAGTGGCGTACATTCCCACACTAACAATTTCTTAACTTAGCTGTTGCAGTTTCCGGTTAGACTAGCCTCGTTCATTTCATATTTCAAAGAATATCATTCTCCTTCACTATTTCTTTGTGACTCTTCAAAAAATATTTTGGTGTAATAGATATTTTCTATTATGTTTCTGTAACAATACAAATATCTAAACAATACCATTCTTCACATAACGTTTTGGAGGTGGCTATTAAAATATCGGATTGGCAGCGGAACATTTCGTCTGCATTCCTCAACGTAGCCAATTTACATGATTTTTGCGAATAAAAACAACGCCATAAATTTTTAAATCAGCATTGCTGAAATTTATTGTAGCGTCGTAACCATTAAAATACAACCTTAAACGAATAGCACTTAATTTGATGTCCATATTCTCTTCATTAAATGAAATTTAAAAAAAAATTCTCAATTAAAAGATGGCGGATTTTGAGCATGGAGTTTACAATACTAGCCCTGTCGCGACTTGAGGGCCACGACAGAAAAAAAAAAAAAACACACATTTTCTCTCATAGGGCCACGACAGAAAAGAAAAAAAATTCTCTCATAGACACCTAACGTTAAAATTCCTATGAGCTCAATTGTGAATCTGTGGTAATTCCATATAATTATTGATTTATTTTGCATATGTACTTGAAATGTTTTCATTTCAAACATTACTTTATCAGATATTATCTTAAAATCATCATATCTGTTGAAGAAATTATAATTTGCATACTTACTTTTTCTCAGTAAAGACTTTCTTGGAAAAGAAGTCATGCATGAGCTTTCATTTCTTGATGATGATCCCCCGGGCAGACAGCAAAACTTTTAGGTATTAGAGAGCACTGTTTTATTTATATAATTTATAGAGACGCATTGAAGAAATGGAGTGTGAAACTATGGTAACACTTACTGCAACCGGCTATGCAGATATCATGGATAGCTGAATGGCCGAAATACTCATAAGAGCACATCAATCAATAAATGTAGTACGATTTTAAGTATTAATATGGCGGTGGATACCTATTTAGCTCAAAATAGTAACAAGTGTTTTATTTCATAAGGCTGGTCAGATTATTAGAGGGCGAGGAGGGGGAGAGGGGGGGGAAGGGGGGGGGAGGAACACACAATTTAATATCATGGGGTCAAGTAACGGTAATGAAAATTATTGAAGGAAATTCCCCCATACCCCTGCTTCTCCCCTGCCATCCTAGACGCCCGCCACTGTTTTACTGTGTGATATTGCGTACGTCTTTGAATCCTTTAGAACCTTAATTTGTTCAGATTTAGAGTATAATATTTCGTTGATAATGACGAGCCGTTCGGGGTCCCCTTTATTTGATAATAAATGGAGTAACTTAGGCACTTAAAGTTAGTTAAAAAATGTTATTTTACTTTAATTATTAAAAAGTTGCAATAGACCGAAAGCAGAGAATTGGCACACTTTGAAATTGCGTTTAACAATATTTTAAGATGGCAAAAGTAATATTTTTATCCCGCTATTGCTAAACTAGTCGAATTTAAAACATCAGACTGATAAAGTATAAGAATTTTAAGGAGCCGACGAACCCCTCACGATGAAGATACTAACCTTCCAAGAATGCGGTCATGACCAGACGACTGCTTGAACAGACCAGGAATCTAGACATTGTGACTCAATAAGTATTGAGGGGACAACATTTTTAAAGCAATTCTTGAATGTTAAAAATGAAAGAAGAAAAACAATTGTCAGAAAGAAAACAAAAATTGTCAGAAAATTTTGATTCGACGAGACACCACGATTGTATTTTTTGCTTAATAACAAGGAATTTAACTCTAAATACGAAAAAATGACATCATTTTAAACCATTTTTGCCACAATAGTCTGAGAGCTAGCAGCTCTCAGTTTACCCATGGTGGGCATGGTGGGCATGGGTAACAAACATTTATCTGGAAACACATTTACAAAAGTCACGTATAAGTCATAAAAGCTATAATAGAATGAATTATAGAATGACAGGAAAGTATAGCTTAATTTAATCACAAATTTCGCATCTACGATAACAACTTGTAATGTTATCAGCTTCAAATGGAAAACTGCATATATCTGTTTATCAAAACTAAGAGTCCGTTCTATACGCAGATTATTTGTTCAGCAGTTCAGTGCTTGATAAGCAAACAAAGAAAGAACACTTTCGAGACCTTTATGTCTGCCAAATCGTATGCTAGAACTCGACTATTTGGTAATAAATAAACGTTATAAGGTTATTGTGAAATGGTTATCTGTATTTTCATATGATATTTTTTAACCTTGATATTACTCGACCAGTAATACATACCACTTTACGATTTTATGCATGTATATAAAGATATACTTTATACTTCGCATAAGTAATCTTATATTTCAAGATACCTCCTACATGATATTATTATCATTACCGTGCAGGTAGATATTATATTTGGTAGTAAAATTACAAGACGAACTGCTATAAAATTGGTTATCTGCCAATATTCAACCATTGACATCATTGACTCTGAGAAATTTGATTTTTTTTACTTCCGCTAACGATCAGTTTTCACCCAGTATTTTGCGCAGACTGATGAGGTTAATATCAGTAATATCATCCTTTTAGATGATTGAAGGAAAGCAGTACAATTTCCGAGTTTTCAAGGAAAAATTGATTAAGATAAATAATCAATTACAATCAATCTTGGGCAATAAATATTTTTTAACAAAGGAATAACAGAAGAATCTTTTTCAATGAAGTCAGGTTGTTTACCATACATGCAACGTATTGCCTTCTAAATGAAGCTTAGCTGATTTTGTAACTGAAATTGCATAAGTTCAATTATATTCATGTTGTTTACCATTAATGCAACGAATTTCTTAAGCTCTTTATTGAAGCTTGGCTGATTTTGTAACTCAGTGTAATTGCAAGTTAAATTCTAAAGCTAAACAGCATTGATTTACTACAGAAACGTATGCTTGTGTAAGTTGATGGTGATCGTGGGGGTGGGCTACTAAACTTTCAATGAATTTTGGTCAGTAGGAAAGTTAGCTTAGTGGAATGCTGAAATCTTAAATATTTCACCATTCATATTTTCAGTTAAAGTTGATCATATTACCGATTTAATTACAACAATGATAAGCTTTTAGCACTGAATGTGTTGAAGTCCTCTTTAGATTCTTTCAACACAAAATTTACAATGCTTTCACTTTTCACCAATGTGAGTGAAGTTACTGCTCATATATCTGCCTGCAAAATAAGTAGAATACGCTCGTTAGTCTATGACTTTCATCCAATGGCAAGTAACATTGGATGTCTTTGAGGCAGTCACGGCTCTTCAGATCATGTATCAATCTAAAGCGTTTAAACCAGCTCTGGATAAACGGGAACGTACATTCCAACTATCCAGACATAAATATATTTCATATTAATATGCACTCTAAAAAAGGAATAGTTCAATCTTGTGGTTCAGTTTTGATCAATAATAGATCGACGCATAGTTGACCATGTGTTGGTCAAATTTGTACAAAAATGGTTTCACTATGTCTGTCAAAACAGATGTTTTGAGCGATAAAACGTGTGAGAGGTATAGAAAATATGGGATTCCATGGACTGTTCGGAGGAAAGAGGCAATTCCATTAAACTTACTGAAAAGATCTAAAACAATTGACCACCAAACTTGTAGGAACTATGTTTTTTGCACTTTTGTGATATATGAAAGCAAAACTCTGTATATCTTCTCGCTTTACTCCACTGTTTTCAATAATTTGCAATGAGAAAGTATTAGCTTTATTGGACATGCTGACCGAAAGATATTGGAATCATAATATCTTTCAAAGTACAAAACGCCATCTTCCTTTTTATTTGTCAAAAATGACACATGTAAATACATATTCCTCAAATTTGATCGATCATCTCTAGAAGTTTTTTTAAATATATTTTTGTATGTTATATTAGATCAGTTAGCTCTTTTTAATTGAAAATTTAAGAGAACAGTATAACCGTGGGATAGTGTATCTCTTACGTGGTTATATCGGTATTCACAAATTATTGTGTTTCCAACAGAGCTGTAGAGGATATTTTTTATCATAATCTTGGAATTAGTTTCTCAAGAATATTTAAAAAATACTTTGAAAGTGAAAAACTACAGCATAATTCAATATCTATTTCAACAGTTCAACGCTACACTTATACCTTCTCCATGCTTTGGAGATTATACCATCTCCATGCTTTGGAGATTATAAAATCTCCATGCTTTGGAGATTATACCGTCATATGATTTGGAGATAATACCATCTGCATGCTTTGGAGATTATACCATCATATGCTTTGGAGATATACCATCTCCATGCTTTGGAGATTATACCATCATATGCTTTGGAGATATACCATCTCCATGCTTTGGAGATTGTACCATCATATGCTTTGGAGATTATACCATCTCCATGCTTTGGAGATTATACAATCTCCATACTTTGGAGATTATACCATCATATGATTTGGAGAAATTACCATCTCCATGCTTTGGAGATTATACCATTATATGCTTTGGAGAATATTCCATCTCCATGCTTTGGAGAATATCCCATCTCCATGCTTTGGAGATTATACCATCTGCATGCTTTGGAGATTATACCATCTCCATGCTTTGGAGATTATACTATCATATGCTTTGGAGATTATACCATCTCCATGCTCGGAGATAAAACCAGCTAAAAAGAAGTAAGGATTGAATTATAAACTTCTTGAAAGACAGTTTTACATGAAAGAAAGAAAGCAACTGGGTAAGGAGAAATATACATTAAGAAGTACATAAGACGTGAAAGGAATCCTAAACAACAAACCACAATCAACGCTATAGGTATAAGCTACATTGCAATCTCTTGTTTCCACGATGAAAACATTCCCAAGTACAGGTAATCATAGTCTTATTACAGTACTGTGTCGTTTTAGATGAAGCAATGATAAATTCCCCATGAACAAGGACAATTATTGATCATTTTTCTTTTCAGTTTTTGTATTGCTAATTATATATATAGGCCAAGTACGAGCATTTTTCAAGTGAATCGATCGGTATTTAAGTAAATTGTATCTTAAATTCAACACATATTCAAAAGAAACACCGACAAAATTGAGGAACTTAGTATTATTATATCAGACTGTTATATCTTGGAATATAAAAAAAAATCACGATTATCAATCTCAGCCTCTGCCGTAATTTGTACAATGTAGAAGAAAAGATATTATATTCCTTCTGCTTAATATCTGCCATTTCTTGCACAGTGATTTGAAACCATACATATGAAAAATGATTCATGTATTCAAGATATATCCAAATTTAAGATCTAATCCAGTTTCATGATTATCCATTTCGTATCAGCCAAGTTCTCTGAAAATGTCTGAATGTATCAATGTTTAATTAAAATCTTGTTGCTTGTATCATTATTAAGAACAATCTCATTTGTTTGATTATTTACGAGGTACTCTTGAAACGCCCGTTGGCGTAGTCAATTTAGAAATAAATCGAATTGAAGTGACAATGCACTCATTAAAAAAAAAAGGTTCTAGGTTGTCCTGTATTTGGAACCTTCTCGGGTTCTTCAATAATTATTTCTAAGAGTTACTTAAAAGAAGACAAGAAAAGGTTCTTAGTGCTTTCCGTATTTGGAACCTTCTCTTTTCTTCCCGTAATTGGAACCTTCTCTTCTCTAGAATCCTTTTATCCAAAGGCGTGTATTTAAACAAACAATATATACAAATTTAATGAAGCTTATATCACTGAATTTTTACAAGGGAATTTGTACAAGGTATCAAACTTTATAGAAGTGTATAATGTATGTATACCGGTAATTGTTAAAGACACTTAGTGTGAAATCTTTTTAAATTTTTGATAACTTACTTCTTACAAAATATGTATTTCATAAAATATTTTCTGAAATGTACATTAGTTGCCGCATACAATATAGGATTTAGACCCGCATTAAACCATAACAGGTTTGCTGTGACTTCCCACCAAAATTCATTAAAACAAGTTTCACAGAAACTAACATATAAAGAGTAAAGAGAAAACGGTAACCAGCAGACGATGAATACTACAACCAGCACCATCATTGTCACCCCGGCCTTCATCAATCTTCTAAACTCACGATGCTTTCGGCCACGATCGACGGTAGCTGGTTTTACGACGTCTACGGGTGCTGTCTTTCCACTCGCAGCTTGTACCTGACTTACTGGTTCTGCTGAGGGCACAATACTATTTACGGATTTCCCAGATAAACCATTTTTTATTTCGTTTTTTTGAACCTTTGATGATACAGTCTCAGAGGTTTGTAAATTATTTTGAGATGTTTTTGCATCATTCTTTTCATGAGAAGAAGTCACACTCATATCTGTATGCGCGGTCGTTGGGCCTAAGTGAACTTTAAAAGCAGTCCCTTTCACCCTGCCCCTAATTTTCCAGAAAATCATAAAATTAAGAACTATTAAAACTCCAGCCGGAATTCCAAATTCGAAAATTAAAAGTGTGAAAGTGTATGTTGCATTGTAGACTGATTCAAGTTCACAATTTTCATTATAATCTATGACGCTTTCACCTGAAAATATCTGCCAACAGAACGTTACAAATGAGTAAAACACGATTGTGATGAACCACGATACCCCAAGAAGGAGTTTTGCTTGTCGTAAAGTTCGAAACCGTTTGTAATCTAATCCCAGCGAAATTTGCCAATATCTGTCTAGCGAAATAAAAATCATGTTCAGCGCTAACATGTAACTAGTACTGTAGTCCATAACCAAGAAAACTTTGCAGGGAAATTCTCCCAAGGGCCAAATGTCTGTTATCCACCATACTGTGTTTAGAGGCATAACAAAACCCCCAACAATAATATCAAGAACTGCCAGGCTCATGATATAAAAGTTAGATAACGATCTACGAATGTTTCTGTCGATTTTGTACGCCCAAATTATCAGCCCATTACCAATAACTGTGATAGTTATTACGATAATGTACACTACTGCAACACTTACAATCTTATGCAGAGGTTTTGGCGCGTCCGTGCCCTCCACTGACGAGTAGGTCATATAATCTGACATAATGACGAATCCAAAGGCTATAATCAGGCGATATTTAACTTAAGATATCCTTCAAAATTTAAGAACAAAGGGTTTCGAATAAGAAAACCACATGATACGCGTGTAACATTTCAATTCTGGCATAATCATCATAGTCTGAACTGAATCTGATAATAGGCCTATTGCAAACCATTGCTGTCACTCATACATTAATGCGCTTGTTCCATGAACAGATTCCTCTTAGCTCTCAAAAAACACAATTGCATCACCAAAAACGCTCTGAATAATGTACTGAGCGTATAATTCAAGAATTGACAAAAAAAATAAAAATACTTTCACAACGTAATATTGTTCCGACTGAAAATTCAGGAGCGATAATCGGCATGAGATATTCTTAAAGTATTGATCACTGTTACCGATACCTAAATGAAGTGAAGAAGGTTAATGTGAATATTAACATAACGTTTCAACAGCCAATAGACGCTTATCATATCTTATAATTTCCTCAATTATTCCACAAATAAGTTACGGTGCATGTCTTCAACGCTTCATCTTGATCATATTAAGTTAACGATTGTAACAAAATCTTCCATAGCTTCGTACAACTGAATAAAGTTTTTTTGTTCGATATGAAAGCAATACCATCGGCAGATATAGGTGCGACGATTGAATGTTTGATCCAGCAGTTATATACCTATCTTTGACAGCTTTAGCCGACATTAAACGTCTCTGATATCTCAAAATGAAGTCCAATTCCCACATTTCAAGTCCTTACTTTCACATTGATTTTCCACGATGCGCGCATTTTATATGCTAGAAAAGACTCAGAAGATTCACTTATTCAAATTTGATAGAGCAATTTTTCATTGAGGAAGCAAAGCAATTTTGCTGACCATTCAGTAGGCTGATTCACAATCTAACAAAACTTCTGAACTTGTATTCGTTCTTATAAAAAAAATATATTAATGCGCCGCTGCTGTATGGTTTCCGTAGCAACAGCTTGCAAGGAAATTATTTTCATAACATCGTGTTCGAAATTAATGTTAAACAAGGAAAATATTTAGTTTGATCAAATCAAAAATGGCCTTCTTCTTGCAATAAGAGGTTTAAATACATTTACAGAATATGGAAGAGAAAGTTTGGGGGGATGCAGCAAACATCGATTGGGGGCAAGATGTACCAATGAAAATCGACGCGACACCATGCTGGTGGCAA
This sequence comes from Chiridota heheva, assembly GCA_020152595.1. NCBI lineage: Eukaryota > Metazoa > Echinodermata > Holothuroidea > Apodida > Chiridotidae > Chiridota > Chiridota heheva. The sequence continues at coordinate 281,200 of JAIGNY010002020.1, forward strand.
GTGGAGTGAGTGACAAGATGTAGATGAGGGATCTGGGGAATTCTAGTAACTATACATGTTGTAATGTATGATCAATTTGTCACCTTTCTCTTCTTTCCAAAGCGAAATTTGGAAACTGATATGAATATGGACATATAGCAATTTATATATCGGTAGAAAGAGTACAAATCTCAGCAGACCAAATTTTTAAAATTTGAATTTTTTTGAATTCATGCAAAATTTGTGATGTATGACTGGGCTGCTGAACAGACAGCTCAATAAATGTAATTCTTCAAATTTCCTTTCCGTTGCTCTTACAGTCTCAGTCACTGCAATTAGAAAAAGAATATTCCTGCTATAATTTTACTGGGGAATGGCAAAAACTTAAAAACTTTTAGTCGGAATTTCCTGCTCCACTTTGTTTAAAGAATTATGATAGACATTCAACAGTTCAAAAGGAAGGATTCACAAAAGAAAATGGTTGCCCTGTAATACATCACAAAATTTGCATAAAAAATGCAAGTTGGTGCCTGATATTAGAAATGGTCAATGTCCAACCGATTTTAATAAAATATTTTGCTACTATGATAGTTCTATTTTGCTATAATGTTACCGCTCTGTACGCGCTTTCTGTTTGGTGACAAGTTTCATAACTATGCTAAACATTTATTAGTAGAAAACCGGGATAGGTGTAATCTACAACGTAAATTTTTATAAGGCAGCCCATTAAACAGTAATGTCAGTCCTTGCATGCCTTGCGGCGGATTGTTTTTAACGCCGTGCACGATCATTCAGTGTTAAATAAGAAGAAGCTGCACTAGGGACGTATCCAGATATTCCAAAGGGGGGAGGGGGGACCTCTGTGAAAAAATATGTTGCACTTGGCAGACCGATGAGATTATACGCTTGCGAGACTAATTTTTACTGGGAGAGGGGAAGAGGGAGAGATCAAACTTTTTACCAAAATTGTTGGGTCTGACTATTTTTTACTCCAGGCTGAACTGAAGAGTTTGAAATTTGTTTTTTCGGAAAATTGACTGATTGTCTCGGAAAATTTGCTGGATATTTTGGAAAACTAACCAAGTTTGTCACATAATTGGTAATAAGACAAGCTGAGAAGCCCATACATCTGTGCATGCCATAATCAAACTGCTACAGTTATTCATTAAGTCGCCCAAATGGCCGGGGGAGCGACCGCTCCCACTGCTCCCTATAGCCCTGGCTATATGTCCCTGTAGATAATTAGGGCAAATGCAAATTTTCGTCGGGCAGATTTGTCTTACACCCCACAAATTTGTACTGATAAATTAGGTTTCCATCAAAACTTGCTGCTAATCTGGAAATCTTCTTATTTTCCGTCAAATACATTCCATTGTCTGGAATTTCCTACATTTTCAGGCAATTTTCAAAAAAATTCTTCATTTCTGACAATTTTCGGAAAAATTCCTTCATTTTCAGACATTTTTCGGAAAAATTGCTTCATTTTTGGACAATTTTGCGGAAAATTTACTTCCACTGCTTCTTTCCTCACCTTTCAGCCGTTTTTGATTTTGTTCGTCCCGGCTGTATCACTTGTGTATAGTTGGAGGTGAGCTCATTAAAGGATTAGTTCAAGGGTCAAGCAAGTCTATCTTATATGGAAGAGGACTTCACCATTTTGTTTCTTTTGAAGCCCTCTTTCATAACAGATGGACATGCTTGACTACTGAAGTAATCCTTTAAGAAAGCCATCAAAATGAATTTGATTAATTCTCTTGTTAGATCCATTTTATTCAAAAACGTTTAATCTAAAAGCATTCTTCGAACATTCTTTAATATTAGCTGATTAAACCCTTGAGCTAGATCAGTCGGGTTCGTATCCCCGAATGAAAGAACGGCTTTGTTCTCCCGATCGGGGGATCCTTTACAGAAGTATCCCACAATGCATTTACCCAAATTTAAAATTTGTATCGGGAGAAAATAAGATTCAGACACATTTCGAGGGCGGGGAACTCAACTACTGCGAAGGGTTCAATTTTTTTCACGATTTAAAATAATGGCATGTGAATTATCTTTTCACGGCTCGCTTTTAAAATTCACCGTGCTGTTTTCGAGAAATTTGAAGAAGAATTATGAATTCTTATTAGGTGTTACTGTTAGGTAGTCGCGCTTTAACAAGGTTTTCTGAAATTATGAGAAATAACTTGAAAATTTGTGAAAATTATTTAGCAATAACTGCGTGATAGTAACGAAGTTGTTTTACTTTCGCGAAATTGAACATGAACATAGCAAACTTTGTTACAAACCTTCAATCAAACGACTGATAGGCGTCTATGACTGAAACTTCACAATACAAATGGCGGCTTCCATGTATCACTGTAAGCTCAGTGCGTTAATGAGTCCCCGATCAGCGGTACGAACTGAGCTGATGCTACATCTAAAACAGCGTCTATGACATAAACGTTAAGTTAACACAGATATAAGAAAATATATGTAAAGACAAAAATATAAATATTGAGCGTAAAGAACGATAATTGTGGATACACTACGTTTTTAGAAAAGTGTGTGTGTGTGTGGGGCAACAATTTGATGCAGACAGTGGCGAAATAGGATTTTTTTCTGTACACCCACCTGAAAATAACCGCTTTTATGCTGGATGTTTTTGTATTAAAAAAAGAAAGAAAAGGGAATCAGTGGTTGATTAATGTAGCCGTTTTCAACAGTTCAATCATGTAGGAACCTGGTGAAACGTTTCCCCTATTTTCCCACCCCTTTCGTGTCGCCACTGCTTACACGACATACACGTTGTTGCAATTCAAAACAAGTTTTTCAGCATCTTGTGGTTCAGCCCAGAACGTAAGGACGCGCATGCCTAATTTCCTTCACGTTCCCAGTTTCTTCGAAATCAAACATTCGAAAAGGGGAGAGGTGAGAAGTTAAGAAAGGAAATAATCAAGAAAAATACCAAATAATGCACTAAATACCTCTTATAAAGCTGAATTGTTCCAACAGCTTTGTCCAACCGAGCTTGCACGCTCACAAAAATAGCGATTTTCTAACCTTTAACCCAGTCGTTTTAAAATTATTCGTTAAGTTCCCTTTGCATTTTTTGCCTTCAATGTACGTTCTGTATAAACTTGTATAGAATAAACAGATACAGATTCTTGCAATGAAATATACGGTATATAGGTCCAGTTTCTGTTGGAAATAGATCATCAGTAGAATGTATACAATTAAAACATTCTTTAATTTCTTCAAAGTCATTATTCTGTTTTTCAGTTTTTAGTGAATATGGTTAATGTCGACAAGTCAAATTTCTTCAAGTCAAAGTCAAGTCACAATTTATTTGTTCTCAAGTCAAGTCATTTGTCCGCAAGTCAAGTCAAGTCACAAGTAGAAAAAACAACAACTCGAGTCAACAACTCTGACACGTGCCCGAATTAAGAAAGTCTCTTCAACTACAATGGGTAATTGCAAAATATATTAATAGAACATAATCAAATGTCGAACAATAATCGAGCATAGCTTAGTACGACCTAATTTAAATATAAGAAACATGGTTTGATGAATGAGAAGCATTTTGCATTAAAAAGGAAAGTAAACATTATATTTATTAGCTGCAATATACATAATTAATTTCGAAAGCATTGAGGCTAAGTAATGGCTTAAAAGTCTACTGACAATCTTTTATTGCTAGAAGATATAACATTCTAAAATGAAAATGTCAAAGGCACGTCTTGTTTTGACAAAATGCAAAAGCTACATTTACGTCACAGTGAAATTTGCTAATATTTCCAGTCTTGCCATATTACGGGGTTGCAATATTGTTCTTCCGCCATGTTCCTCATTTTTCTTTTCCCTTAGTGCATGGTTTTTGTGTTGGCATTTATTTAGCAGAAATAGACTACAAATCAATGACTTTTTGCGAAAAAAAATTGAAAAATTATTTATTGAAGATAAAAAATATATGTCATTAATATATGTAATTTCCACATTAAAAAACAGTTATTAAATGTTTTAACTGTTTATTAAGCAGACAAGTATGTTGTAATGACCTTTTTGCACGACACGTAAAAGATCTTAATTTCTGGACTGAAAATTATTCATTATTTGTGAAAGCTCTTCAATTTAAGCATTCTGCATTCAGTCTGGAAGCATGTCTAACTGCCTAATATAAGAACCCAGATTTTCCTAAAATTAGGAACATTTTGCTACATGGAAGCCGCCATTTTGTGACAATTCTTATAATCCTTTGCTATCCTCATGCAATATTACATAGTTTAAATTTGGGCTTCGTCTGGGAAAAACATCTTTGCAAGGGGAAACTTAAAACTCATGAAAATACCTACATTACTCTCAAGGCTAAATATTATCCACTCCCTTTTTATATGTTTACCCACGGATGTGTCCAGTGCTTTACTACGCCGTTTCGAAATATTAGAAAAATAGACAAAACAACTATTTTTAAGGCGCGAAACATTTAGAAGTTTGAAATGTATTTTGAAATAATGTTTTTTTTGTTTTACATTGAATATCTATGTATTGAAATTAGAAACTGAAATTTTATCGTAACTTCTGAGTAATCCGGTTCCAAGGCTTCAGCATTCTCGTGTGTTATACATGTAACTATTATTAGGCATGCTCCCGGACTGGTTTTTCAAGATTAAGCACCTTAGTCATTTAGTGTTTGCGGATAGAGTACCATGCATTGGGAGGCGATCCTACTCCCAAGTGAGGGCACGTGTTGTGTTGGTCAGTATACCTCCTTTGAAGCTGAGCCATGCAGACAAGCAATGTGCAATTTTTGCCGTAAGTTAAAGGATTAAAACATGGAAATACGAAATTTGTATCAAGTCCATGAAAGTGTCGTAAGTGAAACGCCACAGGCAGAGAAAATATTAGTGCGTTTGTGATTAACGGGTGCGTCTTCAAATAGAAAGCAGTAATTAAGCAAAATAGGCATTTTGAGCTCCTATTGTACGTAGAAATCTTTGGTAGAGTGCATTAAAAGCACTTTAATCTTAAAAAATATCTACCTTTGTTTTACACCACAAGGCATTATATCCATTAATACTTATGACCAAGGAGCTCATACTTGTTAAACTTTAATAAATGTGAAAAATCACAAGTGACCGACAAATATATTTCCACATATTTTGTCACAACAGCATGCGTATACAAACCATCACATACAACAATACTTGACTGAATTTAATCGACGAATGGATATATAACCTTAGTTACTTGTGCTTTGGTATAGTTTTTGTATTAACTATGCTCACATCCACCCAATTTTGAACGTGTTAATTTGTAGTAATTCATCATACCCCTGTATAGTATCTTGAACCAGTAAAAAATTCTTATATTTTACATCAATTGTGATTAATGAATTTTAATGAAAAGATGTATCAATTTTGATGATAAATGATGATGATGGTGATGATGAAAGTTGTTAGACTAAGTATGATTTGATGTAGTTTTCCCCCTCCCCTGATGATGAAAACATATAAAAATAATAATAATAATAATGATGATGATGATGATGATGATGATGATGATGATGATGATGATGATGATGATGATGATGATGATGATGATGATGATGATGATGATGATGATGGATGATGATGATGATGATGATGATGATGATGATGATGATGATGATGATGATGATGATGATGATGATGATGATGATGATGATGATGAGTTTGATGATGATGATAGATAAACATGGGATTTAAGTCTTGTTTGTTTTGAAGAGGTTGGTATAGGTGGGTAAGGCCCTATACATATATTCTGATTTTGATTATGATGTTGGTGTCCTGGAGGTTGAGGTTAGGTTTTACAAAGAAAGCTTTAAAACTCATGAAAATATATCATTATATACTCTCATGACTGAATATCACCCCCTCCCCTTCCTTCCTTTCCTTCCTCCTCCCTCCCACCTCAACGATGTTTGGTGAAAATGTCTCATTTGAGGGAATGGGAGACTGGCTTAATTGGAAAATTTCATGATCGGTTGTGGTTTGTTTCAGACTTTTAAAATGACCTTCTCTAAATTTTATCTTAGTTACGTGCCTGGTGATCAATAGAATTGGCCTAAAACAGATAGTTAAAGTATTAACATTAGCGATTCTTACTTCCAAGAAAAGTACCCAAAATTCAGGAAATGTTTTCAACTAATGTTTTGGGATATTTTCAATCGAATTTTGGAAAATATAGAAAGCACTGCATTTAACACTTAAATCCATTTCGGGAAATCATTTATGGATTTGTGAAAGCACTGACTCACCATAATCATTTAACAGTCTGACAGCATGCTCCTCCCCACCCATGTCGTCATGGATGATCTAAAGGTTCGGTATGCGTACAAAATTGAAGTTAAAATAATGTTCAATAAAATCATTGGATTTGAATCGAAAATCCTTGCTTTTGGGTACAAAATCTTTAATTTCGGATTATAAATCTCTAGTTTTTTTAACAAATTTGTCCAATTTTGGACAGCAAACTTCGTTTTGGTAAAAAGTTAAATTATAAAGACGAACTTTTCTAATTTCCCTCCCACTAATTTCTGCACTTAATGACTTACCAGCTAATAGGACAAATTTGTAAGGACCATTTGAAAAAAAAAATGTTACTCTTTTTTCAATTTAATGACATTATGACTACACTTGAAATAAGGAAGTTGGTAGGAAGGGGCTGGAAGCCACCGTACACACCCGAATTAACTTTTCTTCCTGAACTTAATTTGTGGTTTGCCCCCATCCGGACTGCCGGATACTTAATTGAATACGCCAATAACACTAACCAGTGTACCCCGGTGCGTTCTAAAACGGATCCTCAGTCAAACATTCAAAGCACACAAATTGATAAGAATTATTTAAAAAATGGTAATAATGGCAGGGGTGTAGAAAGGGTTCACCTCTCGTGTCGAGGGGATAGGGGGCGGGGGCAACTTCATTGTTCCAAGCGGAATAATTACACTTCACGACTGCGTTTCTGTCAAACGTTGCAGCTATCGCTGAATCGGGAAATATTCAATTTTGGGAAAATCTCCTTCATTTTCTAGAAATGCCTTAATTTCGGAAAATTTTCTTCAATTTATGGAAAACTTGATTCAATTTAAGGACGATAATGTTAAATTATCAGAATTTCTGAAGCAAGAACATCTTTCATGAAATTAATGAAGATATGAAGCTCCAATATATATTCAGTCAAAACAAAGATCAGATTATTTGACTCTATTGTTAAGTCAGTTCTCTTATACGGTTGTGAGGCGTGGAAGACTAATGAGACTGACAATAAGAAATTGCATACCTTCATGTTCATATGCATGACCATAATTTTGAGGATCAGATGGCCATATGTTGTTTCAATTGATGAATTATTGAGATTTATGAAGCAAAGGCGAATTAGCAACGAAGTCAAAATAAGGAGATGGAGGTGGATTGGGCATGTATTAAGAATGAAAGAGGGCAGCCAACTGTATAACAGCATTGACATGAAAGCCAGAAGGAAAGTAGGCAGTAGGACGCTCAAGAAAGATATGGAGAAGAACGGTAGTGAAGGAAAGAGAGGAGCTAGGGTGGAAATTCTTGGAATGAAATAAGACACGTTGCCAGAGACAGGATACGTTGGAGAGAGTACACAGCAGCCTTATGGGACACATGACCTGAAGACGACAGTGAGTTAGAATGCCAAATTGTAGGCTCTAATTTTGTCCAACTTTATGCTAATTCCCAATTTTACCCCCCAACAGATAACTTAAAAACACGCCACCGGGAAGGTGACATCTTCTCGGGGATTTAACCCCTAACTTCCCCCACCCCGCCTTCTACACCTCTGACTAAGAGCAGACACGTTAGTAGATTATTTTGACTGGCGAACTCGCAGGGATGTATAATATAAGATTCACCGACGGCCTCAAATAAGTATCACATTTCAAAAAACTGCCTCCCTGTAAAAAAGTTAATAATCAAATCGGTTTATAGTAGAGTCATTTTGACACATAACCATCAAAATTGCAAGAAAACGTGTTAACGGTGTTTTCCCACATTAAAAGTCTAAAAACAACAAATCAAAAGTTTTTTGAAATCCGACCACCGCAAAGGGTTTAATTATGACGTCATAAAAAAAGATGACCGCCAGTCTTAAAATGGCTAATATCTGCATGTAGAGCTTAAATTCAACAGTTTGTAACCTCTAGGTATCTTAGACATTAATATCTAAGTAAAGTTATAATTCTTAGTAAGCACTGACAAAAGTGTCCCACATAGGGTCGTGACCTTGATTATGACGTAATTACGTCATAAGAGGCCTGGTCATTACATAATTGTGTGTAATTTCAAATTGCTTACCAAAAATGATGAAAAAATGTCTTATTTATCATCTATATCTTTAAGAGAGTATGATGGCATCTTAATTCTATTAATGACGTCAAGAATTCATGTTTTTGTAAGTTTCAAACGGTTACAAAACTAACCGAAAAATATAAGTATCACCCAGCTATCCAGCTTTTATCAACTGAGATAACAACTGCAAGGAAAGGTATCGGCAAAATAAATAAACCCGAAAGTAAACGCCGCCGTGTTGGTAACGTCACTTCCGGTTGTCAATTTTACTTCATTGATTGCTTGTACACACACAAAAAAAAAAAATGTACACAATTATGTACCAGGCTGTTTGTTTGAGAAGTAGAACTCAAAATTGCCACTTAAAATTCTCCCAGGGTAAGCATTATTGTTGATGTAAAATTATTATAATGTTTCGAGTTTATCAAACATTTTATCTTTTTGTAATCTTAATGCTAGAGTTAATCTTTTAAATTAGTTATTTTATCACAGGTTCTTTATGCTGTACCCGTTTGGTATCATTTAATCTTACAGAAAGACAAAGACAGAATCAAGAAATTTGTTAGTATACTTCAAACTTCTTACCCTACAGTATCCCATGCTTATTAAAATTTTAAATAACAGGGCGAAATCGGAATTCATTGCAATGGCGACAAAAATCATCAAAGAACAAAACCATCCTTTACACAATACATTACAAAGTCATCTAGTACGCTCAAACAAACCATCAAAACCCTGACATATTGCCAAAATACAGAATAAACGTCCACACAAATTCATTCATTTATCGTGCGGCAATTTACTTACAGACAGCAGGACAGGAGAGTTAGAATTACTGTTTTAAACCTTTTATCTTTAATTTTTCTCCTTATTTATCTATTCATATTCTTGTATTTTCTGCTATGTGTTTTAATATGTATATGCATGTACTTTTTCCTTTTTACAAATTTTTTAATTTGTACTGGAATATATACAAATAATAATAATACAAATTTAGAATGGCCGCCATTTTCAAAAAAATGAGCTACTAACTTTTAATGGCCATATCTCAGAAACAGTAAAATGTATAAAACTAACATTTTGGAGATGTTCTATTCACATAATTTTCGACACATGTGCCAAGTTTTGAAGAAACCTAAGATGGTGTTATGGCCTTGTTAAATTGACATGGAATGGCCCTTGAAATTTAAACCTTTAGTCAGCCATTTTGTTTTTTTGCCATCTTGGATGACAGGAAATATTCCAAAAGTTATCAGATATGAAATATGTATTAACATGCATGAAATTAAAGCAGAATTGTAATGTAGTTTAATCTAATGATTATTTATTTGCATTTTTCTGAACTTGGCTGGCATTTTGTTTTTTTCCGCCATTTTGAAAAGTGAAGCCTAATATTTGTAGTATTATGAGTTGAAAAGGTGTTAAATAAAAAAGCTTCAGAAAAATATTGGCTCGGAGAGTTGTGGGGGGAGGGGGTGTGCGTGAAGTGCATCTGGCCCATTAGCCATTTTTAACACTGGTAGGCCATTTTTATGAGGTCATAATTAGACCCTTTGCGATGGTCTAATTTCGGAAAACGTTTAATGAGGGGGGAGGGGAGCGTGGAGTGCATCTGGCTCATTGCATATTAGCCATTTTAAATACTGGCGGCCATTTGTAAGACGTCATATTTAGACCTTTTGCGGTGGTCCGATTCCGGAATTGTTTTGATATGTTGTTCTTTAGACTTTATTGTACAGAAAAACACCAAAAAACGTTTTCTTGCAATTTGTTTGGGATTCAGTTATTTTGTGTCATAATAAGACTACTATTATCACTTGGCGGTTTGGCTTCAAACTGTCTGACTGTCATCTTTCATATTCTAAACCTTAACTTAAATCGACCTGGTACCAGATTTAACTAAAACTCAAAATTTTAGGATGTGACCTGGTACCAAATTTGCGTATTCGGTTATGATAGTACAAATCTCAAATTTTACGACGTACGGACGCGTCAATGTCCACGGCCTTTGATAAATTTGCACTGGGGATCTGTAGACAGGATGATAACCCCTCCTCCCTTAGATGCACACACCCGGTATTTACGCCCCTATTTAAGGGGTTCAGGTTAAGGCGCTCTCCGCAGTTTAGGATGATGTGAAGTCATTTTGGGGGACAGGGGAATTTCTACACAAACCAGACAAAAATTAAAATGTTAATATATTCTTAGCGGGAAGCTATTGAAGTAGTTTCTTCACCATTTTGTTTCTTCATAATTTTGTTTGATATAAGATGTTCTTACAATAAACAATGAAATGATACTTTAAACGTTTGTTAACATCAAATTTCAACCTTTTACACAAAACACTGCCATAGCCATGAAAATAATATTGTTGAAACATAATTGTAGCTACGTAATGCTGACAATTTTTTGAATTTTTGAAAATTTAGACATGAATCTAAATCAAATAATAAAACATCTGATTTTTCTGTTTACTTTTTCAGCAACCTGGTAAGCATCTTGAAACATAATCATTTTATTACACAATCTTATTCTAACATTGACCTCTAACGAATTATCAATTCCTAACGATTTTCCAATTTTTCATCTTAATGAAAACTTATAACGTATTTGTTTTTCTTTGTTTATGATGCCTTTTCTTTAAAAAAATGATTTTCGGCTGCTCAGAAACATGGCTTCATAATATTAAATGAAGCTATGGATCAAAAGAGCCGCGCATGGTGCATGTGCATTAGGTACCGTACATGTTTTTTTTTAATCCGCAGCTAACCGTTTTATCAGCTTTCAAGCTTTGTATGTTGATATTAAGTCTTCATTGTAATATCAGGAGTTAACAACTCCCTGGTAATATCAAACATTCTCAACATGACATGAATCATGGATTGATTTTAAAGTGCGCAATTATTAGAATAGGATATGAAAGGATCACCTCTTTTTTTCAAATTTTATCTTAATAATCTAATAACTGCCAATTGAATTATACCTCCCAACCGAGTAGAAAGCACAACCGCGGGAAGGTCAGACAAAGGGTGTAAAAGAAATTTTCCCGACGAAAATTTGCATTTGCCCGAGTGCAAGGATTTATTCAACCAGAAACCAAAAGGTTGCCTGCTTCCGATGCCTAATCTTTTAGAAGCTGTTGTAGTACAAGTGGGATGATAACCTTTTTTTTTTATGGACTTATTAAATGTCACTCTTTACATTATAATCAACATCTGAGGATATTGAGATCTACTTAATTTCATTTTGTTAATTAGTTAGAGCCCCACGGTGAATTTCAAGTGGCATGTTTCATGGCCCCTTCCTCTCCAAACAGAGAAATGTTAAATATTATAGTCATATAAAGCAGGTTTTAAACCAATAGCAACTTTGAGCTCCAGTTGTGCGAATGACTCTTTGATGTCAACTCCCCCTTTCCCACCCCCTTTCTCCTAGTTGTGGGAATGAATCTTTGGTTGGCAGGTGCTTAATACACTTTGAATATCTGTGTTTTAAACTAACAAGTTTTTACATTCAGTGTTGAAATGTAGATAGATATATTGGGTATTTACGTCCAGTGTTCAGGTTATGTAGAGATAATCCACCTGTGAAGAACTGATGGATGAGGACCCGCCGGGAATTGAACCAGGGACATCTAGTTTAGCAATGTCTAATATGAGACAAAAGCATTCGTTTTTTTTAAGATAGAACCTGTGAAACATCCTTTGCAATTCTTCAATATTGAAAAGGAATGCGCTTCAAATTCAATGCAAAGGTGGCAGTCTTGCCACCGTCTATCAATTCATCTAGATTTTGCCCTGGGAGAACAATATGCTATTACAGACAATAAACAAAGGAACTTAGTTTTATGAAAAGGTAGTAATTCACAACAGTATAATAGAGATTAATTTAATGGAAATTGACAGGTTGTGGGTGTAGTCAAGATATATATTGTTTAATCTAAAAATTAATTAAATATGACATTTTAACAACATAAGCATGTAAGAAGCAAAACTGGCATGCACTTGTAAAAATTGAAAAGTTAAAGATTTTTGCACTAAGCCCCACTTACTCATTAATGTGAATGACATCGACACCAAAAACAATAGAAACCATCTTTGAGTCATAATTAATCAATGTGCCAAATTTGACACGCTACTGATGTATGGTTCATGAGAACGTTTACAAGCTGCTTTCAGTAAAACCACATAATTAATGCCCCCGCCCACAAGTCATTTAAGTGATTTTGAACATTTTTATAAGATGGGCATCTACACCAACCCTTATTTATGCCACAGAAGATGCAAACCAGATATATGGTTTTCAAAATATGAGCATTTGAATATTTTTACATTTTGCCCCGCTCACTCATTAACATGCACGATATCGATAAACTAACAACACCAAGTAACATCTGTGGGTCATGATGCATCCATAGCTGACCATATCTCTGAAATTTCTAAATCTTCATCATTTTATTTACGTAGCATAGGACTAATCAGAAAATATTTAACAATGCCTGCCACTGAACAACTAGTTTATGCTTTCGTCTCTTCCCGCCTTGATATTGTTTTTAAAATACTTGTTTTTGTGTATAAGTCTACTCATGCATCGTCTCCCACATATATTTCTGATCTTTTAATTCCATTTATGTCTCCCCGCCAGTTCATGCGTTATAATTTCAAACTTCAATAAGCTATTCCACGTACTTCTAGAAGATGGGGTAAACGTATTTTGCAGTATTCTTAACAATTATTTCTTTTTTGTTCACATTGTTTTGCATTAATTGTTGTGTCGCTGCGCCATGAGCATCACTTTTGATGGATACTGGCGCATAACAAGTATTCATTATTATTATTATTGTGCCAAATATTAGATGGCATAGCTGTACTGTTCATGAGATATCGTGTTTACAAGCAAAGCGTCACAGACATACACACATACATATATTTTGGCAGGCGACTCCATAGGTTCCTGATACCGAGTATCAGAACCAAAAAAGATAAACATGTCAGCATGTGTCTACAATCACATAATATTGGACAATTGGGAACCGACAACCCATCCACACCAGTACCAGTGGTGTCGTTAGAGAGTTTGTCTCATCCATGGCACTAGAGGTGGCGAAAGATGTTTAGTCTGGGGGTGGTACCGGATCTGAGGGATGGCATTTTCCAACTATCGTGTTTTCAAAGCATGTAGCACAATAGTAAATATAACTTTATAGGGTGGGTCAACCCTCGCCCCCCCCCCACCTAAAAATGTCTAAACTTGTACCATTACTGGTGATCTATTTTTCTTCTAGCCTACACCTTAAAAAATTCAAGATATTTTGGTCCAAAATTCGGTAAAATAGAACAATTTTCAACCAAAATTCTTAAGATCAGAAGGATTTAGACTTGTAGATCTGTAAATCATGATTGGCCCATTGTATTGGTCATGAATCGGAATATATTTGATGTCTAAGATAATGTGAAAAGCAAATAAGAGGACCTTAGAATTATTCGGTAGGTGGCCCGGAGGCCTGCATTTTCTTGCCTGCTTGCTGAAAATAAATCGTAATTTGACCAGATGGCCGAAATTCATTGTTCAGCGAATCAGTAGTAAGGTCCCTCATTTGATGTTTATTTTTCAGAACTTCACTTAGAAACGCTCCACGAGTGAAATTTGGGATATTTTGTGATGTTTGTATTACTTTCTTCAATAAAAAGATCAATTATTATACGGAAACTTAAATAGATTTCAATATCTTAAATTTTATTTATGTAAATGGGCACCTTTAAAACTTGATCAATTTACAAAGAAGATGGGGGAGGACACGTCAGTTTATGTCATGACAATGGCCCGGTCCAAGTAAGTTTTGCCCTGCATGGCCCAATTCAAAGATGCCCCTCTAATAATATAAACAAAGATGAAGGGGGTATCACACTCTAGAAAGAGTGTTTACGAAGTATAAGCTGGCTTTTTAAATATGAAAATGTTGAGCCTCAACTTTGTCTTTAGGAAAAATTCATAATCATGTACTTTTCCCTCAAAACTTATGAGAAAAGTGCAGTACACGTCCCCCCCCTACCCCTATGATAATAATAATAATAATTATCTAATATGCATGAATGTTCTCAAACACTGACAGGTCTTTAGGCCCATGTACTAACTTTTACGATACCACTTGGCATTTAAAATTTGTGGTTCATAATCAAAACCAGCCGCTTTCCGGACGACGACGAGTGAACACACAATTACAATGACGGGGTCGTCACCTGCGTAATCGATTATGATAGTAACAATGCTATCACGAAACGCTTAATACGACCCGGACGAGAACACAGGTACGACGTACGGACAGACATAACATCGACAACCAAGTCAATGTCCACGGCCTTTGATAACCAGTTGTGGTGCACTGGCGTGTCTACCCAACCCAGGCTTGAACCCAGGACCTCGTGGTCTGTAGACATGTATGATAACCGCTACACCACAGTAGGTAGATCGCTTTCCGGAGTCACGATCAAGTTTTATATAGCTGCGTTGCGAGGGAGATATTGTATTATATTATATATGGAAGGTGTATCCAGAAAGTAATCTCCTATGCAGAAAACCAAACTCGAAATTGTTTTAACACAGTGCAGTATGTGGCAATGTGTGCATTATTCGACTTTTCTGTTGGACAATTTTCGCAAAAAGTAATAACCATCAGTGGGCCATAATATATTCATCACATCTTTAGGCCTTTTTCATTAAGACGGAATAATTCAATACTGTGAATTGTTTGTATGAAATATGGTTTATGCACAAACCTTCCTAGCCTCTAAAAGCCTGCTCTTGCACAAGTTTCCTTCATGGCAAGCATCTTTCATGGGCTCATTGTTCAAACTCCTGCATTGCAAAAGATTGGTGTTTAACAGTGGAGTAAACAATGGGGTGTTTTTGTTTTTTTATCTGGGGGATGGTCTGCTTTTAGAAGGGACCAAAACTGCAATTTAGGAGTAAAGTTTGATTTGAGGGCCAAACCATGTACCTTACAATGCTGTTCTTTTAAGTGGAAAGGAGAAATTACACTTTAAGAGGGCTCCTGCTGCAATCCCCCACCCCCACAAGCAAATAACATCCATTGGAAATGTTATACTGATATGACACACCACATACACTAGAAATCCAAGTTTGATTGGTTGCTTTATTTCCAATTTCAAAACATGATAAACAAAAAAAGCATTTTTATTGGATCTGTATGAAATTGGTATCATGCATACATCCGATGATCCAAGGTATTAATTTGTGTAATTAGCAAGGAATATGGTAATATTTTATAATATAGCTATCTGTATGTTTCAATGACTGCATCAGATGATCTACATAATATACAGCAAAGAATAGGTATATGTAAAACTTAAATAAGATATGGTACTCTGAGTAAATGGTATTAAACTGGGGATTAAGTCTCACCAGATGTTTTTATTTAACATGGTTCCCTAAAGAAGAATTTTCCCCTCTAGTTGCAGGTCAGCTTGGGCCATCCAAAGAAGAGGCAAGATCAGAAGAGAGCCCCAAGAAGTATAAAATAGCTTCATAAAGACTGAAAGGGCAAAATCAAATAAAGGACATTAACATAATTTTGGTTGTAGGTTATGTGCATTCACTCTTAATTTTCAAGAATTTCAGTCATGTTTGCCAACATTTTCTGTTCAGTCCATAAAAATAGGCAATCAATGCCACATGCCCCCTTCTTTCAACCAGTGGCTGTGCCAGGCATCATGAAGTGGTAGGACATTGCAGACCTACTGCTTCTCCAAATTTTCTCCTCGGTTTTGAACGAAATTGAAATCGATCTCTGCCAAAGTGGAGAAGGGGTACATACCCCCCCTCCCCCCACCCTCACCTCATCCAGTAGCTGTGCCAGGCATCACGAACTGGTAGGACATTGCCAAAGGAAGGAGGGGGGGGGGGGACCAGTACTCCCTGTCCAAATTACAGACAGGATAAATACATTCTAGCAATAAAACTAATAATACAGGTAAAGAGAAATATTTATTAAAACAAATAAGGATAATTTTTTGTGGAATTTTTCATAATTGCACTATTCCTTGTGTTTAGAGTTTCTGAGATTTGCACTAAAAACAGAGCTAATTGTCACCACATAATGAAAAAGTGCTAAGAAATATAAATGTGGAGATTTCTATGTTACAGGCTGAAGATATCTAATAGGGTTTTACCCCAATTTATACATACTAAGATATACAAGAAAGTTTGCACAACTAATTCAATGCTTCTTATCTGAAATTGATATCAAACGGTAGTTGAACACCCATTCTTTTTATCACTGAAATGGATTATTTTGATTGATCCAAAGTTGCATCAAATATACCTTAATGACATGGCTTCATATTGATGGTAATTACCTTCTGCATTAACTTAATCAATCATTTGTGAAAAATTAATGCAAAATCTTGTTTGATGTTCGGGAAAAACAATTTTGGAAGGCAATCCTTGATTGTCTTCCTTTATTCTGTGAGGTTAAAAAGTGTTAATTAAATCTATCTGGCGCGCTCATGCCTGGCAGCTGTGTACAAGCACAACCATATAAAATGGGCAAGGTTGTGGCAATATCTGCTTATCCAGGTTGTGCCTTACTATGCATTAAATGCTGGCATCTTTGAATATTACTCCTAAATATAAGTAACATCCCTCAGTATAGTGAGAGACCCGAATTTCAACCACTATGTGATTCATGTGATTTTACCCACCTTTGCAAAGTTGTTACGCTTCCCAATTGTTATTTACAATTGTTATTTAAACTGCATTTTCACTACTTAGATGCTTCATACTTTGAATGTGCAGTTTTAGAAAGATAATTTATTGAAGGTTATTGCGACCAGTTGTCAAAGCACTGGCCCTATGGGCCTAAATGGACTTAACTATTGTGACCAGCATCAATGATCACGCACTGTACATTTCACTGGTACACCTGCTGGGTAATTTGGCATATTTAACCTACAGTGGTTGAAAATCAGGTCAGTTGTAAAGTTCCCAAATCGGGTCAGTTGCAGAGTTCCCAAATCAGGTCAGTTGAGGAGTTCCCAAATCAGAAGTAACTCATCTCTCTTTCAAGCAATGTTTCGATAATGAAACATTGAATTTCAATTAATTTATCTTCATTGTAAAAAAGGCAATTTCTAGAAATCTTATAGGGTCTTTTAAACTGATAATTTTTCAACATTTATGAAAAAGACTGAAAATTTCTTAAATGGTTGAAATAAATTTGGATCTACTATACCATGCTACAATATAAAGCCACTACTGTATATACTCCCATGCAACTTCCTACTTCAGCATGATAAAATACAGTTCCAGATAGTTATACTGCAAGTTGGATAAGCTATACCATGATTTACAGTGTCTATATCCATAACATGTAAAAAAAATACTCTTTTTAGCTTAGTTGTCATTACAACATGAGAACACCAGATGGGCATTATTATCTAATAAGTAAGCATTTAACATTCATAGGGAGTAATGACACTGAAAAATACATACGTTTCTGCTAGTTGTCTCTGAACTTTCTCTTACCCTAGTGGCGCTTTTTAATAAGCTGGCCAAATCTGGCCCGCCAGACAATCCAATCTGGCCCGCGAACAATAGTCATTATATAATGCAATACAGTGCATTGCATGTAAGATCAATTCAAATGAGATCGGTAAACATTGCAAAGTACTGGTTTATTTGTTTTTTTTCCTAGGCAGATCAGCTAACTAAAACTTATCACATAAAATGTTATCTTTAGTTCCGCTATAAATTGGGCTCGCGGCTTGTCAATGGCAGGCGGATAAGGGAACCGCTGACATCTGGCATCCATCCTTCTAATCGCGCTTGCTCTCAACTTGTGTGTATTCAGGGATCGTTTTGACAGATTTTCTTTGTCACATGACGCTGGTTTTGCCACGCGATTGGCCATGGCCTGAAACTTGTGAAATGATGGCCCTTCGAAAAATTTAATTAAGAACCCTTGCCCTAGAGTATATCACAAATATCCATTTTATTTAGGAATTTAGACCTCTGGATCAATTTGTTTTGCTTGTCTTAAGAGCCTTTGTTCACTCCATATTTCTTATCTATTTGTCCAAAATGCAAATTTTACTTCATCTGAGCATGGGAGTAGAAGACAGGGCACACTTCTGGTATTAAGGATCAACACATCAGTCACAATTGAGGTAAAGGTGGAACTAAAAATGACTTATTTTCTATCATGACATTCTAATCAACTTAAAGTTACTGTGATAACAAGTACTGTTTGTTTGGCCACCTGAGCTTATGTACAATCACCTGACCTTATGTACAATCACATGACCAGAAAGTGTGATCATTGGCAGTGTACAGAGATCAACTGCAAACCAGACATGTAAAAAAGAAAAAAGGAAAGTATGATAAAAGACCTGCCATTTTTGAATACAGCATTTAAATCCACACTTGAATTTGTTTCACCTTTACTAGTACGTGTTATGCAATAATTAAATATTATGGTTCTAGATGCAGCCACTTCAATATTAGTGATGGTTTTTATAATTTCATAGCTAACCAGCTGTGTCCTCCTCATCACTGATAGGCATCTCTCCTGGCAGCAGGCCTCTGAAGACGAAAAAAAAAAAGAGGTTTTCATCATGTAAGCTCTAACTGAAGTATGATGTGATAATGTTGAAACAAAAACACTTTCACTATATTTTATGTGAATTTCATAACATTCAAATCATGCACAAATATTAGTTCAGGAAACAGGCATGTTCTTCTTATATAGTATACATCATGCACAAATATTAGTTTAGGAAACAGGCATGTTCTTCTTATATAGTATGTGCATGTATAACACATGAGCTTGAGCTGTGGGAAGATGGCTTCGAAGATAGGACTTCATGTGCACAAACTATGCTAATTGAAGGTGTGGAAGACATCAAGACAACTTAAGTAATAAAAACAAAACATCTAAAACAAAAGTAAAATTTCATAAATGGAAAGAAACCAGAAATGATTTTTGCAATGACAGAAGACAAGACTTGGGTACAAACCAAGAGCATATTTCACAATTTTTCAGCTACATGTAATTAAAAAGTTTTGAAAATTCATAATACACTCAACCAAAATTTAGGTAGGTAGATTAAGTACCGTACATCCCATTCTCAACAGCTCAGATTATATGGAAGATGTTTGATAAACCAGTTGTGAAAATCTGGTGAGTGAAAACCCACCCAGGATTGAACCCTTGACCTCCTGCATGCCAAACTGACGCTATGTCTGCTAGGTCACGGAGGTCTTGAAGCAGGAGAAAACAGTCTGATGATTTTCAGTGAATAAAATTTAGGACAGAAAT
The DNA here is from genome assembly GCA_020152595.1 of Chiridota heheva. Classification (NCBI taxonomy): domain Eukaryota; kingdom Metazoa; phylum Echinodermata; class Holothuroidea; order Apodida; family Chiridotidae; genus Chiridota; species Chiridota heheva. Next base: position 300,844 of record JAIGNY010002020.1, read on the forward strand.
TTATTGATTATATTAAAAAATTTAAGCTGCCACAACTTTTGCCTACATTAACTGGAACTGTCGGATAAACAGCATGCTCGACTATTTCATGCTAGTATAGAGAAAAGGTTTATTAAGGGACATAAATGCAGTAATGGTGGGCTAAAACGGGCACTTGATTTTAAATAACCTGGGCTTAAAGGATGCACTTACCAGTTACTTTGTTTTAGATTTTCACATTTTACCAGCCTCAAAATATTTTGAACTTAGTCTCAGATATTTTAAGACAAAAAAAACTTAAGGTACCAACTCACCCAGTAGCGCACAAATCATATAAAGGCACTCTTTATAACTGAAACACCTCTTATAGTTCTATTCATTGAACTGAACAGAAAGAGGCCCTAACTTGTCTAAATCAATGAAAGAATAAAATATTACAAAGCATCCTTGTGGCACGATGCAATTAAGCTTTTAGTCATTTACTTATCAATTTACTTATATTCATTTGAAACCATTCTTGAAAGTTGAAAAAACAATTATGTTAAGTTTTCATTTTTCAGTCCAAACCCCTCTCCAACCCTCCCCTCTCTATTCCTTCCTTCCCAGACTCTACCCTCCCTAACCCCTATCCTCCCAACCCCTATCCTCCCCAGTCCTACCCAGAAAAATAGCTCCACTATTTTTCGAATAGTTAAGCTAAAATTGATTCAAACTTTGATAAGTCATATACAAATGAATTTCTTGAAACTATGCTTGAAATTAATGATTCACCAGCTGTTCTATAATGGAGAAAGTCTATCTGAGAAAGTGAACAATTTTTTCTGGAGTGAGCACTATGATTACACTGGTTGCACTCCCCACCCCCCCCCCCCCACACCCTTTCCACTCCCTTTGACAAAGAAGGTGCTTGCTCATATTCAAGTTGACAAAACTGAAGCAAAGATGATTGACATACCCAATCTTGTCTTGAGTTCTGTCGTGGGGTGCCATTGTTATCACTTGAATGATTATTTTCAGAATCTGTACTATTTCCTTCAAAATTAGCCGCCAATCTGAAAATTAAAAAAAAATACATCATTGTCTGGATAATCACCATTTTTTTAAAGCTTGATTTCAAATACAAAATTATAAAATGACTATAAAATGACTTACCAAATATCTGTAAAATATATCAGAAATTGTAACAGTATCCATAAAATTGTTAACTCTTAAATTTTAAACTAATTGATCAATGTAACCATGGAGCTCCTAGACTATATACTTGCAAGAAAGTTACCACTTCATATGAAAAAAACGAAATAACAATCTACACTGTATAAGATTTTAAAATCATTTTCAGAATGAAAAGACAAGTGTGATGTTCGCCACATTCTGAGCTGCCTTTCCACAATCACCTATTTGAAATAACTTCCAGTATGCAATAGTGGAAATAATATCCGACAACACAAATAAGTAGGTCAAGGCATGCACAAACCTCCAAGAGTATGTATCAACAAATTCACAGAAGGATTTTATTGTTCGCTATGTAGAAGGTGTGAAGGTGACCAGGTGTTAGTATAGGTATATTGCAAAACCCTTTTTACACAATACATAAAGAAGAAACTTATGCATGGTATGATGCTTGTCAATGTCTTTAAAAGAAATGACATGTGAAGGTATACTACCCACTTCCAACACAAATTTGCAATTAATAATAAACTTTAGATACAAATTACGATTGAAGAGTAGAAATAGCTGTAAATGTAACAGGTTTGCTATGAAGGAGATGGGAAGGCAATGTGAAGGACATCCTTACCTTATATCGGGTGAATGTCCCCTGCTCTTTCCGTGATGTCCTCTTTGTCTCTGTCGTTCGTGCCCCCTCCCGTGTGCTCTTGTCCCCCCTTCTTGCCTTGGTTCTTGTAATTCATATCCTAACTCCTGTTTAAATCCTCTTTCATCATCATGCCCTCCATAGCCTCGTCCCTGCATGTCGTTTCTCTGACCTCTTGACCCTGGCCCGATTCTTTCGACTGTAGCATACCTTGGACATCATCCACAAGATTCTTAACATTGGCTGGATTGCGTTGATATGAAGATTTCACATTTGAATATTGAGTCCCACTCACAGAATTGTTTGACTTTTGGCTTATCATCTTATTCTTATCTGGGCTACTTTGTAAATTACTGAGAGCCTTTTTATTGTCTGGTCTTATTGGCAGAGATTTTGTAGATTTTACATTAATGGAGTAATTTTGAGAGAGTTCCCCAACTGCTTTTGAAAGTGATGACTGTGAATTAATCGGATTGTTTGCGAGCTTTGAATGAGTTAGAGTGGAAACTCGATCTGCACCAGTTCTTGAATTGAAGGGGTTGCTTGTCTTTCTTTCTGCTGTAAATGGAAAAAAGTGTCGTTTAGCAATTTTCAAAATATTCTTTCTCTTGCTGAAACTCATGGTTCAATTTCTGCAGTTGTTATGGTCTAAAATACAAATTTGTATCTTTATCAGGCAATGTTATTCTACTAGCAACTTTTGTTCATAAATTTGTGAAAGCTGTATAATACAATCTAGAAAACAAATATCTATTTGTTGCAAAATTTGTCTTATACTGTTGTTAGAATTCGTTTTCACATGAATTGACATCACAGCAACAATTCATGTAGTTGTGTATTTTCTTAAAATATAATTCCCGAAGTTGCTTTTCTCACTACACCTTTAATTTCTGCAGAATCCAGAACAAGAACATGCAATGTTACTTCCTGACATGTACATTGATGATAGCAGTCACTTCCAGACAAGTCTGGAAAGATTCAAACTTTAACATCTCCCTCAGGAACTGAAAATTATATTTCTGAGTCTTTAATTTTCTATTCTGCTTCTCATCAAACACAGAGGGCATTGTTGACCTTGATATTTAATGCAGCCATTATATATCATTATAACAATGGTCATCCGCCACATATAATGTTTATTTCTCTGTCACATTCCATCTACCTACTGTAGTGTAGCTGTTATCATACCTGTCTACAGACCACAAGGCCCTGGGTTCAAGCCTGGGTTGGGTAGACACGCTAGTGTACCACAACTGGTTATCAAAGGCCGTGGACATTGACTTGGTTGTCGATGTTATGTCTGTCCGTACGTCGTACCTGTGTTCTCGTCCGGGTCATATTAAGCGTTTTGTGATAGCATTGTTACTATCATAACCGAATAAACAGGCGAAGACCCGTCATTGTAATTGTGTGTTCACTTGTCATCGTGTCACATTCCATTCATACCTTGTACACGGTGTCCTTGCACACTACTTTGAAACTGAGATTGACTTCGTGATGTCTTAACATCTGCCTCTGCATTTGTCGACTTTGGCTTCCTTTGTGCATTAGATGTACTGTTGTTTGCTTGTTTTCTTCTTTGACCTTTTTGGCAAAAAAATGGTTGATTTTAATTATAAGCAATGAATGTGATTAAATGAATGAAACATGCATGACAACCATAAGCAAGTACACATTAAACAAATATATTGACGAATAAACATGGATCAACTATATCACTTTATCTAATATGAATAGGTAAAGAATGTACGTTAATTAACAAGAGAACATTGCCATCAGCTCATGCAATAGATTTCAATAATATAGCTTAATATCAAATAATAACAATTTATGAAAACTCTTTTAAATGAGGATGTGATAAAAATATAGACATTCAAAATGGGTCCTTGTGACATATATGGCAGGTTGATAAGTTCAGTATGTCTGCAAAATGAAAGCCATTCAAAACAGGCACTGTGACAGATATGGCAGGTTGATAAGTTCAGTATGTCTGCAAAATGAAAGCCATTCAAAACAGGTCTCTGTGACGAATATGGCAGGTTGTTAAGTTTAGTGTGTCTGCAAAATGAAAGCTATTCAAAACAGGTCCTTGTGACGGATATGGCAGGTTGTTAAGTTCAGTATGTCTGCAAAATAAAAGCCATTCAAATTAAGGTCCTTGTGACAGATATGGCAGGTTGGTAAGTTCAGTATGTCTGCAAAATGAAAGCTACTCAAAACAAGTCCTTGTGATGGATAAGCCAGGTTAATAAGTTCAGTATGTCTGCAAAATAAAAGCCATTCAAAACAGGGTCCAGTATGTTGTGAAAGCTATTCAAAACAGGTCCTTGTGATGGATATGGCAGGTTGATAGTATGTTCAGTATGTCTGCAAAATGATAAAGCCATTTGAAACAGGTCCTTGTGTGGCAGGTTGATAACAGTATGGCAAAATATTCAAAATGGGCTCGTGGACGGTTGATGAGTTCAGTATGTCTGCAAAATAAAAACTATTCAAAACAGGTCCTTGTGACAGGCACTGTGACAGATATGGCAGGTTGATAAGTTCAGTATGTCTGCAAAATGAAAGCCATTCAAAACAGGTCTCTGTGACGAATATGGCAGGTTGTTAAGTTTAGTGTGTCTGCAAAATATGGCAGGTTGATAAGTTCAGTACATCTGCAAAATAAAAGCCATTCAAAACAGGTCCTTGTGACGGATATGGCAGGTTGATACGTTCAGTATGTCTGCAAAATAAAAGCCATTCAAAACAGGTCTCTGTGACGGATATGGCAGGTTGATAAGTTCAGTATGTCTGCAAAATAAAAGCCATTCAAAACAGGTCTCTGAGGTCCTTGTGTGAATATAGGTTGATAAGTTCAGTATGTCTGGATATAGCAGGTTGATAAGTTCAGTATGTCTGCAAAATAAAAGCCATTCAAAACAGGTCCTTGTGATGGATATGGCAGGTTGATAAGTTCAGTATGTCTGCAAAATGAAAGCTATTCAAAACAGGTCCTTGTGATGCATATGGCAGGTTAATAAGTTCAGTATGTCTGCAAAATGAAAGCTATTTAAAATGGGTCCCTGTGACGGTATGGCAGGTTGTTAAGTTCAGTATGTCTGCAAAATGAAAGCTATTCAAAACAGGTCCTTGTGATGGATATGGCAGGTTGATAAGTTCAGTATGTCTGCAAAATGAAAACTATTCAAAACAGGTCCTTGTGACGGATATGGCAGGTTGTTAAGTTCAGTATGTCTGCAAAATGAAAACTATTCCAAACAGGTCCTTGTGACGGATATGGCAGGTTGATAAGTTCAGTATGTCTGCAAAATAAAAGCCATTCAAAACAGGTCCTTGTGACGGATATGGCAGGTTGATAAGTTCAGTATGTCTGCAAAATGAAAGTTATTCAAAACAGGTCCTTGTGATGGATATGGCAGGTTGATAAGTTCAGTATGTCTGTAAAATGAAAGCTAGGTGGGAGAGGACTGATCCTAAGATGAATTCAACTTGAGGTCAATGAAAGGGCATTAAATGCTGACTTACCCCCTGGATACAATTTGAAAGAGAAAAAAGTTGACAAACATATGCACTGCATTTCTTACAATAGCCAAGTTTATTCATGTTTAAACAAAATATTCATAAAGCATTTTCATCACCAGCTCACATGTTTTGTTTTGAAACAAGAAAAACAGTCAAGAAATACAAATCATTATTATTTTTTATTGATTTTAGGAAACATTTACAAAATGATGAACAAGATGTGATGATCATCAACACTCACCAGAGGAGCTTTTGGGTGCTTTAAGATTTCCACTTCCTTGGACCTCAGCAAATGAGTGTTGCCTGTCTTCAAATGAATTGTTTGAGATTCTACCATGGATAGGCTGATCAACATCTGTACCCTCAAGCTGAGTTAAAAAACTGTTTTGTCTCTTCTTGGTCAAGTCTGCTTTGGGCAAAAGCATGAAAAAATAAATAAAGCATGAATGTAATGCCTAAATATACTAATGTGCAATCACTAAATTACTAAGAAAGGGGGTTTTAGCAAAAAGAATGAATATTCTCCAGAAATTTCCAGTCTATAATTTGAGGTTTGAAATGCACTGAATATACAGAAAGGAAAGGGTCAATTGAAGGTAAATGTTTGATGATGAGAGTTTAACGGCACCACACCAGCAAGGGTCAAATTGTGCCTGAGAGATTAGATCATTCCAAATGTAGAAAAGAGAGTAAACAGGAAAAGATTGAGAGAAACACGAGAACCAAAAGCCAGAAAGCTGGGATCAAGAGAGGTGGTGTATGGGTCGAACAAATAATGTAGAGAGAGGGGGTGGGGAAGGAGGACTAAATATGGTTGTAGAGGGAAGCATGATGACGGAAGGAGATAATTTTATCCGAGGTTTTTTTGGAAGAGCTCGGCTACTGAGTTGTGGTCAGCGAGGGAAGCTCTGGGAAGGTTGTACAGGGGGGCAAGCAAGGAGAATGTGATGGACTGTGAGGGTGCAATGGTAATTGTTGCAGAGGGGTAGGATGGGGAGTCAGTAAGGAGGTGGGAGTGAGTGAGGTGGGCGTGACCTATTCTAAGGCGAGTAATGTGGACGTTGTTGACACGAGATAGGTTGTGAGTAGTGGGTTTGATCGGAATGGTCGGCTGGATGGCGTGGAGTTTGCTATCAATTTAAGAGTCCCATGAGGTTTGCCAGCGGCCACGAACAAGGAAAATGATGTGCGGTTTGATGTCAGAAAGGGTTTTAGGAAAAGGGTAGGGGGAAGGGTTAGGGCAAGCTTGGCAGCTGCATCAGCCCTGTCATTGGCAGGGATGCCAACATGACTGGGTATCCAGAAGAAAAGAATATGTTTCCTATGGAGAGGAGCAAAAGGAGTTTACAGAGGATGAGGTGAAATGTGGGGTTATCCTATTAAACATTGAGTAATGAAGTAAGGACAGCCTTGAAGTCAGAGAAAATGGCAAAGTGGCTGAGTGGAGAGTATTCAATAAAGTTGAGGGCGAGGAAGATGGCCTTGGTCTCAGTAGAGAAGATGGATGAGTAGTCGGTAAGCCTGCTATTGAGGGTGATGTCTTAGATGACGGCAGCAGCAGCTGTCTTGTCACCTTCCATGGAGCCATCAGTATAGATGGAGGTATAGTTTGAGAGTTGGTCTTTGATTTGGTTGTGGAGGTTGATGAAGAGGTTAGGGTGGGTTTGGGTTTCGTGATGAGTGGAGAGGTCCAGGTGGATAGTAGGGAGGGGGTGGCCCAGGGAGGAAAAGTGGGCCAGGAAAAAGTGCTGAGAGTGGTGGAGTTGATGCCGAGATGGAGAAGGTCTGATTTGATGTGTAAGCTGAAGGGAGGGGATAGGGTTTTAGTCCTATCAAAGAGGGTGGAGAAATTGGAGTATTTAATGAGGTTGTAAACAAGATTCTGGGTATTGGTGAGGGCTCTAAAAGCATAGGAGAGGCTAAGCTTTCTACACCTCAGCAAGAAGGGGGTTCGTTGGCTTCAACATAAGGGCTGTTGGAGGGAAAGGTGATACTCTGGGTTTCATCATGAGCTTATCTAGCGTTGAAAGCATTGGGGTGGTTGGCAGAGGACGAGATGTTGCTGAAATAGGCAGCAAGGTGGTTAACGATGTCCTTTTTTGTGGTGAGAAGGTTACCATTCCAGGAGAGATGAAAGATGGGAGACTTGCTTACCCCGGTGTGGAAGCTGTTAACCATTCTCCAAATCTTCTTAGTGGGGGTGTTGGTGGTGAGAGAAGAGATGAAGTTGTTCCAAGTGTTGGTTTTACTGTCCTTGATAGTGCGCCTAGCTTTGGCTCGACTGATGCGAAAGAGGTTGAGGTTGTGGGTGGGTGGTTTAATTTTAAAGTTCCTAAGTGCCCTTTTCCTGTTCTTGATGGCGGTTTTGCACAGTCATCAGTGAACCAGTGGTTGAGGTGGGGGGAGGGGGGTGATTAGGGGGTTTGGAGGTTTTGGGAATGAAGCAGGTGGCGATGTTAATAAGGATGTTACTGAAAACTGACATGGGATCATCATCCTCGAGGAGATGGGAGGAGAGGTGTGAGTCCCAGAGGGTTTCAAAAATGGGCCAATTGGCCTTCTCGAGGATCCAATTGGGGTTGTGGTCAGTGGGGGTTTGAAGGTTGGGGTGAATAAGAAGAGGGTAATGGTCACTACCACAGAGATCAGCATTTGACCTTTCAGTTAAAATCAAGGAGGAGGTTACGGAAACAGATAAACAGGTCAATACAGGTGAGGGAGCCTGTGGCAGGATGAAGGTTGGTTGGGGAGTTAGTGTTGAGCAAGGACAGGCTGTGCTGTCGAAGAGTGTTTTCGACGAGCTTGCCTCTGGGGGTGATGGTATTGGAGCCCCACAGGGGTTGTGGGTGTTAAAGTCACCAAGAAGGATAAAGGGGGTGGGAAGCTGAGAGATGAGGTTGTTAAGGCTGGTTGGCTGAACGTTGGCATTGGGGTGAAGATAGATATTGCAAAGAGTGATGGTTTTGTGGAGGGAGATAGATATACAGATGGCCTGAAGGTCGGTGCTCACATGAAGTGGGCTGTGTGCGATACCGTGTCTAACGAGAATGGAGACGCCCCCACAGGCCTTGTCAGCATCCACTTGAAGTTTATGGTAGCAAATGAAGTTATTGAGCGAGTAATGGTCAGTGGTTTTTAAAAAGGTTTCTTGTAGGCAGAAGATTGACTGGGTTGAAGGTGGTAGCCAGTAGGTCCACTTCTTCCGAATTGGCCTTAAGGCTTCCGATGTTCCATTGTATAATGTTGTGGGTGTTATTGTAATTGTTTGTGGTGCACACCATAAGGAGGCAGGAGGTTATCTGGAGGAAAATCTGTTGGGTCTGAGTTGGCTTATTTTTTCTTTGGATCTGTTTCTTAGGAGCAAATGTTTTTGAAAGTTGGACGAGAAGTATGATCGGTGTGTTCGGTAATTAAACAATCCATATTCTCTTCAGTGTCATACATGTGGGTTTGGGTGGCGGGCTGTTTGTTGATTGGTTGTTTGTTGATTGGTTGTTGGTTGGTTTGTTGTTTGTTGGTTGGTTGTTTGTTGGTTGGTTTGTTGATTGTTAGCCTGGTTGGTTTTAGTTTGATGTATGATGGTATTAGAGGTGATGGTGTAGTGGGTGGCGGGGGCTTTAGAGAAGGAAGGGAGGTTGAGGAGAGAAGTGGTGGTGGAGGTGGTTTAGATATTGGGTGTGGTTGGATTGTTGGCAATGGTAATAGGCTTAGGACTATGTAAGAAGAGCCAGGTGAGGTCGGTATGGGCGTGTGAGTCAGTTTTAGTTGTGTTATGGAGGCGGTATTGGTGTTAGAGGAGACTGTGCTCGAGTAGGAAGGCTTGGTGTGGAGGGAAGCGAGGAATTGCTTCCTGGCCTCTGAGTAAGTTATGTTGGGATTGAGGGTTTTAAGTTTAGTTATTTGTTTTTCCTGAAGCCAGGTGGGGCAGTCTTTTGAGGAGGGATGGTTGGCTGGGTGATTACCGTCGCAATTCATGCAGAGTGGGGTGTTGGTGCAGGAGGTGTTGTCATGGTCTGGGGCTCCGCAGTAACCACAGCGCGCTTGGCTGCGGCAGGAGTTTTTCCCATGGCCATACCTTTGGCAATTATGACAACGCAGAGGGTTGGGAATGTAAGGGGCGACTGGGATTCTTAGGTAGCCGGCAATGATGTGGGAGGGGACAGTTGGTGTAGCGAAAGTAAGGAATATGGTATTGGTGGGTGTTTTGGCTCCGTCTCTTTTGAGAATGAGACGACGGGCTTCAATGAAGTGTTAGCTAGCCAGTTCCTCTACGACGTCATCATCGGTCTCTAGTTCTGGAGTTCAGGTAATGGTGGGTGGTGACTGTAATGTCAATACCAGTGTTTGCTAGGGTTTTGGTGGAGAGAAGGGTGGTGGCTTCAGTGTACCTGGCGCAGTGTACCAGGAGATTGCCGGATCTAAGGGTAGAAACCTTGGGGAGGGTACCGATAAGGCCGTAGAGCACTTTGTGTATGAGGAAGGGGGAAACTTTTTTAAAGCTTTCTGGTTTGTTGGTGGCATGTATGATTAAGATTATTGGGATTGGGGCTGAAGAATGGTTAATGGAGGTAGCAGGTGGGTCACGGGGAGGAGAGGGAGGGTCAAGGTCAATGCACAAGCATTTCGTCATAATGAAGAAAAAAAATCCAAGGGCCGAGAGACCCGAGGCAATGAGAAAAAAAATCTCGGAACTACTATAGGAGGACCACTGTATAGTAATGATAAGGGCGTGAAGGTCTGGACCAAATGGAAGGGAAAAAACAAAAGAAACGATCTTACCAAAAGCAGACGTCCACAGAAAGAAAATCCCCCAAAAAGAAGAATGAAACAAAATTTAAGGTGAAAAGCGAAGTAAAATGTAAATGAAAAGGATTAGACAAGATACAGAATTCATGTTGCTCTCAATGCGCGTAACGATGAAGGTAAAATCCGAAAAATATTCTGAAAAGGTTGTCAGTTACTATCTCGCAATATGAGGCTTTTTGCTGTTTCTGACACAACTCACATACAGCACAAAGAACCCCACAGACAACATCAAACACACATCAAAAACTCAACAACCCATATCAGACAGGAATCAATCAAAACGAAAAAAAATTGTCTTTAAATTACAATAAAAATAACTTTATATAAAAGGAAAGTAACATCGTGCCTTAAAAGGGATAAGTCTTTAAGCCCGAGAAGTCTTCTTCGTTAACTTACCAGAATATAACTTCTCTGATGCAGATGTGTTCTTCTCAGCTGGACCTCTAGTGCTCAGAAAATCCTGAGGTGACCTAAAAAACTCATTTTCATGGTTATTCGCCCAAATTCCAGTAGTATTAGTTGGCTGTTGTTGAGAATTAAGGCTTTGGTATAGACTCACTGGGGGATAAAATATAGATTCAAAGATAGGTGATGTGGTGTCCTGGGTATTTGTCTGAAGGTTTGATTGTTTCTTCTTACTCAAGGACTCCTGCCTTAAATCCTAGACAAACAAAAAAGAAATATTAATTTGTCAAGATACTGTATGTTGATATATTATTATCAGAACCTGAATAAGACACAAGAAGATATATAACTTCAAATAAAATTGTTGACATAAACAAAAAGTAACAATAGAATGTTGTTTGTTTTTATGGGAAATACTGACAGGTGAGAAGAAACTCTTTAAACTCTGCAAATAAAAACAAAAGCATCATAATATGATGCAAATCCCCTTGCCAGTGTTAATATGACTGATATTTACCCCGCTAAGCATAGCGGGGATATTTACAAGAGTTAAACTTACCTTCCATGCTATAAATATGCAATCTGGTCCAATGACCTGATTCTAATGCGCTTTAACCAAGCCCTAACTTATAATAATACCTCTAACATCCCTCACTTAACATTCCACCGAGGCCGGGACGCATAGCCCACTAAGCATAGTGGGGATATTTACAAGAGTTTTACTTACCTTCCATGCTTTAAATATGAAATCAGATTGCAACCGAGGAACGGAAGGAAGGCAGTTAAGGTCGAAGCCTAATTTTTAAAAGGCTGGTCCTAATATTTGCACTAGTTTTATCCTACTTAAAGGATTAGATTCCTTATCCTCTTAAGGACAAAAATCCTCTGAATAGGAGTTACTATAAAATAGTAAACCACTCCTAGTTATAACAAAAGAACAAGGAACAACCTTTTAGTAATAACCGAGGAAGGACATTGACTGAACATGGGTTAGTTGCCCAAAAACGCATTTTAACAGAAGTTGTTAATGTACAGAGTCAAACTGTACACAATGCCCAATACGTCATGGCGAAAACTTACAAGGTTTGCCAGAAGACTGGGGCAGTTTACTTTAACATGAGTAGAACAAACCATCCATAACGTTAAACGAAACAGAAACTGCCAGAAAAGCGGCAGAATCTTGTTAGTAAAATCAAACGGAATAGAAAGTGCATAAACACCGCAAAATCGTTAGTAAAACAACGAACTAAAAATTGCCTAAAAAAACGGCAAAGCTTCGTAAGTAAATTTAAACGAAATAAAAAGTGCCCGAACAACGGTAAAAATTTTGTTGGTAAAATTAAAAGAATCAAACGTGCCGAAACAGTGACCAAAATTCATTAGTAAACGACCAAGACGTTAATAAATTAATGGGTGAATCATAACTGAAACGAGAGAATGTGAATGAAATATAAAGATATTCACCTAATAGAAAGGGACTGTCCTGTTCTGGAAAGAATGGCCCTTGCTTCCTCTGAAAGGCCTTGCGAAATCAAGGATTCACGAATAAACGCCACACAGTCAAATGAAGTGCTTTTGGGTTGTGGTGCAGTTTGCCGGAGCCCGGGATTGAGACTAAGTCGTCCCTAACTGGAAGCTCGTATGGAAACCTGCAATTAAATTGAGCAGCTGAGGGAACCACAGTTAGTCCGGCCAATTGGGAGCTATCACAAGCAACATGTGACACTGATCGTATGTCACCTTGTCTAGCACTCTCAGTACTAGCACGAATGGCGGAAAGGCGTAGCCCACTAAAAGAGTCTACCTGAACGTGAATGCGTTGACTCTCCACTCTTGGCTTGGGGGTCAGAGCACAAAAAATTGGTAACTTGTTGTTGTTCACGGACACAAACAGATCTATATCTGGGAGACCGAAAGTCAACCAGATCACATTGGCCACCTGCGGAAGGAGGGCCAATTCTGTGGGAGCTCCTCGGAGGTGAGATAACAGATCTATGATCGTGTTCTCTTTGTCTGGCAGGTGGACCGCCTGAAGGCTGACCTTGCTTGGCATGCACTAAGACAGAAGGGACTTAGCAAGGATCCAGAGTCTCCTAGTTCTCGTGCCTCCCTGTCTGTTGATATACACCACTACCGTGGTGTTGTCAGTGCGTATTAGAAGAGTCTTGTTCTTTTCCTGTGGTAGAAAATGAACAAGAGCTCGGTGCACTGCCTCTACTTCCAACATATTGATGTGCTGTCTGCACCAAGTGCCCGTCCAAAAACATGCGACTTGGGACCATACTAAATACGCTCCCCACCCTGTCAAAGATGCGTCTGTCACCACTGACAGTAAAGGTCTGGCAGGAAGAAAAAACAGCTCCCTGTGACAGGTGGGAGTGGATGCACCACCACAATATGTGGGGGATCACTGCCTGCGTACAGGGGACAGGAACACTGAGGTCCCTCCTGGATGGGACAAATGATCCAGTGGGTGAAATTGTAGATCCAGCATGTGGGACTACATCTACCAGACTGGCTAGATATCCTAAGAATACCAGCCACGCTCTCGCCAGCGATGCGGGTTGTGAAAGGAGAACATCGGCTTCTGCCGTCACGGCTAGGATTCGTTCCTCTGTCGGTCGTATATGTCCTTGTGTGAAATCCAGGACTGCTCCCAGAAATGTGGGAGTCTCAGAAGAAACTAGACTGTACTTGGCGAAGTTGATAACCCACCTTAAGTCCTGAGCCACTCTTATGACTACGCTTGTGTCTTCTGTGACTGTGGCTACATCTTCTGTGACGATAAGCCAGTCGTCTAGATACATAAAGATTCTGATGCCCTGCTTTCATAGAAAGGCCACGAGAATCCTCGTTATCCGGATGAAGACCCTGGGGTGGTTAATAGCCCGAAGGGTAATGCTCTGAACGTGTATGTGAATTGGAACACCAGGAATCGCCTGTGTTCCTCGTACATCAGCACGTATGCGTCTGCGAGATCGATAGAGTTGGCCCACAGGCACCTTGTCAACTGAGGGAGGATGAAGTGTAGTGTCTCCTTCTTTAACTTTAGAGGATAAATGAATTTGTTGAGTGGTCTTAGATTGATGATTGGGCGCCACTTGTTCCCCTTCTTGGGGGCTAGGAAGAACGTCGACATTACAAGGTCCCTGGGCGGATTAATCTTTAACTTTAGAGGATAAATGAATTTGTTGAGTGGTCTTAGATTGATGATTGGGCTCCACTTGTTCCCCTTCTTGGGGGCTAGGAAGAACGTCGACATTACAAGGTCCCTGGGCGGATTAAAGACCAGGGTGATGGTGTTCTTTGCCAACATCTCTCCGATCTCTGTCCTCAACAACTCTGTGTGGCTGCCCACATGTCTGTGGTGACTTTTTCCTACGCCTTGGTGAATTCCCCCAGACGCCCTCCAACCTGACCGCCCGACAGTGGGGGCATCTGGGTGGGTCAAAGGCGCTGCCCCTTGCCTTTTCCCACCCTCGTGAGAGAGAGGCACCCGCACTGTGTGCAGAGGGGATGGAGCATTGCCGCTCTCTGCCACGTTCACTCTGTCGGTCCGTGAAATGGACTCCTGGCGAGTGGAAGAAGCTGTATCAGGCTTTGCTGCTGTCGCATGGCGACAATGTGGAACCCGCTGCTGGGTAGCCGCGCCTAGGCCCCTCATGGAGGCTGGGGCCCGATGATGTGAGGGTGGAGATGACAAAGGCTTCGCCAAGAGCTTCTTAGTCTTCCTAAGATCATCCTGTTGGCCGGCCTGGCGTGACAGAACATCTCCGAAGTGACCTGCGAAGAGGTCAAAGCTCACTGACTCAGTATCGTCGAGACGTGGGCACTAGTATTGTGTGGTTTATTTTAAGTTACGTCGCTAAGAAGCAACTTAGCTAATCAATATAGTTTCAGAAATAACTTATGTCCGACAGACCTCTGCCAGCGGCCCTGCCAACTCAGTAGCGTCGAGTCAGGGCCCCAGGGGGAAAGTCAGTATAAGTTAACAAAGTAAACTACTGCCTCAAACTTCCACCACTCAGTATCGTCAAGTGGGTCGTGGCATAAGCAGAAAACTATGAAAGACTATCTTGAGACATGATATATCTAATGTGAAGCGCCTTCTTGGCGTTTGAAAATAAATTCGAAAGAAGTCAGACATGGTATGAGGCAAGCCACAGCAATTAAGTGCACCAGAAAAAAGAATCAGATAGACTTACAGTATCACAGCAATGTAGTACACTAGAAAAAAGAATCAGATAGACTAACAGTATATCTGATTTATTTTTTTTAAGCTGAGAAAATGCACGAAATGTAAAATCTTTAAATGCGCAGGGGTAGTGTAGAAAACACAAGCAAAGTGCTGTGATCTTGGTGTCTGTGGAGATAAAAAGGTGAATTCTTCTGAAATGGGGGCGCAAGAGAGACCCCCAGGGTCTCTCCAGCATCCCATTATCGAGCTCATAAACTTAAAACTCTTGTCTTAATTATATGTAAGAGGTAAGAACTCATGCTATGCATGGTAACGTACAATAATATATAGGCTTTCTTGTAATAACTGTAGCTCCTTGGAGCTGGCTGAAGCCGACTCCTCACTCAACCTGTGGTGACGTCGACGTCTTGCACATGCGCCAACATCGAAATGAGAAGTTGGCTTAATGCATATGAGAACCTGTACTGAAGACATCCTAACATGTTAATACCTATGCACTGTATAACGCTAGGCTATCCTCATGGTAGGATGGGGAGTTGGCTTAATGCATATGAGAACCTGTACTGAAGACATCCTAACATGTTAATACATATGCCCTGTATAACGCTGGGCTATCCTCGTGGTAGGACAGGGGCTTAGAGTAAAAACCACTTCAACCCAAGGGAATGGGATCCTCTAAACTAGCACACCAGGTGCTCTAGGAACTAAAAACACCCGCTGCAAGAGTGGGACTCTCTTGTTCTAGCCACCCGTTTTGTACGGTGGAAGCAAAAACACTCCAACTTAAGTGTAAGTTTAATGGGAAAAGTCCTGTGAGTCGGACCAAATATTTCCTGGTCCCATGGCCACCTCGTCTTACCTCAGGTGACTTGAAAATGTCAAACAGCATAAAAACCTGCATGGTAGGAGCTGCAAGGATGATAATTGTTAAAAAAATTTAAACAAATTTTTCGGCCAGTTCCAGTGATGTTGTGACAGCAACGCGCTGAAAAGAAATGAGGGATGTTAGAGGTATTATGGAAATTAGAGCTAGGTTGGTAACTACGTTTTTAAAGTCGGTTAGAAGTGCGTTAGAATCAGGTCATTAGACCAGATTGCATATTTATAGCATGGAAGGCAAGATATAATTTGAAAGTCAATACTCATACTAGCAACCCAATATGCATCCTCCACCTCACTTTTCACCCTCCCTTTGCACCACCTACTTTGCACCTGCTCTTCCATCTCTCACCAATTCATTCATGTCCCCCAACCACCATGCTACCCTTTCTCCAACATTCCCCCAGAGATAAAATGCAGCCAATAACCTGGTCACTACTAATTTATTCATTACAAAATTGTTAGCACTCATGGTCTCATTTACCTAGTTATATCCATTAAGGATCTAATCATAGTCAGTACCTCAAAACATACCATATGCATCATAAGGAGACCCCACTCATAAAAAATGTACCTTACCTTGAGTTGATTTTAATATGTAGTGTAAAACATATCGTTTTGAATTAAATATTATCTCCCTTCATTCTGTTCACCCTTCATAAACATAAATCTGAACAGGATGAAATTGTGATAAAAACTAGACCATGAGCTTACGTTCATGTAGAATATTCAGTTCTGGATCTTCTTGGTGCCTGAGGGTTCTTCTCAAAGGTGGTGGAGACATTGGTTTCATAAACGCACTGCCTCTGCTCACATTGATACTACTGACACCAGTAGGTGCTACCGGAGCATCAGACAGGGCATCATAATAGGAGGGAGGTCCGTCAGGTATGGCATTATCAGCACAATTAATCTTAAAGAAATTTGACAAAATGAAGCAAAACGAATTCATATTAGGGTTGTTTCGATATGAGTTCATCACGTATCGATTACCATGGACAAAAATATCATAATATTCATGTAATGATTATTTATTCTGGAAAACTGCTTAGGTTTTCAGCATGCAAATCTCATTTATTTCATCAAACCTAAGAGTTAAGGAAAGGAAGCATAGAAGAAACAGATATGCTGCAAAAATTTTGTTAAAATCTTATTCATTTAAAATATCTATGAAATTCTGTTTCATAAATTTTTGCTTTAATATGCAGTTTACATATGAGAATAGCATATCATGATATTGTTACATGCAACTTTTCATCAGAATTCACCGACATTCCAAAAGGTGACGAAGATTGCACAATGACAATATGATTCAATAACTGGGTGGCGCAGTTCGAGAAAATTATACGATGATTATACAGTGACTCATGCTGACCTGCTGATGCAATCTTCTCGATTTGGAACAATATGACAATATCATCTAAAATGAAACATTAATCAGAGGACTAGGCTACACCCTGCTACGCCTAATTCTAAATATAGAACATACTCAAAGTCTATGTAAGAGACTAGCTTTCCAGAACATCGTGGAGGTTTCATCAATTTACAATAACTGTGTCTTATTCTTTTACATCAAGAATTACCGTACCTACCTTTATTCATTCAGTGTTTGGATATTTATTATTAAAGTCAACTTGAATTCTCATTGAGTGCTGCTTGAAAATCTTTGCCTTAAACTCTCTGCCGATATAAATCTTACAGTGGATCTAAACAGCTTTTATAGAAGTCTTTTAAAGAGCTCATAACTCCTACGGACTTAAAACTTTGAGAGAAATCATTGCATTGATCAATATTATCGTCTCTGAACTGGATGATTTATAATCTTGGAATACTAAAGACTTAACCTAAATACCAACCGTCACTCAAAAAGAGACCAGAAAGATAGCTCATCATCTTCACCATCACAATATCAGGTTAGGATATTTAAGTAGGCTAACTTTAAGATTATCATCTGTATATTTTCTGAAAGAAAGACTGACTTGAAATTAAAAAATTTGAATACACCAGATTTAATTTCAAAGTCACCGATCTTGATCACATCTTTTGGCAATCTTCAGTTACTATTCAATTTTTTATTCAGTAACAATATGTTGGTCAGGGTATTTTCATGGACAAAAAATATCACAATATCACGATAATATCGTGGCAGCTCCAATTCATATTATACATGTACTAATTTACTGTAAAAAAAAAATCAACTTTATACTTCTTTAGTTAAATAAAAACCTGGGTGATATATTTATCACTCAATCTCTTTCTATAATTCTTTGGTCAAATAAACTTATAACTTGGTGATAAATTTATCACCCAATCCTGTGAGAATTGATAATCAAATGACTTGGTAAAGACAAAGAAATTCTATGCACCAAAATGTCTCAGGTGGTGTTACAAAATGATAGTTTTCAACAGTTATTAAAATATATTACAACACAACACAAGCAGTGCATCAAAAGAGGGTGCAAGAGTATTTTTGGACACTGGTTGTACATATTCATTATGCTAATTTGCATATGTTACAATGGAAAACTTATGCACAATTAATTTACACTTAAAAATCCTAGATTTTCATGCAGGAATACTTGTAATGCTAAAATACAAACTTCAACTAATTAAAATCTTAATTTTTGTTACATATAAATATTATCTTTTTAATAAAAAAAAACCTTCCAGAAAATTGATCAATACATGGGTCTCAAAGGGTTAATGCAATGTGACCTTACCTGATGAAAATTTAAGTTTTCTGCTGGAAATGGTTCCTTGCAAAACTCACATGGAAGCATAATCACCTCATAGGCTTCATTGTTCAGTACAGTATTATCCTGAGATGGCCTATGGATAAACACACATGGCAACAAAAACCTTATTGGGCTTTATTTACTGTAATTGCATTTGAAGGTATACTGATACTTAGAAATGGAATTATCAAATAGAAAGAGCCACTTATTTGGATTAAAATACATGTAGGCTTTAAGTTATGTAAACAGCATATCTAATCTTTCAGTCTGACTGAAGCTTGAAGATGGTTTGGTTTGTTGATGTTTAACGGCACCGCAACAGTCAGAGTCAAATGTGCCAAGGTGTTAAAAATGAAGGTGCTTGAAATATTCTTTATTCATGAGACGCTTGTGAAATAGAAGCCAGTCCAAAATCTAAGTTGTTTATATTTCTTTGAAATTCAGTCAACTGTAGTGATTCTTTTTCTGTTCCATTCAAATGAATCGAATTCTACATCAAAGCATATCTAATTGTATACTATCTTAAATCTTTGTTTGAGTCTCTGTATATGGCACATCAGTATGAATAGTAAATGAAATTTACCTGCTAGAGGAATGATCCATATGCCAGGTATTGACCAGAGGCACAGTGTGCCTTCTAACAGAGGAAATGGGGGGAGAAGGTCCTCTCACGGGAGAAATGGGAGGGGTTAGAACTACTGGTGATATGTCAATATAATTTGGTATATCTTCTGGACGCCGAAATTTACAGGTTTCCTGAGAGAGACAATAAAAACAAACATCCTTGAATAAAAATGTGATTCCCCGAGCTCTAGGTTAATAAATGGTATATAGTCCTTATCAAACTTTGGACACATATTTATATAATACCAGTACATTAATAAACTAGAACGGTAAATACTGTCATGGTTCGCATGCCCATGCAAATTGACACCCATATCATATGATCCGGCCAATTATAAAAATGGCATCTCACACTTAAGTCCCACATGGCATCCTATGTCCCACATGACATCCCACCCCATGTCCCACATGGCATCCCACCCCATGTCCCACATGGCATCCCACTCCATGTCCCACATGGCATCCTACCCCATGTCCCACACAACATTCTATCCCATGTCCCACATGGCATTCCACCATATCTCCCATATGGCATCCCACCGCATGTCCCACATGACATCCCATGTCCCACATGGCATTCCATCAT
This sequence comes from Chiridota heheva, assembly GCA_020152595.1. Classification (NCBI taxonomy): domain Eukaryota; kingdom Metazoa; phylum Echinodermata; class Holothuroidea; order Apodida; family Chiridotidae; genus Chiridota; species Chiridota heheva. Next base: position 320,394 of record JAIGNY010002020.1, read on the forward strand.
ATGTCCCACAGGGCATCCCATCCTATGACCCACATGGCATCCCACCCCATGTCCCACATGGCATCCTACCCCATGTCCCACATGGCATCCTACCCCATGTCCCACACGACATCCCATCCCATGTCCCACATGGGATTCCACCATATCTCCCACATGGCATCCCACCCCATGTCCCACATATCTCCCACATGGCATCCCACCCCATGTCCCACAAGACATCCCATGTCCCACATGGTATTCCATCATATGTCCCACATGGTATTCCATCATATGTCCCACAGGGCATTCCACCTTATCTCCAACATGGCATTCCACCACACAGTGTCTCACATGGCATATTCCACCATATGTCCCACATGGCATTCCACCATATGTCCCACATGGCATCCCATGCTATGACCCACATGGATCCCATCCTACATGTGTGTCCCACATTAATCCAACCATATGTACCACATGGCATCCCTCCCTATGTCCCACATGGCATCCCTCCCTATGTCCTGCATCAGTGGCTTCCCACTTGATGTCCCACATGGCATCCCACCATATGTTCCACATGGTATCCCTCCTAATGTCCCAATGACATCCTACTTTATGTACCACATGGCATCACATCGCATGTTCCCATGGCCTCCCACCCTATGTCCCACATAACCTCCTACCCTATGTCACACATGGCATCCTACCTTATGTCACACATGGCATCCTACCTTATGTCACACATGGCATCACAACCTATGTCACACTCTGTGTTACTCGTGGCATCCCACCATGTCCCACATGGCATTCTACCCTGTTCCACATGGCATCCCACCCCATGTCCCACATGGCATCCCACCCCATGTCCCACATGACATCCCATAGGCTCCATAAGAAGTCTCATCCTAGCTATCACAGTCACTGATTGAGCATACTATGTATGAAAGTGTCAGTTCATATAATAACTTATATGCAAATAACTTGTTGAAATGGGGTGGGACGCCATGTCCTACATGACATCCCTATCATCCCATGTCCCACATGACATTCCATCTCATGGCAATCCACCCTATGTCCTGCATGGCATTCCACCACATATCCTACGTGGCATTCCACCCTGTTCCACATGGCATCCCACCCCATGTCCCATATGGTATCCCACCCCATGTCCCACATGTCATCCCACCCTATGTCTCACATGACGTCCCATAAGCTCCATAAGAAGTCTCATCCTAGCTATCACAGTCCCTGATTGAGCATACTATGTATTAAAGTGTCAGTTCATATAATAACTTATATGCAAATGAGTTGTTGAATAAGAAAAAAAGGTGGAGTCAAATAATTATGCCTGATATAGCCCTTGGTGTATACAACATGGTAAATATTATATCATATGTCCCTCATGGCCCCCATCAATGTCCCACATGGCATCCCTCCCTATGTTTATATGCAATCACATCTTGTCACACTCCCTGACTAAGCATGCTAAATAAAAATGTCAGGTCAGGTCATATACTGTAGTAACTTTATGCAAATGAGCACAATAATAAAGGTGGAGTTTAAAAAATCATGCCTGATATAATTGTTTGGTGCTCAAATATTTTGAAGAATCCTAAGGATTTCAAATCTCAAGTGCTACAAGAGAGACTTGAGGATCTCTGAAGAATATTGGAAAATTATATCATTTTACAGTTATCTTTCAAGAAAATATCAAATGTATTGTAGACTTTTTAAGGAACTAGTCTTTAATCCTAGCATAAGTACCTCTGAAAAACTTTAACATTTTATAAGGAAATTCTGGGGAATTCTCAAAAAACTTTAACATTTCTGAGGAAATCTCAGGACAAATCTATGGATGGCCGGACAGCCGGATGGCCGGACGGCCGTAATCGGCATTACATAGGTTCGCATAAATGCTTCGCATGCGAACCAAAAAGATTGCTTTAGGATTTGTTCCTTTCATCTAGCCTAGCGTTATGCAGGATCCCAGTAGTCACATAAGTCCCAGTATCCCGATCCCGGTATTGTGCAATCCCGACAATATATGGATTCGCAATTACAACCGGGAATCCCGGGAGTGATAAAAACTATTGAAAAACCCATCTTTCCTATTTTTTGAAAGAAACATTAAGTAAATATACAGTATGTCATAGAATCATGTTTTGTGCCTTCTTTTCTCATTTTTTAAAATGTAAAAGCAACTAACTCTTACAAAATTCACGTCAATTTCGACATTTGGCAATCACACACACACGCACTCACAAGTCATTTTTCAACTCACGTCTCATGATGGTAAAAAAAAGACTAACGTTTGGTGGAGTTTTTAGATACCACATTACGGAATTCTCTTGAATCTGAGGACGCTCTCATGTTTAGAAAGTAATACCACACATTTGTTTTAGTCATTCAACAATTAAAACCCTCAAACAAAAGTGTACTTTCTTATTGGCTTTTTGATGCCACAAGCAAATTCACATCAGCATCAACCAACTCATTACACACTAGACCACTTACAGTTATAACACTAGGCCCAAGTTTACATTACACACTAGACCACTAACATTTATAACTAGGCCCAAGTTTACATTACACACTAGACCACTAACAGTTATAACAACTAGGCCCAAGTTTACATTACACACTGGACCACTAACAGTTATAACACTAGGCCCAAGTTTACATTACACACTAGACCACTAACAGTTATAACACTAGGCCCAAGTTTACATTACACACTAGACCACTAACAGTTATAACAACTAGGCCCAAGTTTACATTACACACTAGACCACTAACAGTTATAACACCAGGCCCAAGTTTACATTACACACTGGACCACTAATAGTCAAAACACTAGGCCTAAGTTTACATTACACACTAGACCACTAACAGTTATAACACTAGGCCCAAATTCACAAACAAGAATTCACATGGTATGAAATACCTATCAAAAAGCTTCAAGAATACTTCAGGTCAATAATAATTGGGAACAATGGAGTTCCACCTTTATTTCTTTACAATAAAATTGCCTTGAAAATACAGAAAGTGTCTGAAATTGCAAATTGATGTATGAAAAGTTACATGAACAAATCAAGATGGCAATTCTGCCAATTCTAACAGGATCTCACTAAAATAGTTCTACTAAAATAGTTCTATTATAATAGGGGGTGATATTTTTATATATTTACATTTAAAAAAATATAATTACAGTATACAGTACATACATCAGGTGGATTTTAACCTGAATTCTTCTATGGGTTGTGATTCTAAGGAACATTCTTTCAGAAATTTTTCATATGTTTTTCATATGACATTTTAAAGGATTTTCATGTACTGTGTTATTAATCCGGGTGTTCAATAAGGTATTTAAATACATGTTTGGATGTGAATTTGGCCTTGTATACTAACTTCAGGTAGTGAAAGTAAAATAATGAATATACATAAGGGGAATCCCAGTAGTGGCAACACTACCGGTAGTTGGCAACACTACCGGTAGTAAGCAACACTATCAATAGTAAGCAACACTCCTGGTAGTAAGCAACACTACCGGTAGTAAGCAACACTACCGGTAGTAAGCAACACTACCGGTAGTAAGCAACACCACCGGTAGTAAGCAACACTACCGGTAGTAAGCAACACTACCGGTAGTAAGCAACACTACCTGTAGTAAGCAACACTACCGTAGTAAGCAACACTACCGGTAGTAAGCAACACTACCGGTAGTAAGCAAGACCACCGATAGTAAGCAACACTACCGGTAGTAAGCAACATAACCCATAGTAATTAAGCAACACTACCAGTAGTAAGCAACACTACCGGTAGTAAGCAACACTACCGATAGTAAGCAACACTACCGGTAGTAAGCAACACTACCGGTAATAAGCAACACTACTGGTAGTAAGTAACACTAACCGGTAGTATAAAAACGTGACCACCACACAACACTACTTTTGTCTGATAATCACTGACTTACATGTTGCAGTTGGGCTTTCAGATGATATTCTGATTAATGAGATAGTAATGCAAGTACAATAACTACTCTCTAGAGAATAGCAAAATAACATTTTTCTGCTTCATGGCTATAGTATGATTAACCACTACTGGATTAAAAATATAACATATTGCTTCCCAGACAGTCCAAATCTACTATAATATGAAAGAGCTTCCTTAGAAAAGGGTAATATCATATTGAAATTTCAAGATGTTGTTATTAATCAGCCAGAATCAATCAATTTGAATGCACTACTTTCATACATTGAATTCATACAGATATTATCTGTTTAACATATCTCAGTTCAAAATATTAAAGTTATATAGAAAATCTCTTTTAAGCACAAAGTGATTTTCAAATGTGCATGCCGAATATGTCCTCATAATTTACAAATTCAAAAGACTTTTACTTGAAAGCTGACAAAAAAGTACAACATGGCTGAACTACAGTACCTGATGCACCAGAAGCTCCCCAGGAGACACCAACAAGCTGCAGAACTCACACGGTAAATCATTCTCAGCACTGGATTGGGACAATAATCTACTTCCTCGAGGGCCACTCCTACTTGATGCCTCCCTCTCAAGATTTGTAACAGGTATCTCTTCATCCAGAACAGAAAGTGAGGTATCAGTCAGGCTGTTGTATGACGGTTCCTGTGATTCATGCATTGAGAATGTACTTGGAAAGGGCTCTGGTAATCTGCCCCTGGGAAGTGAGGCCTGAATTACTTCTGGAACACTGTCGGCTTCTATCACGCCACCGAAATCAAAGGTTCCTGCGTTAAGGCCCTTTGATACTTTTAACGCATAAAGAAAATCCTGTTCTTCTTGGCTTCTGCCAAAAGCAGATCCTGATAAAAAATAAAAGAAATAAATTATACTTATGATACAAATAATATATTTGAACTAAAATGACTAAAAATTGAACATTTAAGCAGAAGCACTACTAAATACTGCATTTATTGCAAAATTATAATACGTATGCAAATTGGTAGCAATTTTACCTTGACATACAGTACTTCTCTACAAAGGTAACAATTTCTGTGAAATAGAAATACACTTCAGCCACCATCTATTCTTATCCATGTTTTTTTTGTTTTGTTTGAATAATTTCAAGTACGACATGTTTCTTCTAAACCTTCAGTATCAAAATCTCTCTTTTACTTATATTTAACCTATAAAGGTTTACCATATCAATATTTTCTGTTGTTCATGGCAATCAGCAAATTTGAGTTCAAGAACAATTTCCTTCAACTCTCTATACAACAAGATTTATACTCTCATTATATATGGATTCATAAATCTTGTTATCAATGTTTAAAACAACCAGAAAATCAAAATGTTTAGTGGTTCTGATGCATTCTTTCACAGTTGATTGATTTTCAAGTTTTATGCTAACTGGCATTGCATATCATGAAATATGTTAAATAACATATTCATAAGCCATGCCCACCATGCATATCAATAAAATGAAACCACTGACAACACTTGTATGATAAAAACCAATGAAACTATGTAAACGGTTGCACATATGTCACTGTTTGAAGAATTTTACATAAAGCCCCACCTACATGACATCACTACCAAACCAATAGGTCACACATATGGACCATAACTCATCACCGCATATGAACCATAACTCATCACTGCATATGGACCATAACTCATCACCGCATATGGACCATAACTCATCACCACATATGGACCATAACTCATCACCACATATATGGACCATAACTCATCACCACATATATGGACCATAACTCATCACTACATATATGGACCATAACTCATCACCACATATGGACCATAACTCATCACCACATATGGACCATAACTCATCACCACATATGGACCATAACTCATCACCACATATGGACAATAAGTTGTCACCACATATGACCTGTGTGATGTGTTTACAAATTTTTTGGAAGCATGCAACATAGGCATGTACACAATAACAGACAAATAACATGCAAGTATGATGCAACTAGACATATGGCTACTATAAATTTATCACTTTTTCACTTAGCAATTAGTGTTTGCACCGGGTCCAAAAATCGGACCGGGTATCCGACAAAGCATTTTCAATATTTTTCGCAGAAGTAGTATATGTGTTGATATCTACTGTAGCAGTGTACCTTGTAAAATCTTGTGATATTTTTTGTTTTTCAATCGTACCTTTGTTTTGTGAATAAAGAAACAGAATACAAATGTTTCTTGTCTCTTTTATTTACCCATCTTCATAAATACCATAAAATAATAATATATGCACTTCCTCAAAATTTCACGGGACGGGTCACTTGGTATTCTGGAATATTAAATACACAATTCCACCTCATTAACGCAATGCTGGGAATTACTGACTGATTCCACGATTCTGTTACGTGCACGCTCAGTAACACATAACAATTTCATTTGAACACAACTTGTGATTGGTTCAGAATAGGTGTTGCAATTTTTTTCAGCAAATAGCAGATACGCTTAAAAAACAGTTTGGTAATGTACAACCGCAATATATTTTTCTACAGCATACTACACACACACACACACTGCTTGTTGCGCACTGGTTTGGATAAAAAAATTTACAGCGAAGTTTGGAGAGTTTAAGTTTTGCACTACTAGTACATGTAGTACTACTAGCGTACATACGTTACTACATCTACTACATGTAGTCACATCACTCGTTCATAATCTTTTCTGTGATCTGTGGAAATATTTTGTGATCATTTTATTGTATTGCGTTGGAATAGAAATACATTTGATAATTCTTGTAAGTTAAGATTTATTCTTTTTAACATACAATTCAGAAACAGTCTGCAATTGGTAATATTATAAAAATCCATACCCAGGTTGTATTTTCCGAACCAGGTAACAATACAATCGGTCGGGTATCGAATATTTCGGGTACCCATGTAAACACTATTAACAATATGCATATGACATCACCACCAAAAACAATGGTGCACACAAACAGACAATCGTGTTATCTGTGTACAACATGACCAATATCCAATGTATTGTCCTTGAGTTACTGTGTTTACAAGCTCTTTTTAGCAACACCATATTTAGCCCGCCCACTACATATATTAATAATATTCAACAATTTTATACCATGAATATGTATACACTAGCTAACAACATCAATATATCAAGTTTGAATCAAAACAGACAAGTAGTTGGTAAAATTTGAGCATTTCAAGATGTTTTCATTAAGCCCCGCCTACTCATTGATATGCATGACATCATCACCAAAACCAATAGGACACATACTGTATATGGACCATCTGTGTACCACTTGTAACATTAATCCAATTAATCACTCTTTAGATATCGCGTTTACAAGCTCTTTTCAGCAAAATCATATTAAGCCCTGCCCACTCTGCATGTTAATAAAATGCATCACTTTTATAGGAAATGTACACACCAGCTAACATCATAATTAAAGCAAATATGAAACAAGACAGACATGTCGTTGTTAAAATATGAGCATTTCAAGATTTTTACATTAAGTCCCGCCTACTCATTAATATGCATGACATCACAACCAAAAACAACAGGACACATCTACAGATCATGAGCTATCTATGTACCACATTTGACATGAATCCTGTGTCTGGTTCTTGAGATATCGTGTTAACAAGCTTGCTGTTACAGACACACACACACATACAGTACATACATGTACATACAGATGCCGGCATGGATTCCTTATGCTATTAGCATCAGAATCAAAAATCCTTCCAATTAATCAAAGATGAATGAAGAAGTGGTGCTGCTTCAAGTTCAACTTGTGTACTGGCACGTGCATGTTAACTCAAATCTAACAAAACTAATGATGCGAACAGTATAAAGCAGAAGGTGAGAGAGGCTAAAAAAATGGTGATGTGTGGGTAGAAAACTAGAAAAGAAATGGTTTGTGGAGTCCAAAGGAGGCAGCAGGTGTAAGAGGTGATTACAGCCTCAGATGTTATTCTTGTAATTTCTGCTGCATACTTTATAATAAAGGAATTTTGCAAGTACAATTCGATAACTAATGTATCTTTAACAAAAATTAACAGCCAGAACTTTTAATTTTATTGTCTGCCTAGTAGAAAGAATTTGAAATTCTGAGTAAAACCTAATTTAGATATGCAAAAGAATCACCTAGCTTCAAAGTTATGAATTATCAATTTCATCATTCTTTAATTGTGAAGAAAACTATTGTGACACAACTGAGCTATATGTAATTCCTCAAAATGTGTTCTTCAGTCAGTTGTGATGTTAATTGAAAATTTCACATGAATCATACTCAACATTGGTGTCATGTTACACCTATGACATCACAAATTTAGAAACTTTCTTGATCAAAATGCCTCAAATACTGTAACAAGGGATGGGGAAAAATGGATATCTTTTGTTAGCGGTCTATGGCCCTGGAGGTCGATGGACATAAGTAAAGTTCCTTTTCTATGCTGTACTATTTCTACTCACTATCATTCCCAGGTTTATGCAGATTTTGGACCCGTGTCTGATTCTTCTTTTGCTTTCTTTCCGTTCGCACATTTTTAAAGTCTCTCCTCTGCTCACTAATAGCATTAGGCAAATGTTCCTGAAGGGGAGTTCCATTGAAATCCACTGCAAAGTTCCCATCCATGGCAGAAAAGTCAAAGAATGGATGTCCTCTCCTCAATCCACCAACACCTTCATTTGCATCCGCGAAAAACAAGTTTGAGGATCCAAACATGGTACCAGGAGGTGCTTTGTTGTTCGGCATCATGTGGCTTAAGTTTTTCTCCTGCCTTGTGCAGTCTATTGTTTCATGGACAACTTGATCACATAACTTGATGTATTTTTTGCACTTGGGACAGAGTTCTGTTCTACTACCACAAAAATGTTTGTGTTCGGTTATTTTTTCAAAAGGTAATTCAAGATCACAGTATTCACAGTTGGCTGGTCTCTGAGGGCAGGCCTTTCCTGTAAACATTAAAAGAGACAAGAATAAAAATTTAGATCTTTCTTCTTAAAGATTTCTTTGTTTGTTTGTTTGTATTGAGAAATAGCAATATACTTTGACTGAGCATTATATGCACACCTGACTTAAGCTATATCAAGCATCACTCTTAATGATTCAATGCTACATTATGAAGTGGCAAGCTGGTTGGTGTAACATGGAACACAACTGAATCAACCAGAGGAAACTCAAGATATTCATATTTCATATATGTGAATAAAAAAAAAACCTCCCCACCCAAAAAAAAAAAAAAAAAAAAGCCATCTTATCAATAAAGGCTTACAAGTATAGTAGGAGGCAATACTACTAAAACAAAACAGAAAAAATGGAATATACTTATTTCTATCCTATGTTCATTTCCATAAGTGTTATAAGTGGCATTTGCAGCTATCTGGAACATGGATGGGGTTACTCATTCAAATAGCTATTTCACACCATATATATGTACAGCACATAAAACAGACAACATCCATATTTTGACAATATAAATTTTGAGTGCCTACAAATTTTTGATATTTTTTAATATTTTGAGACATTGACTATCCAAAAATGTACTTTTATGATAATACATATGTGTCTAACAAACCCATATCAGGGATATTTAAAGTTTCATATTACTACACAAACATATGACATGACAGAACACGAAAGTGTAATTTTCTCGAAATCAGTGTAATTTAAGTAAATCAAAGTTACTCATATCTAATCTTGTTCTGCAAAACCTTTTCAGAACTTTTAGAATATGTTTTACATTCCTGAGACATTGAAGAAGAAATTTATGCTTTGTTAAATTTGTGTGATTTTGTTTAACTTCCCCATCCCCTACCCCCTAAAAAATGATAAAATTCTTGTACGCTTTTTGAAATAGATTAAGTACGCCAGTCAACATGTCATTTTCACTTTGAACACCATTGATTGTTATAATAGCAGGCATCCATGCTAGATCAATCATTTATATGTTACGGAAGACAGTGAAAGTATGTCATCTTTGATTATGAGGTCAAACGTCAAAATCAAGGTCAAAGGATATGTACTGTCAAAATCACTAAATTCGGCCTTTTGTACATGTTTAAACCCCCTTGGATGGATGTTTTGTGAAATGTATTTTGATTTTCTCCCCAGCAAATGTATATTCTATCCAGAAAATGTATTGTCATAATGCTTGAAATGTCCCTAGTATATATTAAGACCATTTCATTTTCTATATTAGTACAGAAGCATCCTACAGAAAGAAACACAATATTGTAACTCTCTCGAAATTATTAAATTTTGTATTATTTTAGCTTTTTCACACCCAGGTTTTTAGACAAACATTTTCAGAACCCTAAACATTCAAAGCATATTGCTAACACTATTAAAAGAAACTTGTTTCCCTCACATCTGTGTATTACCATTAGTGACAGATATATGCAATCCCACCCTCCCCCCACCTTGCAAACAAAAAATCGTATATGGGAGTAACCCCTACCCACAGTATGCTGTGAAGATGCAGTATCCATATGTTTTGGTTTGGTTTGTTGAAGTATAACGGCGCTGCGACAGTAAGAGTCAAATGTGCCAAGAGGGTGTTAATAAATAATGGTGTAAGAGTAAGGATAGTGAGGAGATAGAAGGTTTGTAAGGGAGATAAAGGGGAAAAACTGTATCCATATGTCACACTAAAAACATTTATTCTATGTTTTTTTTTATGTGAAAATTAAGTTTACAATTGAACATGAAACTTTAAATGTCACTGACATGGGTTAGAAACATTTGTATCATCATAGATATATATCTCTTTGATAGATCTTTTAATAGAAATAGAAATTCCGACAAAATTCCAAAATACCCAGGTTGACCTAATTTGACCTAAAATGAAGTTAAAATACAAATTCAGCCATGACATCCATCCTTACGGTCTGCCCAGCCTATAACTGATATATCTAGCATGGATGCATTCTTTTAACAAACTATGCAGAAATGAAGTAAAAAAATCATTTTGGCTGGTCTACTAATTGTTTGTTTGTTTGATGAGGGCTTAATGGCACCATGACAAGGGGGTCAAATTGTGCCTGAGAGTTCAGATCATTCTAGAGGTAGGAAGGAAAGGAAACAGCAAGAGAATGAGACAAATTCAAGAACAAAAGGTCAGAAAGCTGTGATCAAGAGGGGAGGTGCATGGTTGAAACAAAAACAAAGTAGAGAGGGGGTGGAAGAGGAGAATTAAATATGGTTGTAGAGGGAAGCATGATGAAGGAAGGAGATAATTTTATCCAGAGAATTTTTTTTTGGAAGAACTCAGCAATTGAGTTGTGGGGAGCAAGGGAAGCTGTGGGGAGCAAGGGAAGCTGTGGGAAGGTTGTACAGGGGGCAAGTTAGAAGAGCGTGATGGATTGTGAGGGTGCAGTGGCAATTGTTGCAGAGGGGTTGGTCTACTAATATGTTAATGAAAATTTCTTCTTATAAACATTGACAGTGACTCAGGTTTTAGACAAAGACTGTAGAATAGTTAATCTTCCCATTGAACATAATGATACAGTATGCTTCCCATAATCAGAGACTATATTGTATCATTTAAAGGAAAATTACTCAATAACTGCATTTTATTCAGTAACATTACTTGGTACTGTGGCGCCAGTCATAAAATCAGTGAAGTGGCAGCAATCTTGGGCATCTACAATTTAGCAAAAAAGAACCGTTTTTTATAATAAGTACCATCACCCTCTGGACTGATTTACCCTCTGGACTGATTTACCCTCTGGACTGATTTACCCTCTGGACTGATTTACCCTCTGGACTGATTTACCCTCTGGACTGATTTACCCTCTGGACTGATTTCTTTATGCTTATTTCAACGCATACTCCTCAAGATATCAATTCACTTATTTCATTGAAGTAGATACAAAGTGCAGCAAGGGTCACCCATTAGATTTAAAAAGGAATTAGGACTCTAAACTTTCTTTAAGAAATAAGATTACATCCCCAATCAACAAACTGAAATACACTCTACAGTATATGCCATCAATTGCTGGATTTGATGATCAACATCTGAAGAGTATAGAAAAAGCTTGGACAAAAATATAATTACAACATCAACATTTCATTTTTGATTATGATATGTGAGCACCGATGTGAGTATCTTAAGTATTTAAAAAGTAGGGGTGGAGTGCCATGCTTCAAATGTCTGTACACAGTTATGAGGTGTGTGCCATCATATTTACACAGATGTGACATATTCCTTTTTAAACGCAGCACTAATTAAAATCTTTCATGTGATTCCAAATAGCATTGTGTTAATCTTTTCAGAAGTACAAATATAAAACCTTAGAAGCCAGCTTTATGTGATTTAACGTAATCAAAACGGTGAGGTACATTAGATGATCTGGTCCGTAAATGCTGATCATGCTACTGTACTTTCAGCTTGATTATGAACCTGGCACAAACCCAATTAGCATGCTCCTGCTTTGGGTTTCTAGGTTCAATTGGTACTAAGCATACAGGAGACGATTATAAAATGTCACTTAGTGCAAACATTGTACTAGTGTATGGGGGAAGTAGTATGGTGTCCACATATGAGTAGAATGAATGACTCATTTTTATTTTGTCTTCGTATCAATATTGAATGTGTCACTAGTAACGTTGCACGGTAGTGGTGAAAATGAGCACCGTTAGTACCGATGCAAATGGTACTAATAATACCGAAGTACTGGTATTTTTACAGGTGACCGACTACCCCAAAGTGGCAAATATGAAATAAAACTTACAGTACCATGGAATTGTACAACAAAAGAATTCCCACATTACAAAGGGGCTTCCGTTTAAACATTAAAACATAAATATACACCTGATCCCTAACTTAATAAGATCAAACCAATTGCCCGATTACACCTCCTAAGTGTCTGACATTCTGTTTGTTAACAAAAGTTTGCAACTTGCTTTGAAAGTTTATTCAAACTCTTAAATCTACACTTTTTTTTCAATTCAGACACATCCATTTGTTAAAGGGGGTAAATATATTTTTCAACACTAATCATGTCCAATTATCAACAGAATTTACCCCATCGTAATAATATGCAAGTCTTGCAGTGACTTGCGCATGTGTGTAAATGGCCGAAAGTTTTTATATTTTTAACCGCCAGTATTTTCCAAACAAGCAAGAACAACACAGTATAGGCCTAATTTTGCAAAACTTTCAAAGAAGTTACGGGCAAAATGAAAAAATTTCCAACATTATTTTCCAAATTCTCAAGTCTGGTCATGCCTTTCAGGGCTTCTAATATTAAGTACATACTCATCAATATTGAAATCCCAATGGGCCGAAAACCTCTGTGATTCTGTTCACAACAACTAACTTGCCACTGTTTTGTAAACAAATCAACATTAACTGTACTGTATAATTTGTAGCTTGTACACTCAATCATCAATGAGTTTCGGTGAAGTCCATAACATTTTTGAAAACTTACCTTAGGGAGGCGAGCCAACTTGCGATATGCGGCATGCCGCCGAATCTCGCAAAACTGCGGGATTTTTTTCTATTCATGACGGATTAAACGCACCTATAAAACATGGTTCAGTGAAGCCATTGTACCAACACACTTTCCTGCATAACAATAGGAACAATACCTCCCGATATTGCGCAGGATATCGCTGGTAATCCTATTGAAAAGTACCTCCAACCATGAAGCTAGTAATAGCTCCATGCTTCAACTGAGCAAAAAATAATATACCGTTACATTAATCTTATTTCGGAAACGTAATGGGATTGTGAAGGTCAAGTACTCGGATTAAACAAGAAGAAAAAAAATAAGCTGTTATTGCTCCTGACGTGTTCCGCGAAAAATAAGATAATCAAAACAAGTTACAAATAATATCGTGATTCAACTGACAAACTCCTGTTAACAGTACTGTATCAGTTAAAATAGTTTCGTCGAGCCAAAATGTATCAGTTTTTAAACTAGGGAAAAACTGAAAATTAATGAGTCCTTAAATGTCTCTCGGCTTTAATTTCGCAGTGATAATGATATTGATCTTTTATCAAAAAAAAAGAAAAGAAGAACAATTTCAAAATATCTTTTAACAACTTAAAATTTTAAGTCTTTTTCTTTCTTATCTTTCACAACATTTCAAGAATCAAGAAATCATGACCAAATAATGTTTTACATTTTCATTTTTGTGTATGCTTTTCTTGTTAGACCTACCGTGTTCAATTTTTCATAGATTGATGACATCAATGTTTTAGTCAAAATCGGGAATTTTAAACTTTGGTTTATTTTAAGCCTATACTTATTTGTGCACTGAAGTTTTACTCAACAGAGTAAAGCTGTGACTGAAAAAGAAATAATCAACTTACTCAATTTTGCCGACTTTATTCCGAATTTAATCCAATAAAAATAAAGATAAATATCAGTAATATCGATCGCGAAATTGCTCACAGATAATGGTCCAAACTTAACAAAATTCCTACTGTCCCGGCATGTAAATAAAATACCCCTACACTATTAAAAAGGTAGATCTTTTTTAAACTTAACAAAATTCCTACTGTTCCGGCATGTAAATAAAATACCCTACACTATTAAAAGGTAGATCCTTGTGAAAAAAAAGCTCTCTCCAAGTCTTTGTATCATTTGGTAACAAAAATTGTTGATAAAAACATAAAAATTATGAATACGGCAAACTGGTATGCACCATAGAAAGGTTGAATGGAAATAAACTCAGATCGGCAACTTTCTCATTCACTAGCATTCCTGCAAACTTTGCACCCACAGCTTTCTGTTACCTCCGAACATAAAATGAATTTTATTGAACAAAACCCAGTTTTCGTGGGAACTGCCCCAGTACCCCACATATTTATTGTTTAATGGCGCTTGTTCAAAGATATTATATTTCATTGACACTTCAAACATTTCCAAAACCCAATTCTGACTGGGTGATTTATGACCTTGCCCAGGTGGTGGCCTACTTATTATCAAGGGCGCGCGGTTTGTTGAAAGATTATGTAAAGATTTAATTACGGAAAATCAAAACAAAAGACACATTTCAATTAGAGAGGGGGACGGAGACCCCTAGCTACACATTTCGTGAAATGTATAAATGACGAAGAGGTTAAGAGGCGCAGGACTTTTATGATCACTTAAAAAAGTTTCTGCATTCAGAAATATACATACGCTTCGTAAGCATATCTGAGACTGCATACAACCCAATATCGCAGTATTAGTTTGTGTTATGAAAATAAATCATACCTTTTGATATGGGAATTACAGAATGTGTCTTTTAACATTCCCTTACAAAGTAACAACCAATTCATCAAAAAGTAGTTGTTTTATTGAACTTTCTGCACATTTACGGACAGATTATGTTTACTGCGTAATGTTCTTGTTTTCACACGTTGACATAATTAATGAGGAAACCGCCCGCTTGAAATACACTATATTCTTACGCTATGTTGTCCGACACACCCAGGTGTGGAAGGTTAACGTAGTACACGTGGTATGCGTGTAGTTAACTTTATGCATATACGAGCAAACAAATAATCATCCCTTGTTTTTTATGTAAATTGCAAACATTGGAATATTCATAACTACATAACAGCCCCAACGAGGTTAGAGCTGTTTGGGGGGAAAATAAAACGACAAAATCATTGAATGAAACCCTTTTAAAGTGCACTATTTTTTATACGATGCAGCATAATTCACCGCATCACTGCTCGAAGACAAGTTTGGCGCTGACCCAGATTTTATATATCTAGAGAGCTACAGCTGAATTTACCAAGTCCCGCCTTCTAAACTGTTGGACGATTGCAATGTTTCGTTTTCAAGATGTGAATGAAATATTGGGTTTCACATCAATCAATAAAATGTCTTTCACCCTCGTCAACTCGTGTTACTTCTAAATAATATTAAGGAGTGTTTTGAAGAGATCGACTACATGAATATCAAACGCAATGTTTTAGTTGCCAGAAGTTTGGACAAAAATTATTTTCTTACATATTGCAGTTGTCATAGTAGTTGCGCGAAACTTCTATGTGTTTAGCCCGGGTGTTCAAATTACGGCTGGGTTTTTTTATATATTTTTTTTTATTATTGATCAACATCTTACACGCCATTAGAACTATGATCGTTTAAAATCTCATAGTAATACAATTTTCTTTGGCACACTATAAATGACACAGTCATATATAAAAACCCATTTATAGCCATCTCATAGTAATTATTTTTTCTTTGGCACGTTATAAATGACACAGTCATTTATAGCCATGTTTTCTTGTTTTATACGTGTATACTCCTATTACGAATATATTATTCTTATTAAGAATATATTTATTCATCTATTGGACACGATTTTAAATGTTTGTGCATCCTTAAAAGTATTGTTTGACTCAGATTTAATTTGTGCCGTGTAATGATGTTGAAACACTCTTGTTCTAGTGTATCATTGCACTTGATATGTTGATAAAATGGCCGCGGCCTGCTGAGGAGCGGCCGACGGGCACCTTAAACCAAGTTGGCAGAAAACAAATGAACAAAAGAGTTGACTTTGTTTCATGGGGTTCGTATGTCTAGCGGACAGTTGACTATTCAAACGGGTGGGGTGGGGATGTAATACAGAAACAGGTGCTCATGTAATGACAAATGAGGGGTGGGGGTAATGTTTATCATTGCACCTTACATGTATAAAATGGCCGAGGAGCAGCCGACGGGCACCTAAAACCAAGTTGGCAAACAACAAAAGTTGACTTTATTTCATGGGGTTCGTATGTCTAACAAACAGTTGAATTCTTGAACGGTGGAATGGAGTGGGGATGTAATACAGAAACAAGTGTTCCTGCAATGAAGGAAAATGTCTAGCTACGCCACTGGAGGTCTTGTTTTTATATCCTAAATATACACTTTTTGCGAGGGTAAAGATATTAATTTTTCGAATCATGGTCCTTAACTTTCAGAAATGCGATTTTCTTTACTGGTCATTACTCATTTAGTGCACCCATTAGAATTTCGCAACCATCTTTTCGACCCCCTGAAATGTCCAAAGCATTAACCTTTCTGTCCCGCCCCCTACCCCCCCTCCCCCCTCCGCCCCCTCCAACCACGCTACTTAACAAACTTTTTCAAATCTATTTTAAATAGACACGTAAGATTTTCACTATATATATATATATATATATATATATATATATATATATATATATATATATATATATATATATATATATATATATATATATATACATATATAAAAAAAAGGCGCCTATAATAAACAATGGGCGAGTCCTGTAACCCTTCAACAAGATTCCTTGAAAGTCAGGAAAAATAATACATATTTATGTCAACACCGCTCTGAAAACGAAAAAAAAAACAACACGTGGTCGATATTAGGGTATTAAAGCAGTGTGGTCAGCAAAATGTACCAGGCACATTTGATTCCTAGTGGCCCTGCTGTAGCAGAGAAGTCGCTGTAGCAGAGAATTTACTGCAGAGGGAGGGGGAAGAGAGGGGGGGAGGTAGAACGAAAGAGGGAGGAACAGTGGCGGTAGCTATAGCCTAATTTATTTATGGGAGTGAACACTTCATTGGTGGTAAGCTTGTTTTTCTCTTTATTGGAGGGTGTGTCGGCTAGCAATTATTTGGGCACCCAGTGAGGGACAGAGTTTATTAAGATTTGTGGTAGCTGATAGTATGTACAATTACATGAGAGATGTACATGCAACAGCAATGGCACCTTTTTATAAAATGTGGGGGCTAATTCGAATTATGAAAATATTTTCGTTGTTTTTCATCTTTATTTGTTTTGATTTCCATTTTTTTTTTTTTTTGACAACACAAAAACAGTTCAAGTTTTACCTCAATATAACTAATGTCATTGGCATTACAATACTTTTAATCACTCGAACTAATGCCTTGAATTAATTGTTTTGGGGAAAATACAACCAGTAAAACCAACCGACGTATTTTCGACAGAATTTCGGGTGTATGCCGCATATTACTTTAATCACAAAGCTTCTGTTATGATAACGAGTCCAAGGAACGTCCCTTCAGCGCGCTGTATAGGTGCGCTATGGGCGACACAGCGTGGTTTTTCAAGTAAAGATTCATAGCGCGGTTGTTGGAAGTAGTTCCGGCGTGGACGGAAAATGATTTTAACGCATGCTCACTGCGCTTGTATTCGTGTAGTGTTCATGGGGATTCAATCTGCCTTTCGTGCATTACTATTAAACAAAATCTGAGAGTAGAAAAAACGATGGAAAACAAAAGTATTTCTTCGACCCATATTACGTCTCGGACAACAGAAAACGGTTCTTCTGTGTAGTACCAAGGTTGAAAATGTGTATTCCATTTTTCTTTTCTTTTTTAAAGACACAAAATTAATGGTAAGATTTATTTCAAATTTGTTCCCGTAAGTAGGTCAAAAGTTTGAAGCTAAAAGAACGCAAGTTCTTTATACCTTTATTGCTGGACGTAATACTAGAAGAAATTACATGACACAATGCAAGATTTTATTCTAAAAAATTGCAATTATGTAATGCACGTGTTACTTATGTGACCGTACGGCCCATATGAAACTTCATAGCGTACAGTACAGGTATACGGTGTGCATGTGGTATGTGTGTAGTAACGACCTAACACTAGTTGTAATTACAACAGGGGTTAGTAAGTTGGATTATTCTAGTTCCAATGGAAACCGTTACAATAAATCTGCGTAGCGGTTAACAGTTACCCTGAAAACCTTTTATTTATCAGACCACAAAATCATGTCATTTGCATGTAACATTACCGCGAGATTCTCCGCGATCTCGCAGTGATTAGGGGCTATTGTATACAGCACACAATGGATGGAAGTTAATGAGCTCTATGCCTGAGCGCATTTGGGTGTTTTAATCCGTACGTGATTCCGCGGTAAAACGATTTCTTTTGTCCACGCGGCCTAACGCGGCGGCTTAAAAAAGAACGCAGAATCCCGTATATCTCGAGTTGGCTCGACTCCCTTAAATGAGATTAAAGCTATGAACAAATTGGATTGATTACTGAAATTCCACATCCAAATGGCAAAGCAACTCCCAGATTTAAAATTTTAAGCCATCAAAGGGCCGAAATGAAAGTTTAAAAGAACTTAAAATGGTGTCCGGAGCACATTTTATTTTGCCGTAACATTGCGCAATACTGACCTATGTGCCAGGGTTGGAATATTAGTTGGCATATTGACATTCAAGTTGATTAGTTTGGCTTTGATACTGTAGCTTGATTTGGCTTTTTTTTCTAAACTGATTTGGCTCTTTTTCTGATTGGAACAATCTTGACATATTACAGTTCTTTGTTCAACTTTTGTTTGGAAATAAATAGTTGCTGATTGTGAGAAAAATTTTCATTATGTGACTTGCAGATTATCATTTCTAAGGTAAATATGACATGATGGGGAAGGGGATTATTTTTTTCTTTTAACCTGCCCTTTCAAGTCGAAAGGAAAAATTTACACTCGAAATGTTCAACACTTGTGAATTTGCAACATTTATTTATTGACTAAAGCGATTCTCAGACGAAAGTGAATGCATACATATCTTTTCGAAAGAATTTAAATACATTCTTGTGAAATTTTCTTGTTACGATAGTACTAAAAATACAGGCATATTTCATGACAGTTGGGCCTAGAAAGTTTGCACAAAAGTTATAATCGGTACTTTCCCGCTCTGTACTAACGTTACTGTACTACATGTATATTGCATATTCACGAAACTAGTAGGGCACCAAAACTAGGCCAGCTGTTATTGAAAGTTCAAGGAATAACGGGAATATTACGAACTTTGCAAGTTTTGCAACCAATGTCTTCCCATACTGTAGATATTATGTTCTTATGAAATTTTTAGGTGATGTACCATGTTCAAAAACATATATATTTCTAATAAATAATATTTGTTTTGATGTTTAAGTAATTTAAAGTATACTTTATAACTTATTCTTGCAAGTACCGATACTGACAGTACTCAGCGAGACTTCAATATTTTTCATTTGGTGGTATCGTACCGGCATCATAAAGTACAAGTGCTTTTTTTAGTGCCGGTATACCGTGCAACGTTAGTCACTAGTACTAATGTTGTGATTGTTCCAGCGAGTGTAAACCACATTCAATATCCTTCTTGAGAATCTTATTATGCTGTAAGAAATATATATTACATCATTGGAAGGCAAATGCATCATCAATTTGTACCTACTGTACGACAAACTACTAACATTGACATCATGGTACAAGAAAAGAAAAGGGTAGAAACCGAAATACAAACCTTATGTTCATCTAATTCCCCATTCTCAATCATGTTGCCACATTCACAGGAAACCTAGGGAAGGACAAAAAGTACAATTTCAAGTAATCTAAGATAACATATAAAGATTAACACATATTTCACTTTCGCTCTTGATTGTTGGGTGGAATCGTCTCTAAGCTTCCTGTTTGTTATATGATAGTGATTAAAAACTTAACTCTTTCTGTAATGGATTCCATTATGCAATCATAACCCACAAATCATGCTTCACTTCTGTACATTAAAGAATGGTGCCAGCCCACTGGTCTGAAGGCCCAATGGTCCAAAGGTTCAATGGTTTAAAATAAAAGGCCCACTAGTCCAAAGGTTCACTAGTCTAAAGGCCCAATAGTCTGAAGACCCAATAGTCCGAAGGTTCAATAGTCCAAAGGTATACCCTAACTCTGACCCTAACCTTTAGATTATTGGTACTGTACATCGGACTAGTGAACCTTCGGACTAGTGAACTTTCCGACTATTGGACCTTCGGACTAGTGGACCTTTTCTTTCGAAGTATTGAACCTTCGGACTAGTGGGCTTTTATTTTGGACTATTGAACTTTAAGATTATTGGGCCTTCGGACCAGTGGGCAGGTACAGTAAGTCACTTTTGCTAAACATAGTACACAGCTCTATGTAAATATCATGTTGCAGACTTGCAGCACATATAACCAGGGAGTTATAACCTTCATGTGAATGAAAAAGGCAATGAAATAAGAGTAAATTCATGAAAATTTAGGGTAAACTACAACATAAACTGCAGCATATAGTTTAATGATTCGGAAATCAATCAAAGAAATTTGTTCAACCAGAACTGAAGTGCAACAAAATTATCAATTATTAAAAGTTTGCAGTTAACTTTCTTTCCTTAGTTCAAAAACATAACGATTCAGATCAAATCTCACTATTGTGTGCATATTCCATAGATTTGGTAATTTTCAAGATTAATAAATGTTTAAGTTTAAGTGTAAATGGTGGCTTAAAGTGTGTCTTTAACATTTGATCTAGTTTGCTTTCTGCATGACTATCATTTACATTCCCAAAATAAAATGAAAAAACCTGATAAATATTTTGAAATCAGTCTGGTATTTACAAAAATATTCAATGCTTTTGCCACCTACCCTAGCACCAATATAGTGAGTCATAATATTGTGCAACAATGGGAAATACCAGATTACAGCAACCTATTGTACATCAGTGATGTGTGATGCATATGATATTGATTCACAATGAATTATAAGAAATAAGTCATTCTTTTTCAAATGAATCAAAGTAAACAAATGTGGTAACCATGCCCAAATAAAGGGTTAATGAATGTCACGCCATGTATTCTGTGCAAGATAATGCATAAAAGCTGGTGGCACATATTGAGCGATGCATGAGGGCTGAGCCTGAGTGCATCTAGCAATATCTGTGCAACCAGCTTCTATGCATTATCCTGTATTGAAGACATAGCGTCTTATTTATCAACCCATGTTCATATATATTACAGTTATTCAAAATTTAACAGAAAATGAGCAAAAACTCATAAAACATAAAAAAATTTCAAATTTTTATAATCATTTTTCAAGATACTCACAATAACATTGACTCAGCTTCAATGTTTAGTATTCATTTGCAAAGTAAAACTAAAGATATGCATAACATAGCAATACATAAGTGAAATAAATAAATCATTAAAAAGTCTTTAAAATTGTTCATATCTGCATAAAAAAAGTACCAAAATACAATTTAATTACTAAAACAACAGTAACTTATTCATTAATGTAATACATTACAACCTGAAGAGAAATAGGTTTTAGCCAAATTGATTTCACTGTGCATGTTGCTAAGCACTATAGATTTCCGAATCCAAAAGCTAGGCCTAGCCTACACAAAACTAAGAGTGTTTCGCGTGCATGTACGTACATGTACATTGCATGCTGTACAGTACATACGTCTGTGTCATGACTCATGTCTACATACATAAACAGCAGCTGAACATGTAACGTACTGACAGGCTGACATAGGCTAAAGCATGTGTGCAAATATCAGTAGATTTAAAGATCTGCTCTATTTGGGGATGTCAGTATGTGGACTCATTTTATCCACATTATTGGTCTTTGAGTTTTGATAATTGTCACTACTACTGGGCTTCCTGAAATTTTGGGGATATGCACAAAGTAGGCCTAGGCTACATGTAGGCCTATATGCATGCAGCATGCAATGAAATTTAAACTTCAAAATTAATCATTTTGCAAGGGTTCAACAAATTGCTGCTTTGAAACTTTTCGGGGGTTTCTGGCGCTTGAATTTCACCCAACTTACACTAAACAATGTAATAACTCTAAACAAAAACAGTCGGATATAGAATGGAAGTTCTGGACTGACGAATGGGTTTAGGCCTAAGTATATTCATAATATTTTTTCGTGAATGTACAAATTAACCCTCAACCAAAATATTTATCAGCTCAGGCTCTGTTTTGCCTCATTTAGGCCTAGGCCTGGACTTATCACAAATATAATACGCTAATTTTTGTATGTTAATTGGATGCCATACCAAGGTCAACGTTAAACCTGTACTTATTTAATCAGACAAAATCATTCAGTTTAACATTAGCATAGGAAAATGGAAAAAGTATCAAGTAATGTTAATTTGTGTGCCAGATTGTCCAGGCTAACGAAACGTCAATTTTTCGTGCTGGAATTAGTTTTAACGTTAGGCCTAGCAATAGGCCTAGTGTTCATGTTCAAATTTAATTGCATACAATTCTCGGTTCTTGCATGTCTTGAGGCAAAATCTATGTTCAAACCTTCAAAAGGATCAAATTTGTAATCAAATTATTGAATAAATTAAGTCAAATATTTTTAAGAATTCACAATCAGCAGATCAGTAAAAAAAAGATTAAGCCTAGTATTTCCATTTTTACAAAAACTATAGTAGACGGACGGGCAGTGTTTACAATTTTAGCCTTTGAAGTTATTGGCCTGGTTGCTTACTGTACATAGCAACTTTGATTGACAGGCTGAAACTAAATTACTTCAATACTTCAGCACAGGAAAAACAATGAGTTCTTGCAATGCATTACATGTATGTGTATAGAGTATATATGGACAAGAGTTTTATGAGTGTAATGCCCAGGTGTCACGGTGGGATTTCAAAGTTGGACATTGTATTTTCAATCCCTATCAGACAATCACAGAAATGAATTCTAAAATATATTGTTTGTAAACTCAACGACTAAAACTGTTTGTTTGTAAGTGTTTTGATGCACTTTAACCACAAACAAACAGGCCCATTCCATTCTTTTTTTCATAGTGAAGTATTTACGATGCACACTGGTAAATTAGCTACGCACTGTCTTAACAGCTTAGCTTTTGGGATGCGCGTACGCACAACTGATTACGTCATAAATGTTTGAATCCCGTATTGAGTCATGTGATTATTGTAAATTTCAACCTCATTGAACTTTGCAGATCATACTTGATAACATTACAATATATGTAATATGCTTTTGTACTGTTGTATGTATGTCTTTGTTTTCTAGGTTAAGACTAGCAGATTATGAAAAAAGTCAATAATTTTATTATGGGCCTTTGAAGGCAAAATGTGCATTATGCATACTGTATATGTATACACAAGCAAAATTTTGTTATTTCAAAAACACTTGCATTTACTGTGAAAGTTATGATGAAATACATGAGGAAAATTTCCTTTCTGGAGTATTTTCCTTTGTAACTGCTTTAATACATGAGACAAGTTTTACCAAATGATTATCTTTTATGTTCATGTGGCGTATCTATCACAGCAGAACAAATCAGTCAAAAAAATAAAAATAGCAGTCTTACAGTGTACAACATAGATCACTGTATTGTGAATCCCCTGTTCTATATTTAGCAACAAGATTGCACAATACAACCAGAGAGTTCTACTGTAATTGTAAATGAACTTTGAGCCAGTGAAGCCAGTCAACACAATGAAGGTGGAATGGAAAAGTAGCCTGATCCCACAGACTTTCAAAGACCTAAAACCTTTTGTGTTTGCATGGTGTAATGTGATATCTGGGAATCTTGAATTTGAATCGGTTAAGTCAAAAATCTTTCAAGAGGACATGAACGTCAACCGAGCGTAAAAAGTATGAATAAAAAAAACTAGTTAGCAATACAGGTGTTAGTAAGTTTAGCTTTGAAGCAGTTGAGACTTGGTGCATGTACGATAAAGCATTTCAATCCTTTAGTGTGTGAGGGAAGAAAGAGTGTTTATATACATTTTTTTTAGCATAGGGAACCTGAAAATTAAGGTCATGATTATTTCTTGTATTAGCTCTGACGGTGGGGATAAGTTCATCTTTATTGATGGCGACAAGATTGTTATTGATTTTATATGGCATATGTAGCTGGGTGTTGTATCTTCTTGTTTTTAGCGGGGGCCAATCTAATTTATGAAGCTTTTTTTTTACACTAGATTTATAAGAGTAGTCTGCCATACAGAACCCGGCTGCTCTCCTTTGAATAGATTCAAGTTTATCCACATCGCACTGGTGATGGGGGTCCCAGACTGCTGATGCGTACTGGCCTGACTAGAGCTTTGTAAGCAGTGGATTTAACGTCGGTGGGACAGTTTGAGAAGTTACGTTTTAATAGGCCAAGTACAGAGTTAGCTTTCTTGGTTATGTTATGTATATGTTTATCCCATCTGAGTTTATTATCAATTTCAACACCTAGGTATGAATGGGAGTTGACATGGTTTAGTGGCTGCTTGCATAACGTATAAACAGGTGATTTAAAGCATTTTTTAAAAGAAATTGACAAGATGTAGCATTTAGAGGGGTTGAAATTCATTTGCCATTTGTTTTGCCATTGTTCAAGTTTGTTAAGATCATCTTGGAGGATTTGTTGGTCAGAGGGGTTATCAATTGTTCTGTACGCAAGGCAGTCATCAGCAAACAGTCTAACTGTGCTGTTTATATTATCAGGGATGTCATTTATACATAAAAGGAAAAGTAAAGGACCCAAAACAGTACCTTGTGGTACACCGGATAAAACCTGTTTAGAATCAGAGATTTCACCTTTACAGACAACACGCTGAATGCGGTTGTTGAGGAATGATGCAAACCAGGCCAGAAGATTTCCATCAATGCCATAGGCGGAAAGTTTGGATAACAGACGCTGGTGTGGGACTTTATCAAAGGCTTTTGAGAAGTCAAGAATAGCCATAGAGATGTGACTGTTACTGGGAATTGGGACTGCTTGCTTTCTGAAGCTGTGGTTGTATTAACATGTTGACTCAGATAAGGAATTTCAAGTTTCAAGTGTGCAGTTACAGTATCAATGCAAAACTGTCACACACAGTGGTGTCAGTAGACCTTTTTGATTCAGGGGGAAGGGGGAAGGGGGGGGGGGGAGGGGGATTTATCAATTTACCAACAAAAGAGTTCGATGCTACGGACAAAAATGTATACCATATTCAGGGCCCCATAATGTCGACAATTTTGAAAAGCAAAAGCAAAGAAAAAAGTCATCGGACCAAAATTGCAAATTGAGTGCCATAAAATTATTTTTTTCAATCTGTTTGGTTAAGTTTTATCCTTTTTAAATGGAAGTTTTACTGCCGCGAACCTTGATTTACCAACAGGTCTTCAATTTTACCAAGAGGTCTTCAATTTTACTAACAGGTCTTTAATTTTACCAACAGCTTTACCAGTGTGGGGGTGTAACATCACACCTCCCTGGTATTTACACCCCTGGTCACACAAACAAGTTGAAAATAAGATTTTGCTTGCTGTTATTCGATACTGTACGTGTACATTAGAAAGCATCAGTGCTGTGGTACAGAAGTCTCTCAGCTGCAATGATACAGCACTTCACATTTGAATGTTTCATAGGCACCAAAAGGCAACCAAAATTAAACTAGGTTTTGGGTGTGGCGATGTGGTCACAATATGTTACCAGGATATTTCAAAGGTAACTAAGAAACATGAATGGAAGTGGTAGGATCATTAATGTAGGCAGAAGTGCTAGGTGTACAGTTTGTGGTATTTTGGAACAGGGTTGAGAACGTTAAAGCCATTAATATGTTTGTTAAAAAGATACAAGTTTGTAAGGGATTTAATTGTGAACTCATGAGATCAAGAGTGAATTAATTTATGCAATAAAGTGGATTTGGGGAAAAAAGGATGATTTGGGAGTAAGCAAGAGACTCAATGTGAATCAGACAGAGATAGAGGTATGAGGCTGAAATTTAGATGATTGCACTCACAGCAAGAGACTCAATGTGAATCAGACAGAGATAGAGGTATGAGGCTGAAAGTTAAATGATTGCACTCACAAGAAACAAGAGTAACTCAACTGTAATCAGACAGAGATGAGGATGGGAGGGGTAGGCTGAGGCTGAAAGTTAAATTTGCACTCACAACAAGATTGACTCAATGTGATAAAAAATCAGACAGAGATATAAAGGTATTTAATGGCTGACTTTAATGTTAAATAATGCAATGGAGCAATCTTGACTCTGAAAGTACAGACAGAGCTAGAGGTATGAGGCTGAAATTTAGATGATTGCACTTACAGCAAGAGACTCAATGTGAATCAGACAGAGATAGAGGTATGAGGCTGAAATTAAGATGATTGCACTCAGACAAGAAACAATGGTGTAATATTTGGAGTAGACTGGAACAGGGGCGGATGAGGATGGGAGGGGTGAGGCTGTTCTAGCAAGGATAATTTAACTTACAGGATATTTGTGAGATTGAATTAGAATGTGATAAAAAATCAAGCTTTTTCCTGGCTAGATATAAAAGTATTTCATGGCTCACTTTAATGAAAATAATGCAATGGAGATCTTGTCTCTGAAAGTACAGAAGAGATAGAGGTATGAGGCTGAAATTTAGATGACTGCACTCACAGCAAGAGACTCAATGTGAATCAGAGAGAGATAGAGGTAGAAGGCTAAAATTTAGATGATTGCACTCACAGCAAGAGACTCAATGTGAATCAGAGAGAGATAGAGGTATAAGGCTAAAATTTAGATGATTGCACTTAGAGCAAGAGACTCAATGTGAATCAGAGATAGAGGTATGAGGCTGAAATTTAGATGATTGCGCTCAGACAAGAAACAATGGTGTAATATTTGGAGTAGACTGGAACAGGGGCAGAAAATTGTGGCGACTAGAAATAATATATTATACTGTGGTACTCGCCACACTGAAATTAAGCTTCGCCAAAATGTATAAATGATTGGAGAGTATCATTTGTTGCATTTTACAACCCTGCTGCCAGTCACCCTCTTTTTTGGTGAGTCCACACCCACAATATTTCATGTTTAGCTTACAATTTTCATATTTAACAAAGTCTGTAATCCCCACCCCACCCCCCTGTGAGGGACTTCCTCACATAAATGAAAAGCCTAGGTATTTTGAGAGCTCCACTGAAATTGCTATACTTTTTAAACTTGTGACAGTTTAAAGAAATTCATTGATTATTATCAACAAATCACTCACAAAACAGGAACATGCAATATATTAGGAATGGAGGTCGTAAACTTCTAGACAAGTCTAGATAAATTATTTTTTGCAATATATGCAGCATAAATCTCTATAGTTCGGGAGAAGCCCTCCTTTTAGTCCAAGTTAGAAAGACTCGAAGGAGTGTTTATTCATGCACATTCCTTCATCCATACACTTTGTACAGTGACGAAGTAAAATCATTTTGTGAACTTCGATGGCGTTTGCTGAAGTCTGAGAAGTACATGGAATTATGGGAAAACATGTTAGCTAACTTTTATCCAGTACCTTTTTATAAGTTTACCAATCCGTTTTTGAAAAAAGAGCAAATATATGGCATAACCTATATTTGATCCGCTTGGGTTTGTTGTGAATTAATCTGTACTGTGCTAACATCTACGTTGTGTTGATTAAGTTGCGTTGGCTTTTCTTCTTTGACTGCTATTGTCAGTGTTTGATAAATTATGAATTAAATGGGATATTTTCATGTGCTTTCTTACGTTAAAATTGTTCTTTTGTTATTTTCGTAACCTCTTGGAGAACGCGTTCATTTAAATCACTTTGATGCAGTGAAATATGAATTTCTTTGTGACTTCCCGGCATGTCTTTTGTATGGGATGTTTTGTATGAACAGTGAACATATTCTAACATAGGCCTACTGACCGTAACTAAAGCTAAGTTACAGCCATGACATGTGCGTTGAGTGTACATGTACGTGGACCGGACAGTGTAATTCAGATTCATCTGTTTGTGTGTAATATATATTGTCATTCATGTCATTCTGTTTCACCCATTTTCTGTACTAGAGAGTAACATTTAGAGGTTAAGGCCTAATGAAACAGGCACTATCGTAACAATACAAAGTACAGTACTTAAAAGAATATTACAATATCCGACTAGATTTTACCTATCTTGAATAAAACTTAAAGCAGTTAGTTTAGTTAAACTCAAATTGCACTGTTTATTCCTTTGTGATCAGTCAGTCAGTAGGTGATCACATTCAGTGTCACGCATAATGCATACAGTACTTGAAAACCAAATTAAAGATAGTAAGCAACTGAGCTGTGTGTGTGATTCTTGTTTTAACTGTTGACCGAGGTTACTGAATTGCACAATAGTTCAACCCTGGAAGCAGGACTTAGCATGAAAGACTCCTTTAAGGGTTTCACCCGAAATGAATATACTTACAAGCTGATGGTACTCCTTCTCATGATTGGCTATTTCAGAGCGTGGAACAGGTTCATTGCACTTTTTGCATAACATTATATTACGTTCACAATGAGACTGGTGCATTATAAAATTGCATGATGGTATGTCACGTTTGCTGCAAAGATCAAGGAAAAAAACATTTATTTGGTAAAATTAATAATAAAAAAAAGAAGGATAATCTGAGATGGAATACAAAATTACTGAGTGGCCCAACATGGATCATTTGTTTTACTTGTTACCTCATAAGCTGATGAACATGTAATAGGCATTAAAGGATGAGTTCAGTGGTCAGGCATGTCCATCTTATATGAAAGAGGACTTCAAAAGAAACAAAATGGTGAAGAAAGCATTCAAAAATCTTATACAGTCAAGGAGATATTTAAGTTTAAAGTTTGGTATCATTTGTGTAGAAACGACTGAAATCAGACTACTCGTGATGTAATAGCCTCAGATTCCTCAGTCTTTATCTATTCTATCATATTTTGTCCTGCAATTTTGTGGCTCTAAAAACCATGGAATATGTCAAACAAGTAGTAAAACTGAATCTAGGAAGGGTATTTATAATATACCACCTGAAGAAAGTTTGAGAAAAAATAATTTAAATAGTGAACAAATAAAGTAAACGTTTCTTTTGAAGTCCTCTTTCATATAAGATGGACATGCTTGACCACTAAACTAATCCTTCAAGAAATTTCTATTCCAAAATTAATAAGTTGTCATGCAAAAATGCACTTGGAAATATTTTCCCTGGAAATTAGTTACAGGTATAGAAAGGCTTTCAGATGAATGCTCCATTCTGCTCCTTTGTCCAAACTGTCAACATGTCTTCCCTAAAACTTAATTTGGATTACTTACTCCCCAAAATATGCAGGCTACGAAAAAAATCTCAATATGTTGAATTCCCTCTATAGATTCACACTTGAAGTGCCTCAAACATGAATGCCTCATGCTACATGATTCTTGCTATCTGATACAGAAAATGCCCCTTTCGGTTATTGATAGTAATCTCATTTGTGGATCATGCTAGAGACTTGAATGTTAATATATTCTACCTTTTATCCAATGCTTCTTTCATTTTGATATACATATACATCACAGTATACAGTAGAGTAACATGTTAATAAACAACAACAATCTACTAGAATAGCTACATCTATACAATATTTCTGCCAACAAAAAATTTGATTTTTTTTTTTATGTTCTTATGTCTTACCAATTTTGGCAGTATTGCGTATCCTCTTCTTCATTTGGCT
This sequence comes from Chiridota heheva, assembly GCA_020152595.1. Taxonomy (NCBI): domain Eukaryota; kingdom Metazoa; phylum Echinodermata; class Holothuroidea; order Apodida; family Chiridotidae; genus Chiridota; species Chiridota heheva. The sequence goes on from JAIGNY010002020.1 coordinate 350,564, forward strand.
CCATGGTGGCTCGTATTCTGTGGGCACTTTATCTAACACTGAAAATGATGCACAAATGAAAAACAATGGTGCAATTAAAGATCTGAAGCGTAACTTGCCAGTGAATCAAATACGTTAATGTGATGAGACTTGTCTGTCTGCACAATTCAAGGCACTGTATCGGACCAAACGTAGGAAAAAATGGTTTCAAACACTAATCATTGAGTATGTGCGAAGGTAATACATGTACGTATTTTTGTAGATTGTACAACTTTTCGTCCAGCAACTGCAGCCAATTCATTTAGGTACATGTATGCTAACACAGTACAAGGAAAATTTCCACACCAGTTGATTGGTCAAAATATTAAAGAAATCACATTCGGCTAAACTCGGTTTGGAAACGTCTATGACTTAATAAGTAGGGCCCATATGAGCAAAATACAAAAATTGTTTTAAAATAATACTCCAGTGGTTGCGAAATACTAACACCATGGTGTTAGAAGTGCAAGTCATTAATGGACAGCGTAGTGTAGGCTCAGTACTGAACATTGTAACGTAAGTTACAGCAAGCTAAGCAGTAACTTGTAAGCTAAGAACTTGAGTAACTAAGATGAAGATATCGTTATGAATATTGAACTCATTTACTGAACCCTCAGCATTAGAATTTTTCGCAATCAAATGACAAATTTGTCGAGAAGTAACTGTACTAGCCTTACCTCGAATACATGTAGGCTGCACAATACTCGCTCTGTTGTACTGTTGAACAGTACTCTGGCAGTGATCTGGCGCATACGCGATCGATCATCACAACTATATATAGGCTACTGCATAATTGCGTGGAATGTAAACAATCAAAACATTGCGGAAATAGGTTTTCTACTAGGTCCAGAGACATGCACTGTACGTAGGCCTACAATCTTGGGCAAAACTGTTGGGACAATTGCCAGAAAGTGTTCATGTTATTTAAAATATCTATGTGCAGCTATTTTCAGCCTCCTCCAGCCCACCCCCCGACCCCCCTATCAATGTTGTCAAAATATTTCACTAGGAAATACGTATACAATTTTTTTAATAATTTTTTTGAGGTGGTGGTGGTGTTAGTTTGGGCTTTATATGGGGTAATTCACCCTTCTTAGCCCGTAATCTTGTTCTGTTATGTTATGTGTTATGTTACAGAGGCATGGAAAGTGATTATCAACATTTTCCACTCATTTCACCAACATTGAATGGGGGAATGGAGGTGTCCCAACGAGTTTTGTCCAAGAGTTTTATTCAGATTGTCTGAAAAAATATGTGGCAAACACAGACATTTGTCACGGTTGCTGAAGATGGGGGGCTTTTTGAAGTATATGGATAGTGTTTTACTTTGTTATGAAAGTTCTGGTCCGTCGATAAGGGGAGGCAATGTGAGACTTTGGCACCTGGAAGTTAATATAAAGCTGCATTATTTCACTGAACCAGCGCCACCCAACGTTTTACCATGAAAATATAGTATAGATCACCGTGACTGTACTTCATCGGACTGTCTATAATCTGTTTTAGAACATTTTTGCTGTATCTTAATGTTAAGAGTATACGCCTTACGGACTATGTCATATTGACATAATTCCACTAATTTGAGTAAATTGTCCAGTACCGAATCTTGGTACTGATAACATGCATGTACCCAGAAATGTCATGACTTTGATTTTACCCAACTGTAACATCTCCCAGCTGAAGAACTCAGACACTTCAAGCAAAAATACACCGCTGACAACATCCGGGTCATCTGAATTGTCATTTGTCAATGTCATCGATGGTTTACAAATATGGTAAAAATGATTAACTTTTATAGAGGAAAGGCAGAGTGGCCATTTACTGTGAAACGAGGCACTCCGTTCACTATATACTTTTGATTATTTCCAATTCCAGTATTAGCTGAAGTACTTTCTATCAACGAATTAATTTATATAATTTTTTCAATTGAACAGCAATATATCTGTTCACAAAAAATATTTGAAGTTTGATAAACCTTCAAGTTTTCAGGATCCTCATACATTCTTGCGAATTGTTATTATTAAGTGTAAAGGACAAAGTTACCGTCATTCTATATTTTAAAAAGATAATTATCTTGAGGGCCTAACCTATATCTTTTGGAAACCAGTAAATATTCATGTCCTAAGCTTTTGCCTTTCCCGAACACATTAAGTGTAATTTTGTTCGTGCTTCGACCGCCTGTCTCAGCGAGGAAAGTCACTGTTATCTTTGTCTCTTTTCGACGAACCTTCTCCGTTAGGAAAGCGTAATTTTAATACATGCATGTATGGCGCATCGACTTGGAGCCGGACCATGCGAAGAACTTCATCCAGAAGAATTCAGTCCGCAGTAAGATTAGACTAGTATATTTTGATAACATGAACATTTGGATAATTGCCTTTTTGTAGAATGTATTACCTAATGTTTCATGTTTCACATGTTATATACATCAGTAATCACTCTGAAAAAGTTGAGTTCTGTTTCTCTCTGCCGGTCATTTCTTTTGTGTTTAATTTCAAGTTATTACTGGTCTATAGTCCATTCTGACTAGTTTTCATCTGACCGTAACACTTAAGAAGAAATTCCTCTTTAATTTGTATATAGACTTAATCCGATTATTTTCACTTTGTCAATTTCTAACCACTACAACTTCAACACAGGAAACGTATAAATTTGAAATAAAAGACAAAATTATCGACTACAAATTTGGCAAATCGGTTAGCTAAGGCGAAAGAGTGGTGCACGTCTAATTTAGACATGGAATTTAACAGTTTTTGTTGTTTTAATAATCGTGTCATATTTTTTTTAAATTTCATTAAATGTTATTGAACTGTCACTTTTTCATCAATGTCCTGGCTTCCCTCTATTCTTGTACGGTATTTTTGTCATAATAAGATTAGAAAAGCAATATGAGCATGTTCAATCTACTTTTTGTTTACATGCTGAAATCTGATTTGAAAAATGAAACACTTTTCATCTAACTGCCATCATTTCGGTCTCCATTTCTCTCCTCCCCACTGTCTCTATTCCCACCCCGTAACTGCCATCATTTCCGTCTCTATTTCTCTCCTCTCCACTGTCTCTATTTCCACCCCGTAACTGCCATCATTTCTGTCTCCATTTCTCTCCTCCCCACTGTCAATATTCCCACCCCGTAACTGCCATCATTTCAGTCTCCATTTCTCTCCGCCCCACTGTCTCTATTCCCACCCCATAATTGTCATCATTTCAGTCTCCATTTCTCTCCTCTTCACTGTCTCTATTCCCATCCCGTAACTGCCATCATTTCAGTCTCTATTTCTCTCCTCCCCACCGTCTCTATTCCCACCCCGTAACTGCCATCATTCCAGTCTCCATTTCTCTCCTCTCCACTGTCTCTATTCCCACCCCGTAACTGCAATCATTTCCGTCTCCATTTCTCTCCTCTCCATTCCTCTCCTCTCCACTGTCTCTATTCCCACCCCGTAACTGCCATTATTTCAGTCCCCATTTTTCTCCTCCCCACTGCCTCTACTCTCACCCCGTAACTGCCATCATTTCAGTCTCAATTTCTCTCCTCCCCACTGTCTCTATTCCCACCCCGTAACTGCCATCATTTCAGTCCCCATTTCTCTCCTCTCCACTGTCTCTATTCCCACCTCGTAACTGCCATCATTTCCGTCTCCATTTCTCTCCTCTCCACCGTCTCTATTCCCACCCCGTAACTGCCATCATTCCAGTCTCCATTTCTCTCCTCTCCACTGTCTCTATTCCCACCCCGTAACTGCAATCATTTCCGTCTCCATTTCTCTCCTCTCCATTCCTCTCCTCTCCACTGTCTCTATTCCCACCCCGTAACTGCCATTATTTCAGTCCCCATTTCTCTCCTCCCCACTGTCTCTATTCCCACCCCGTAACTGCCATCATTTCCGTCTCCATTTCTCTCCTCTCCACTGTCTCTATTCCCACCCCGTAACTGCTATCATTTCAGTCCCCATTTCTCTCCTCCCCACTGTCACTATTCCCACCTCGTAACTGTCATCATTTCAGCCTCAATTTCTCTCCTCCCCACTGCCTCTATTCCCACCCCGTAACTGCCATCATTTCAGTCCCCATTTCTCTCCTCTCCACTCTCTCTATTCCCACCTCGTAATTGCCACCATTTCCGTCTCCATTTCTCTCCTCTCCACTGTCTCTATTCCCACCCTGTAACTGCTATCATTTCAGTCCCCATTTCTCTCCTCCCCACTGTCACTATTCCCACCTCGTAACTGTCATCATTTCAGCCTCAATTTCTCTCCTCCCCACTGCCTCTATTCCCACCCCGTAACTGCCATCATTTCAGTCCCCATTTCTCTCCTCTCCACTCTCTCTATTCCCACCTCGTAATTGCCACCATTTCCGTCTCCATTTCTCTCCTCTCCACTGTCTCTATTCCCAACCCGTAATTGCCATCATTTCAGTCTCAATTTCTCTCCTCTCCACTGCCTCTATTCCCACCCCGTAACTGTTATCATTTCAGTCTCCAAATTTTCCTGAAATTGAGAAAATTCGGGCAAAATTGTAGGGTTCATGAACAAAACTCTGGTCAGTCTGATAATTTCTTGTTTTTTATGCCCCGAAATGGCTTAAAATTAGCCCAAAATTCCATAATGTAAATTAAGGGGCCTGGAGCGAAGCAACAGTAGGGATCCAGGAGAAGAAGTCAAGCTTGGGGGCCAGGGGACGAAGCCCCGAAAGCTCTGTCTTTGACGTTTGATGCCCCAAAATGTATGAAAATTTAAAAACAAAATGATTAAGTTAGGAAAATGTATGTGGTTACGAGAAGCCAATTTTGAATTATAATGTTAAAATCTATTCAGATAAACATTATATAGGGTTACCATTTCTAAGCAGGCAGAAGATAAATTTTCTTTAAAACAGAGAAAACTCAGGTGAAATTGTGCAGGGATTTATAGCTAAAACCATGGTCTGAAGATCTTTTGATATTTTTTTGTATTGCTTTAAAATCCTCACAAACATACACTTCCAAAATGTAATTGATAAAAAGAAGACAATTTTAAATTCTAATGTTTGAATCTGATAAGCATTTAGTTTACCATTTCTAAACAGGCAGACGAAGATGAACTGAACATTGAGGAAAGTTGGGGAAATTGTGGGTCTCAAGGGTGAAATTTTGGTCAAAAGACTTCTTTTTTCTTTTGCCCCAAATTGGCTTAAAATCAACACGAATATCCGAAATGTAATTTATGAAAAGAACAATGTTAAGTAATGTTAAACCTTTAGTCAGATAATGAGTTGGTTTACCATGATTTTTAAACAGGCAGAGGAGAAATTTTCCTCTAAAAATTCGGCCACAATTGTTGGGTTCGTGAACGCAGATGTGATAGAATCAAGCGGCGAAGCCCCGGAAAGATTTAGTTCTTGATGCCTAAAATGGCTAATGATCATTAGTGCTCTTGAAATTAAACGTGTGTGAACTATTGAGCGGGCATCTTTCATATCCTGCAGTTGCCCAGCGAACTCAATCAGCATCATGCCAAGTTGATATGCCATATCAACTTGGCATGATGCTGATTGGGTTCGGGTTGGGCAACTGCAGGGGATATGAAAGATGCCCGCTCAATAGTTCACACACGTTTAATTTCAAGAGCACTAATGATCATTAGCCATTTTAGGGCATCAAGAACTAAATCTTTCCGGGGCTTCGCCGCTTGGATTCTATCACATCTGCGTTCACGAACCCAACAATTGTGGCCGAATTTTTAGAGGAAAATTTCTCCTCTGCCTGTTTAAAAATCATGGTAAACCAACTCATTATCTGACTAAAGGTTTAACATCAGAATGATTCTGATATCTAGACGATTTAGGAATGATTGAGATGTATCTTTGATTTAAACAGAACATCCCAACATAGACGAGTCGGACATGTCAGACTGTCGGAAGGACATAATTAATTCAAAACCGTCATGTATACTAGCGGGAGTGAGATTTCGGAAAATTAAATAATGCTTTCCGAAAATGAGGGAAATTTCCTGAAAATTCCCATTTTCTCAAAAAAATGAAGGAGTTTTTATCGAAAATTGAAGGAGATTTCCAGAAAATTGAAGGAGATTTCTCGATAATTGAAGGAAACTGAGCAGCAACGATTCCCAGAAATGTAATTTGTACCAACTTTTCTGATTGTAACCGAGAAAGTTTTTTGGTCCACAATTGAAGATTTTTGGTCTCATGCATTTAAAGATCCACCCTTCGGACCACGACACGTGCTCTGCTTACGTGCTCTGCTACTGGTAAGCAGAGCACCATCCAAGGTCATTACTTTCTAAAGGTAGCGTGTATAATAAATTGTGTAACGTTGTGTAATCATATTTAAAGCCATACAGACCAAATGAATAATGAAATTGTAAAATTTTACTAGGATTGTCATTTTGCCACCTTATCCTTCATGCCAGGCCCGGTTGATCGCCTATAGGCTGTATAATGGTATAGGCTTAAACCTTAGGTCTGGAGTTTTGCGGGAGTGAGGGAGTCAAAATAAAATGCATGCTCTAAAAATCATCTTTGAAGAAGAAAAGTAAAAAGAGAAAGGGAACTATAGGGGTATCAGATTATGAGATTAGGGTTTCAGTAAAAGTCATAAGAAGTCACAATTCATGAAAATTTACAAACTCAGCCTAATATGGATAAAATGCCGAGTCCGCGAAAAGAGCTTGAATAAACAGCGGATCTTGAAATACAAACTTGAGGATTTTGGGCCCAAACTTCCCACCTCGTAATTGCCACCATTTCCGTCTCCATTTCTCTCCTCTCCACTGTCTCTATTCCCAACCCGTAATTGCCATCATTTCAGTCTCAATTTCTCTCCTCTCCACTGCCTCTATTCCCACCCCGTAACTGTTATCATTTCAGTCTCCAAATTTTCCTGAAATTGAGAATATTCGGGCAAAATTGTAGGGTTCATGAACAAAACTCTGGTCAGTCTGATAATTTCTTGTTTTTTATGCCCCGAAATGGCTTAAAATTAGCCCAAAATTCCATAATGTAAATTAAGGGGCCTGGAGCGAAGCAACAGTAGGGATCCAGGAGAAGAAGTCAAGCTTGGGGGCCAGGTGACGAAGCCCCGAAAGCTCTGTCTTTGACGTTTTATGCCCCAAAATGCTGAAATGTATGAAAATCAAAAACAAAATGATTAAGTTAGGAAAATGTATGTGGTTACGAGAAGACAATTTTGAATTATAATGTTAAAATCTATTCAGATAAACATTATATAGGGTTACCATTTCTAAGCAGGCAGAAGATAATTTTCCCTTTAAAACAGAGAAAAATCAGGGGAAATTGTGCAGGGGTTTATAGCTGAAACCATGGTCTGAAGATCTTTTGACATTTTTGTTTATTGTTTCAAAATCCTCACAAACATACAGTTCCAAAACGTAAATGATAAAAAGAAGACAATTTTAAATTCTAATGTTTGAATTTGATAAGCATTTAATTTACCATTTCTAAACAGGCAGACGAAGATGAACTGAACATTGAGGAAAGTTGGGGAAATTGTGGGTCTCAAGGGTGAAATTTTGGTCAAAAGACTTCTTTTTTCTTTTGCCCCAAATTGGCTTAAAATCAACACGAATATCCGAAATGTAATTTATGAAAAGAACAATGTTAAGAAGTAATGTTAAACCTTTAGTCAGATAATGAGTTGGTTTACCATGATTTTTAAACAGGCAGAGGAGAAATTTTCCTCTAAAAATTCGGCCACAATTGTTGGGTTCGTGAACGCAGATGTGATAGAATCCAAGCGGCGAAGCCCCGGAAAGATTTAGTTCTTGATGCCCTAAAATGGCTAATGATCATTAGTGCTCTTGAAATTAAACGTGTGTGAACTATTGAGCGGGCATCTTTCATATCCCCTGCAGTTGCCCAACCCGAACCCAATCAGCATCATGCCAAGTTGATATGATTCTGATATCTAGACGATTTAGGAATGATTGAGATGTATCTTTGATTTAAACAGAACATCCCAACATAGACGAGTCGGACATGTCAGACTGTCGGAAGGACATAATTAATTCAAAACCGTCATGTATACTAGCTGACTAGGGGAGTGAGATTTCGGAAAATTAAATAATGCTTTCCGAAAATGAGGGAAATTTCCTGAAAATTCCCATTTTCTCAAAAAAATGAAGGAGTTTTTATCAAAAATTGAAAGAGATTTCCAGAAAATTGAAGGAGATTTCTCGATAATTGAAGGAAACTGAGCAGCAACGATTCCCAGAAATGTAATTTGTACCAACTTTTCTGATTGTAACCGAGAAAGTTTTTTGGTCCACAATTGAAGATTTTTGGTCTCATGCATTTAAAGATCCACCCTTCGGACCACGGGACGTGATCTGCCCACGTGCTCTGCTACTGGTAAGCAGAGCACCATCCAAGGTCATTACTTTCTAAAGGTAGCGTGTATAATAAATTGTGTAACGTTGTGTAATCATATTTAAAGCCATACAGACCAAATGAATAATGAAATTGTAAAATTTTACTAGGGATTGTCATTTTGCCACCTTATCCTTCATGCCAGGCCCGGTTGATCGCCTATAGGCTGTATAATGGTATAGGCTTAAACCTTAGGTCTGGAGTTTTGCGGGAGTGAGGGAGTCAAAATAAAATGCATGCTCTAAAAATCATCTTTGAAGAAGAGAAGTAAAAGAGAAAGGGAACTATAGGGGTATCAGATTATGAGATCGGGGTTTTCAGTAAAAGTCGTAAAAAGCCGCAATTCATGAAAATTTACAAACTCAGCCTAATATGGGTAAAATGCCGAGTCCGCGAAAACTGGAGTAAACAGCGGATCTTGAAATACAAACTTGAGGATTTTGGGCCCAAACTTCCCACCTCGTAATTGCCACCATTTCCGTCTCCATTTCTCTCCTCTCCACTGTCTCTATTCCCAACCCGTAATTGCCATCATTTCAGTCTCAATTTCTCTCCTCTCCACTGCCTCTATTCCCACCCCGTAACTGTTATCATTTCAGTCTCCAAATTTTCCTGAAATTGAGAATATTCGGGCAAAATTGTAGGGTTCATGAACAAAACTCTGGTCAGTCTGATAATTTCTTGTTTTTATGCCCCTGAAATGGCTTAAAATTAGCCCAAAATTCCATAATGTAAATTAAGGGGCCTGGAGCGAAGCAACAGTAGGGATCCAGGAGAAGAAGTCAAGCTTGGGGGCCAGGTGACGAAGCCCCGAAAGCTCTGTCTTTGACGTTTTATGCCCCAAAATGCTGAAATGTATGAAAATCAAAAACTCATGAAAATTTACAAACTCAGCCTAATATGGGTAAAATGCCGAGTCCGCGAAAACTGGAGTAAACAGCGGATCTTGAAATACAAACTTGAGGATTTTGGGCCCAAACTTGAAGATTTTTGGTCCAAAATTGAAGATTTTTGGTTCAAAATTGAAATGTTTGGTCCAAAATTGAAGACTTTTGGTCTAAAATTGAAGGTGTTTGGTCCACAATTGAGGGTTTCTGGCAGTCTGGTGCAAACTAGAACTTCAAGTTTCGATCCAAAACTAACAATAATAAGTTCATTCCACACAAACAGAAATTCCAACATATCTGTTTTCTTTAATCAGATGATTCACTTGATATTTTACTGAATTATATATTCATGCATAGCTTTTTGATAAGAACATTTTTGATAAGAACACTTTGGAGTTATAGCATTTTTAAGGGGTAGGCCTAAGCTCTTAGACACGCTACGGTTCTTGTTCTTATAGGCCTACATATTATGGCTACATAGAAAGTGATCTAATCTTACTGACTGTCTTTATATCAAGATAATATGTTTCAAGAAACCAAAACAATTTGTGGATAAGATGGAATTTCACTACTGCAATTGGTCGAATTCACATCACTCCTCATCTCGATAAAAGATGATATAGAATCAATAATAATGAGAGACTTAAGTTCCATCCAGTCGTGAGGACACACTGCAAAATTTTCCCGACAATTTAAAAAAAAAGAAGTTTTAATGTAGAACGATACTGCTAATTCCTTCCCGCCGGACAAACAAGAATCCAACCAACAGACACAAACCGGACGAACTTCCCTCCCCCCTCCGTTGGTGACGTCCCTGTATCTTAGTCAATTTGGTCACATAGATCGCACTCACAAAATAAAAGCATTAGATCGTCCAAACAGTCATCTGATGTTGTAATTTGTCAACCCTTTTGCCGAGTTTCATTTTGTGAAAATATCTTGCACTTGTACATACAGTTCAACACGACCAGTACTGATTAAACAGGGTTTTTACTGTATAATGAATGATACCACTGATTCCAATTTTCTTCCCAATAAACCAGGCGAACTCGAATATACCCGACAGACGACTGCCTGGACTCTGAGAAATCATCTCCCCGGACGAGACGTACTTTATTTATTTATTGAACTTTCAGAAAAGTGGGAGAATTTTCCCGACAAACGCCATGACTTTGCACCCCACCCATGGTGACGCCCTAGAAATTAGGCAAAATGGTGGGGTTTATGGGCGAAGCCTTGTTCTGAAGATTTAATGACAATCGCGATGGGATCGTGAGGCGAAGCAAGGGTTGGGATCCAAAAGAAGACGTCGCGTTCAATGACCCATTAGAAGGAAGCTCATGTCTTTGATGCTCCAAAATGGCTGAAATCAAAACAAACTAACAAAGTTCGGAATAATTTAAGTAATGATAAGAAGACAATTTTTAATCATCATATCAAAATATAGTCAAATAAGCTATAGGATTATTATCTATAAACAGGCAGAGGAAAAATTACCCTTGAAAATAGAGAAAATTCGAGCAAAATTGTGCAAGGGTTCATGAATGAAGCCTTCGGTCTAAAGGTTTCTTCTTTTTAATGCCCCAAAATGGTTTAAACTATTAAAATCAACATAAAGTTCCAAAATGTAAATGAAAAATCAGGAGGTTCTGGAGCGAAGCAAGGGTACACATGTATAGGATTCTGGGGAAAAGACCCGCTTATAAGGAGCAGCTCTTGGAAGTGGCCATGCTCTGAGTGTTATGCCCTGAAGTCCCCGGAATAAAATTAAAGAGTTTTTGTCTTTTATGCTCCAAAATGGCTGAAAATCAACACAAACTGACCAAATTCGGAAAATTTAAGTGATGATGACAATTTTAAATTTGTATGTTAAAATCTACTCATATAAGCATTATAGCGATACCAGTATTCGACCAACTTGAGGTGGAGATGGGGATCGTCCGGCCATGAAGTTATCAAAAAGCTGTAATATTAATTGTCAGATTGTCTTTAAAGTATTTGCCTAAACAAAAACATAAAGGTACAACCATATTAGTTTTTTCTCTCCAATTTTTCAATACTGTATCACTTTTTTCCCAACGAAATAGTCAAAATTGGAATTGCCCTACGAAAAAAAAAATATGTCTAGGGGTGTAACCCCTCACATAAACCCTCACCATGTGTGGGTGAGTCCATATTTATATGTTATGGATTAGGAATTTTTGTATCTGAGTGTGATTACTTACACTTGGTAAACTTTGCGTGCATGAAACCTCTTCTCAGCATTGCAGAAGAGCTACGAAAAAGGCTCAACTTCGTCCGGAGACACTTGTAGCTGTATATACCACCGTCATACTTATCGACCTAAAAATTGATAGACAATTATTTTCATTATATCCTTTAAACACCAGACAAAGGTAGCGGATCTAGGAAAATCACAAGGAGGAAGTCGTGTTTATTATTGAACAGATAAAGTAATGCATGATGTTGGAACATTTTGGAGGAGCGTGGTTCCAAACCCCAGAATCAGGGGTGGAGCCAGGATAAGATATCAAGGGGACCAAGCCAAAAATGTGTTTTATGAGCAGTTTTGTCATGATTAATGGAATATATTGGGACAAGGGTGCAGTCTCATAGGCGGGCAGCACGGGAAACGTACTCCCTGAAAGGATTTCACCGTCCCTATTGCATGTTTTCTTTCGATTGGGAAATTTGGGAAATTAACGCAAAAATTTGAAGGAAAATTTGGCAAAATCATTAGAAATTTTAGCAAAATTTGCAATCATTTCACGATAATTGATACAAATTTAACGAAAATCAAAAATTCCTGCCAAAATGAAGAAAATTAAAAATTGCACGAGAATCAAAGAAATTTCCTAAACATCAAGTTGAAAGAGATATCCCAAACATTGAACTGTTGAAGGAAATTTTCCAAAAATTGATAAAAATTTACCAGAAATAAAAAAAAAACTGACACAAAATGAAGGAAGTTTTCCAAAAATTACACGAGAATCAAAGAAATTTCTCAAATATTGAAAGTGATTTTCCAAACCTTTAATAAAATTTCCCGAAAATTGAAGTCACTTACCGAAAATATGAGAGAGAAAAATTATCCCAAAATGGAGGAAATTTTCCGAAAATTGCACGAGAATTAAGGAAATTTCCCAAGCATTGAAAAGGATATCACAAACATTAAAGGAAATTTCCAGAAAAATTAAGAAAATTTACCAAAGATTGAATAAAACTGCCCCAAAATTAAGAAAAAATTTCCTAAAATTGAAGAAAATTACACGAGATTAAACATGTTAATAAAAAAATTCTTAAACACTTAAATATTGAAAGTGATTTCCCAAACTTTGAATAAAATTTCCCGAAAAATCAAGTAATTAACTAAAAATCGAGAAATATTTGCCCCTAATATTAAGCAAATTTTCCGAAAATTCAGGAAATTGTCCAAAATTGAAAGAAATTTCCTAAAACTTGAAAGAAGTTTCCAAAAAATTGAAGAAAATGTACCCAAAATCAAAGAAAAATTGTCCCAAATAAAAGAAAATTTTCACGAAAATTCCCAAAGATTGGAAGAGATTTCCATAAATTTTCTCAAAAATTGAAGGAAATTTACAAGGAGGGGGTTCTGGTTATTACTGGAGTAATGAAATATATAGGAATTTTTCGGAGTGGGGGGTTGGGAAGGAGGTTCCAACCCCAGAACCTCACCCCTCTATCCGCCATTGTTGCACTATGCGGTACCTCATTGCTTCAATAATATTACCATCAAGTTCGACTTTAGCCCCTATAGCTCAATCCTATTTTTTCTTAAAGCCCCTTCTGCGATCTATGCTACTTAGAGGTCTAATAAAATATTTTATGACCCCCCCGACATGCCTGAATCCAAAAAGTTCGGTGCGCAAAAATGGTACAAATACGCCCAGGCCTTGTGGCTCATATGATCGACTGATAGATAGGGCCGTAATTTTTATGGAAGACAGGCGCTGTCGCACGTCCCTCTCCCCACACTTTGTAGACGGAGGAGAATTACGACCCTGTCTATATAGTTCGAGAATTCTCTAAGCCTCGATTCTATTCGGATACAAATGATGACCTTTCAGTAATAGACGTTGCTATGGTTGCTAAGGGCAGTTTCGAACTGGGTATAGATTCGGTGCTGGAAAAGGTACTGTTTGTTGCCCAATATCTGAATATAAAGCTATGAAAATTTCTTGGTTTTGGTTTACCAAAACTTAAATGCTTTGATAGGAGGCAGGCAGGGGCTTATAAGGGTCACCTCTAGGGGAGGGGGGAGGGGAACCACAAACATTTCCCGGTGACAAGCAGGAAAAGTGCACTGGTAAATAAACAAATTTCCATCAAAAGTTGCTGCTAATCTGAAAATCTCCTTTAATTTTTTAACATTTCCAGGAGATTTCCTTTAATTTCATATTTTTTTTGTTTTTCATTTTTGGAAAATTTTAGCCAGTTTTCAAGAACTTTTCTTCAATATCGGGAATTTTTGGCCAGCTTGAGAGAAAGTTTGGCCATTTTCCCGGAAATTTTGGCCAGTTTTTGGCAAAATTTGGTCAGTTTTTGGCAAATTTTGGTCAGTGTTCGAGAAATTTTGGCCATTTTTCGGGAAGTTTTGGTTAGTTTTTGAATTTTTTTAGCCAGCTTTCAGATTATCATTGTTTACGAATTTTGCCGCGCCGTCGACCGGGAAAGCAAAACCTCGTTAAGCTGCACCCCCCCCCCCTCCCTCTTCCCTCACCCTCGCTTCCTATGCCACTGGAGGAAGGAACCATACAGGCACAGAATAAATTTCTCCTGAAACCAGGGAAAATGACACTGCCCTGCTAAAAACCATGTTGAAAAATTTCGGGCAAATTCGTGGAGTCCAAGGATGAAGCCATGTCATAGGAGCTCAGGGACGACATTGTTTTTGATACCCCAAAACTGCGAAATAGCTCAAGATGAAATAAAAAGTTCATGAGAAATTCAGGAAAACAAGAGATTAAATTTCTAGCATTCAGATCTACTGAGATAACTGACTGACTGAGCATTTGAGTTACCATTTCTGAGATGGAATTTACTAAAAATTGAGAAAATTGTGTATAATCGGGTAAAAATAACTGTGAAAAGGGTAACACGAATCTTCATCTACCAAATCACATAGTGACAAAATTTCCTCCGAAAAGGGACACAAACAGACAAAGCATACATGGAACATGCAAAAATGAGAAATAGACCAAGCTTAAATTTTACGTTAATATTCAAAAATATTTTTAAAAGATTCCTGGCGACAGGTGGAAACTTTGAACTGGTAGAATAAGTTTCCATCAAAAGTTGCTGATATAATCCGGAAATTTCCTTCAATTTTCGGAAAATTGTCTACAATTTGGGGGAAATTTTGGGCAGTTTTCGCCCAATTTCTAATTATTTTCGGGAATTTTTCTTCAAATTTGGGAAAATTTATTCATTTTCGGCCAAATTTTGGTCAGTTTGGGGGAAATTTTGGCAAATCTTCGAATATTTTTACCAACTTTCATAATTTTACTACATTATTTTAAATTCAAATTTCCTAATTTCACTTTCCAACTGTGAAGGAAGCATGCAATTACCGGGAAGGTGAAATCTTCTCAAGGGGAAGTTTCCCCCTCTCCCCACCACCTCCGCTTCCTTTGCCTCTGTTGGAGGAATCGCTGAATGGGCTGTCATTTTTTTATAACCAATTTCCCAACTGATTAGTTTTTTGGGGTGTTACGTCCCTAGCCCAGCTTTCTGGTTTTCAGTGTTAATAATATCGGTTGGTCTTTGATTTTGGTTTGAATCAACACCTAAATCCAACTGTCAGGGAAACCTCGGACTAGGCCTACAATCTTGGACAAAACTCGTTGGGACACCCCCGTTCATCCATTCAATGTTGGTGAAATGTATTTCCTAGTGATTAGTGAAATAATTTGTCAACATTAAAGGAGATGGGGGCTGAAAATAGCTGTACATAAATATTTGAAATAAAAAATATTCTGGTAAGTGTCTCAACAGTTTTGTCAAGATTGTCTGAGAAATGTCATTAAGTGAAAATATCGTAATTGTCAATGAAAAATAGTTTTATCCAGGAAAGGTATGATATTTTTCAAAAAGCAGACATTCAATTGTTTCGAGAATTCATGACACTACAATAAATGGCATAAATCTTTTGGACTGTGCTAATTTAAAATTGTCCTCTTTTCATCACTTATATTTTGGAACTTTGTGTTGATTTTATATCACTTTTTGGGCATTAATAAGTAGAATTCCGTGGCTTCACCCCTGGACTCCTTCCAAAGCATCTCCCATGAGTTGCACAATTTTGCCGTAATTTTCTCTATTTTCAGGGGTAATTTCTCCTCTGCCTGTAATCCGGTATAGAAATGGTCATTTGTATCCGAGTATTAACTTTAGAATTTGAGTAACACGAGTATGCTAAACTACTGCATTCTTTGCACTTATACTTACATGTATTATATATTCAATTTACACCGTGGTGGTCGGAGGCTGTTATGTATCTCAACCCAACAATTCTCTACTTTGACGCTGTGAAATCTATTGCTTTGTTTAACTTTATAAACAGAATCTTGCTACCTACTTTTAGTTTTTGTCCGTTCACATTCTCTGACGGGTGATATTCATTGCGTCTCGTTGCGTCATCCCCCGTTAATGTATATTTCATTGTGAATAGAGGAAAGCAAGGTACATCTGTGTATTTTGCGCTTTCCTTTCAATGGATATCTTCTTCTTTTATTGTTTTTACTATGTTAGCTAGCTTTTGCTAAGTTTTCGCTTGGTTGTGTTTTTATCGATTTATTTTCTTTTTCTTTTATTCACTTATCACTCTATGAAGTCGCAGAATACACAGATGTGCTTTTCTTATTATTTTCAATTGATTATGTTGTACATTATATCACTGCCCACTGGCGTAGCCAGAGGGGGGGCCACGGGGGCCATGGCCCCCCCCAATCCGATATTTACAAAAATTAAATTACACCTATATGCCTATGTATCGTACAGATGCGCATACATGAAATGCGAATCTTCCTGCATTCCCTGTAATGTAAATTCGTTGTATCCCTGTAAAACAAAACAAAAAATAATTCAAATTTTTAAATGAAATTTTGACGCAATTTTTAATTTGTCAAGAGCCGTGTACTTGCCAAGCCTGTTCTTACGCGATGACGATGGAAGATGGCGCCATTCTGCTACTGCTTTGCGATAACAAAGTACTACGAGTGCCCCATTATTTTGCTCAAAACTGTTCACAAATAGAAATCAATCTTCTATCGTCTTTGATATAGGCTTAGTTTCACTAGTTTTATACAGCTATTTGTCATCGTCGGTGTGGGTGAAGCAAACACACATTTTTTATATATGTTTACAGTCCAGAAAAATAGGATGGCGGGAACAGAAAATGACGGAAATTTTAGGGTTACTTCGTTTTCGACTTCGTAGTGGGGATTTACTTTTGAAGGACCATATAAAAACTTCCCATGCTAATGCAACCTACCTATCATCCTTGATTCAAAATGAACCTATTTGCGTTGCTGGTGACATGATTAGGGAAAGTGTTGTTGCTAACATCAAAAAAAGCACAGTTCTGGTCTATCATAGCTGATGAAACATTGGATCGCCAAAAAAGGGAACAACTGGCAATTGTTATAAGATATGTTTCACCTAGCGATTCTGGAGTTTGGAGATTGCATGAGGACACGGTAATGGTATTGGACTTGATTTCTGACATCAAATCTAATAATCCTGGTGAAATTGAGCATAATGAAACCAAGTTGAGTGGCAAAGCTATTGGAGAAACGTTGCTAAGAAAGATTTGTGAGCTCGGTTTGAATCTGTCTCTTTGTGTGGGACAAAGCTATGATGGGGCAGGAGCCATGACCAGTGAACGGGTTGGTACTTCAGCAACAATAAAAAAGGCAGCTCCATTGGCCTTTTATTTTCATTGCGCCATGCACTGCCTAAATTTGAGTGCTTCCGCAATGTTGTGCGAGAAATTTCATTGACTTTTCGAGCAAGTGCAAAAAAAACCGGATCTGTTGAAGAGCCTCATAGAGAGTGACTCTGGTATTTCCATGACCAAGAAGCACCTGATTACGTTGTGCGAAACACTTTCTGTGGAACGACACACAGCAGTTGTAACATTTATGCAACTTTTGAAATAACACTAGATGCCTTATCGGAAATCAAATGCTGGGCATCACCTTGCGACAGAAACAAAGCAGAAAGCCTTGAAAAATTGGTGTGCAACTCAGAATTTGCAGTTGCTGCAGTCATTTTGGAGAAATTGTCAGGATTGATGCTACCAGTTTCCTGAGTCTTACAAACAGTGGGGGGAGATTTATGCCAAGCGTTAGCCTTAGTAAACCGTCTCCAGTCTGTTCTCAAAGAATTGCGAAGTGAAGGGGAGTTCCATGACCTGTATCAAAAGGCATAATCAGTCGCACAAGATGTGATAGAGGTGGAACTGCGAAAACCACGCATTGCAGCTAGAAGCACATTCCGACCAAATGCTTAAACATCGGACAACACCACCGAAGGCTATTACAGAGTCAACTTTTTATCCAGCCATAGACTCCATTATTGGAGACCTCAAGCACACATTTGGACCACAGCAACAACACCTTTTTTTTATCCAGCCATAGACTCCATTATTGGAGACCTCAAGCACAGATTTGGACCACATCAACAACACCTTTTTTTTATCCAGCCATAGACTCCATTATTGGAGACCTCAAGCACAGATTTGGACCACATCAACAACAGATTATGAAACTTAACTACCTTGTACCAAATTGTATGGAATTCGCCAAACAAGCTGACGGTGAGAGGCAGTGGAATGATTTAACTCATGCTATTGAGGTGTATGCAAGTTTGATCCGAGATCCTTTCATGATTGTTAAGGGCGAATACATGTTATGGAGGAAGAAATGGGAAAATGTTCCAGTCTAGTCCCGACCATCTTCATCCGTCTGTGCCCTGGATCATTGCTCTGAAATGTTTTCTAACATATCACTGTTGCTCCAGTTGCTGGCAACTTTGCCAGTGACTTCTGCCAGGCCGAGAGAGTCTTTTCAAAATGAAAAGAACCCTTACAGCTATTTGGTCAATAATGACGGAAGCCCGACTGGAGGCACTTATTCTATTACAAATTCATAGGGCCCATTGCCCAGACGTGGAATTAGTCATCGACAGATTTGCCATAACATCAGCGCGGCGGTTGAATCTAAAATTATGATTTGGTAAGTTTGATTGTCAAATCTTACTTCCAACCTTTCGACTCCAAGTAACAAGTAAGTACAATGCCACCTCACTCAACCCCTCATTTTTCAATATTCTGGAGTCAAAAATATTGGCCAGGTGTGCAAGTGTGATCAATGATCTTCTGTTTCCTTTACAAATATCTTCTTTTGACATGTACCACCCCCTTCCCCATAAATACTCGGGAGGCATCAACCCAAACTGCCCCTATATCGCTACGCAATAGAGTTTGAATAAATTGTACTTCGGCAAGTATGTGGCGGGGGCAGGTGGCACAGTTCCCCCAATTTTTTTGGCAACCAAGAATACGGGCAAAATGTACAGCAAAATTTTGGCCAAATTGTGAAGAATAAAAAAAAAACAGCCTCAAATTTGCAAGTTTTTGGCCTAGGAAGTGCCATTTCCGGCAATCTATAGGCAGCATTTATTGGAAAAATTTCTCTGAACGCTACGCGCCAACCCATGGTGGCGCTCCGCTTAGATACTGTCACGGGTCAAAATTTATACCAATGAGTAGCCCCCCCCAAACAAAAAACCTGTCTACGCCAATGTCACTGCCTGCTCTCAGTTATGTTAAAAAGTCATCAATATTTATTATTATTCGTTATGTGAGGTTTCTTTTACAAGTGTTTGAATTGTTATTGGTCTTGTTGAAGATTTTAATAAACGGAGTTATTTTTTTTTTTTTTAGATGTAATACAAACTTTAGAATTTGAAATTTCCTTATTTTATCATTAACAGTTTTGGAAATTTGTGTTGTAACCATTGTGGGGTATCAAAATCAAGAAATCTTCCGAGCTTCCGGGGCTTTCCCCTGACCCACAAATTTTCCCGAATTTTCTCACTTTACAGGGAAAATTTCCCCTCTGCCGCGCCTGTTAAGAAATTGTACAACCCAAATGATTATTTGAGTAGATTTTAACATTATAATTAGAATTGTCTTCTTTTTATACAGTCATATCGAGCTTTGTGTTAATTTTTAGCCATTTTGGAGCATCAAAATCAAGAACCCTTTGGAGCTTCAGGCGGTTCGCCCCCTGTACCCCAACCAAGGCTTCGCCCATATAAACCTCGCCAGCCTGGCACACGGTGTTTTTATTAAGTCGGAAAAATGCAAATTTTCGTCGGGCAAAATTGTTCTTACCCCTATAAATCAGTAAATAGACGCCGCGAAGTCAACTAGTGTGGTGTAGCGGTTATCATACATGTCTACAGACCATGCGGCCCTGGGTTCAAGCCTGGGGTGGGCAGACACGCCAGTGCACCACAACTGGTTATCAAAGGCCGTGGACATTGACTTTGTTGTCGATGTTATGTCTGTTCGTACTTCGTACCAGGCTCGTCCGGGTCGTATTAAGCGTTTCGTGATAACATTGTTACTATCATAAACGAATACGCAGGCGACGACCCTGTCATTGTAATTGCGTGTTCACTCGTCGCGTCGCGACCACTGTGGTGTAGCGGTTATCATACATGTCTACAGACCACAAGGCCCTGGGTTCAAGCCTGGTTTAGGTAGACACGCCAGTGTACCACAGCTGGTTATCAAAGACCGTGGACATTGACTTTGTTGTCGATGTTATGTCTGTCCATACTTCGTACCTGTGTTCTCGTCCGGGTCGTATTAAGCGTTTTGTGATAGCATTGTAACTATCATAACCGAATACGCGGGCGACGACCCTGTCATTGTAATTGTGTGTTCACTCGTCGTCGTCGTCAAGCATTGTCAACATCTGCGCTGATTTTTTTTTTTTTTTTTTTGTGCCACCTCTTATGATATGAAAGTGTAGTAACGAAAACACTTTTAAACGGCCCGTTTCGCTTAAAATGTTGAAAAATATAACAAAATTTGAACATAGTAAGGTTTTTAATACACAAAAGGACGCAAAATGACCGTTTCAGCCAGTGGGGAGGGAGAAAATTGCCCATGGTAGCTTCGTCAGGCCGGCTATGATCACAGCTACAAGCACACATGCACACAACCTGTCCTTAATTATATTCAGACAGTCAGAGCATGTTACATTAATTGGTATGTTGGGTACATGCTTGCATTGGGTAAGTGGTTTATACCCCAAACCATCACCTGGGACGTGTGAACTACACACTTTAGTTTTGAACATAAATAATTGTTGGAAAATTCGGAAAGACAAAAGTTGGTAGGTTATGAATGCCTGTATTTAAAGGAGTTGGCGGCCGAAAAGTGGAGGCGTATTTTGGTTAAATCTCAAGAAAATCGAAAGTCTCAGCGGAGTAGAAAGATATTTGACATGGGTGAGATTTGATTTTTGTCACAACAAACGTAAACAAATGTACGAGTCTCTTATTACGGTAGAAGTATTTGTAAAGGGTGAAAGGGAGGGGAGGGGGGGGGGGAGGTTCGTAAAATTATCGGAAATTTGGGCAAAATTTCCCGAAAATGGATTGAGGACATTTTACGAAAATTGTAGCAATTTTTACAAAAATGAAGAAAATTTCTCGAAAATGAAGACAATTTTCTGAAATTTTCAAAAAAATGAAAACAATTTCCTGAAAATAGAGAGATTTCACAAAAATTGAAGAAAATTTCACAAAAATTGAAGAAAATTACACACGATAATTTAGCAAATTTCCCGAAAATTAAGAAAGATTTCCCAAAATGAAGGACATTTCATGAAAATTGAAGCAAATTTTACGAAAATTGAAGCAAATTTACGAAATTGAAGAACGTTTTCCGAAAATGGAGAACATTTCCCGAAAATGAAGAACATTTCCCGAAAATAAAGGGAATTTTTCTAAAATTCCTTAACCTAAGTGCGGCATTCGACACATTTGATCATGGTATGCTTCTTAAAATCTTAAATAAGCGTTTTGGCATTGATGGAACCATCTTAGATTGGTTTGAACTTGTAAATGTACTTGTGCATAGCTGCATAGATTATTGCAATGTCATCCTTGCAGGTGTGCCAGGTGTTACATTTAAAAAGTTGCAGCGTGTTCAGAATTATGCTGCAAGGCTCGTCACAAGAAGCAACTGTTTCACTCCAGCACTTTATCTACTGCAAAATCTTCATTGGCTACCTGTGTCATATAAATTGAATTAAAAAAATGTAATACTCATTTTTAATCCCTTCATAACATGGTCCCGTTATATCTGACCGAAATGTTTCATTATAAACAAACTACTTACCGCCTTCGCGCTCAAAACCACCTCATCCTTTATGTTCCGAAAAGTAAAGTTACATATGGCGATCGCTCTCTGCAAATATTTGGCCCAAAACTTTGGAATGACTTACCTCTTTCAATCAAATCTGCTCAATCCCTTAAATAATTCCACACCTTGCTTGAGACTCACTATTTAATTGTGCTTTCAAGTCCTCTTCATAATTTTTCTTGCTCTTTGTTTCTTTATATTTCATGCTTATCTTATTTACACATTTGTATTTATTTTCTTTATATGCATATTTTGTAAGGCGCATTAAAATAGTTATTTAGATAATGCGCCATATAAGTGTAATAAATTTATAAACTTAAATTGATAAAATTTCCCAAAATTGAAGACAATTTTCCGAAAATAAAGGAGATTTCACAAAAATTAAAGAAAATTTCAGTTCACGAACGATAAAGCAAATATCACGAGAATCAATGCAAATTTTCTGAAAATGAGAAAAAAATTTCCGAAAATGAAAGAAATTTCCCGAAAATTGAAGGAAATTTTGTGAAAACTGAAAATAAATTCCCGAAAATGAAGAAAACTTTTCGAAAATTGAAGCAAATTTCATAAAAATTGACGGGAATTTCTCGAAACTTTAAGATTTCCGGAATTAAAGATGCCATGATGGAATCCCGCTCTTCAATATAAATTCGTTAGACCTTCATTATTAGGAGGGGGTGGGAGTAGTACTTCCCCCCAATAAATTAATGTGGGTTTCCAACCCCCGCCTTGTTCCTACGCCACTGAGTCTTGCACGCCGGTAAATGCAGTGGCGTAGGAGCAATTTTTTTCTTGGAGGGGCTGAAGCTTTATTTCTTCAAGGACCTCGAACCCCATCCCCACTCAGAAACCTCGTTTTTGGCATGGTTTCTTGGGCATGTTTGGCGCTTTGGGCATTTTCTTCTTCTTTTTTTTCAAAGCAGAATGAACAAGTGACATTCTTGCTGACCTTCTTTCGAAAGAAGTCTTTCAAACTCGATTGGTGTTTTTGACCACTCATGCTTGCCATTATGGGCGTAGGAGCCCAATTTGATTTTTTATTGGGGGGGGGAATGGGGGGGGGGGCTGTAACGACTTGCCCGAAAAATATAACCCCCCAAATTTCAACATGTTAATGTACATATCATAATAGTAGTGGCGTAACTAGGGTTCTGCGGGCCGGGGGCGAGAGGGATACTGCGGGCCCCTTGGTATCAAGTGGGTAAAATTATTATAAAGACAACAACTACGCTACGCGCCACCTTGGTTGGCGCGTAGCGTATGAAGGAAATTTAGGAAAAATGCCTCCTAGACTGCAGGAAATGGCTTTAAAAATCGAAAAAAAGTTAAATATTTTCCCTTGATTTTAGAGGTGTAGCTCAAATTGTTATTGATTTACAAAAATGGAATACATTTTTGGGCCCAGACAATACTTTTTCAACTCATGGGAACCAAAGGAGCAGGAGTCGGACTCTACATATTTTTTTCGGGGCCTGCACCTTTTGATAACTTCAGCGTGATCTCCGTTGTCTTAAAAAGTTATAATTGTTAAATTTTATTTTCACTAAATTGATTAAAACCTTCATAAAAAGCAAACTAATTGATATGACTATGAGCTTTTGAAATTAGGCACTGATTTTAAATGACCGCCGGCCAGTAAAATTACCTTGGGAAATTAGTGGGATGAAGAATTCAACCCATTGGTTCAACACCCCTTTCTTTTGAAATCGCGGACCACTTTTTTCAAGTACCTTTTTTTGCTAATTCGCGGTCCGCGTTTGTTGTGAAAATTTTCCCCCTTTTCCGCGATTTTCATAACGCGGATACGTACCAACGGTTTATGTTAAGTGCCACCGCCAGGGTACTTGCCCGAAAAATTCTCAGAATATTGCCCAAATTTTCACAAAAATATTTTGTTGGGAGGACTGCAGCCCCCCCTCCCGCCTCCTACGCCTATGCTTGCCATCAGTTGCACCGGCAGTAGACATGCGTGCACGTACAGCGGTACGTATAATTTGTTATGTACACACAACGGTACAAACACATTAGATGTCACAGATGCCCGCACGCGTATCTTTTTTTTTCCCAGGAGTTTTTAGGACAAGTTGCATTTAAATCAGTTGAAAATCCTTCTAAATCAGTCTAATTTTCAACGGAATAAACGCAAATTGCCCTAAACACTCCTGGGAAAGAAAAAAGTACGTGCCCGCACTCAGAGTCTGCGGTAGCACGCAAATGTTATGTTTAACACAGCTTCGATCAGCTCAAAATGATTATGAGGGTGCTAAGAAGTAATAAAGTCTCCATCGAAATTACGTTACCTTTTTTATCAACATAATCGAAAAAATTAGAACATATGACAATATCCTATAAAGTTATATCATTTAAAGTGGGTATAAGTAAGTCTTATAAGGTTTTTTTGTATATGATAAGTGGGGGGGGCTTTATCCTCCTAAATTTTGACTGGGGCTAAAGCCCCCAGCCCCCAGCCCCCACTTCCTACGCCCTTGCGTAAATGGTACAACCAAGAAGGTACGACTTTAGCCATTTAGACTAGGCAGCCTGGCCGTCTGACCGTTAGAGCAATTTAGACTTCTGTGTATACACAGCGAGTGAAGAAAGTATAAATGTCATGCAGTAAAGTATGGCAATGCAACCGCGAGACGACACAACTTTTCGCGGAAAACTCAAGTCTCGTGTAAAAAGCAGCGCCCTCACTTTTCGGCCGCCAGCTCCTTTAAAGTATAAATGCAATCGAGAACAATCAACTAAACAAAAAACGGTACCAGCCCACTAGTCCGAAGGCCTAAAAGTCCGAAAGAAAAGACCCACTAGTCCTAAGAACCGATAGTCCAAAGGTTTACTAGTCCGAACGTTCACTAGTCCTGAAGGCCCAATAGTCTGAAAGCCCGATAGTCCGAAGGCACAATAGTCAGATAGTCCATAGGTTCAATAGTCCGAAGGCCCACCCATGATAACTCTAATCTTCAGACTATTGGGCCTTCAGACTATTGAACCTAAGGACTAGTGAATCTTTGGAATAGTGGGACTTTTTTTTCGAATTATTAAACCTTCGGATTAATTGGCCTTTAATTCGGACTCACAACCCACAATCTTTTATCTTAACTGCAGGAGCTATAACCCAATAAGATGTGGGTTGTGGGGGTCTGTAATCTCTAAAAAAAATCCAAACCTTTAATCTTAACTGCAAGAGCCATAACCCGATAAATTATGGGTTGTGGGGGGTCTTAGAAATCAGGCATGGTGTAATTTCTAAACTCCCCACACCTACAACCTGTTATTCTTAATTGCAAGAGCCATAACATGATAACCTGTGGGTTGTGAGGATTTTAGAAATCAGGCATGGTGTAATCTCCAAAAAACCCACAACCCACAACAAAAACTTTAAATGTAACTGCAATATAATTATTATATATATTCTTTTATATGCATAAATTACACCATGCTTGATTTCTACCCCCCCCCCCTGCCCCGTTCCTACACCCACAACATTTCCTTGTGAGTCGTGGGTGTGAGTTGTGGGGGTTTAAGAACTAACCAAAAT
Source organism: Chiridota heheva (assembly GCA_020152595.1). Lineage (NCBI taxonomy): Eukaryota > Metazoa > Echinodermata > Holothuroidea > Apodida > Chiridotidae > Chiridota > Chiridota heheva. Next base: position 375,864 of record JAIGNY010002020.1, read on the forward strand.
TTTCTTCATTTTTCAGGAAATTTGCTTCAATATCCGAAAAATTTGCAACAATTTCCAAAAAATTTGCTACAATTTACGGGAAATTTGCTTCATTTCTGGAAATTATTTTACCAAATTTTTCCTCAATTTTACCAATTTTCTTCAATTTCCCAGGTGAAAACCGACTTCGTATGTTTTTAACAATTCATGTTAGCTCGGCATTCGCATCAATTTCAAAATTCATTCAAAAGTTGTTGAACTTAATTTGCTGAGAAAAGCCTTCAAGTTCAAAGTGGTCGCCATTGAAGTTTGCGGATTTGGGTTCAACAAGTCCTATTGATGTGTTATGATATTTTTCACGAAACATCTCAATAACAGTCTAAGCGGTACTTTTCTTTCAAAATCACAAAAAGGTTGGAAATTCCAAATTAATTCGTGACCCCTCCAAATATTCATCCAATTACTTGTGTTTAATATTTTGTATAATAAAAATAGTAATAATAATTTAGAATGAAATTTAAATCACAGACGCCTCCACATTCTGGTAGGATTTCGACCCTCTTCAGGCTTCAACAGTCATTGTAAAGATATTTATAATACTTCTATGGCACCTCATGTTTCGTGTCGAATTCATCGTGAAAAAACGCATGCTGAAGGCAGCTTAACTTCCAAGATTTTGTACCTCTATATTCAAACATGGCAATGAAACAGCAACAACAACAGCAAATGCAAATGCTAGCAGATTTAGAGGTAGAAATGACTACTGATATGCTCAAAAGGTGAGAAATAACCAACTTCCTCGAATCAAAAAACTTTACCTCGGTATCCTCACTGTGACTGTTAATTTCCTGCTAACCCACAGTATGTGGACGAGTTAAGCGAAAAGACCAGCTCCAGAAAAACGTTCACAAAAATTCCGTGTATATAGAAAAATTTACCATTACCACTTGTATTTTCTATTGCTTTTCACCTATAACAAGCATCGATATTGTTTTCATTGAATTCTTTAAAAATTATAATGCTATTTGTGAGGGTGATTTTTCTAACCATACTGCCAATGCCATGTTGTTTGTTTACTCATAACTAGCCAACTCAGAAAAAGTGTTTGCACCGGATCCAAAAATCGGACCGGGTATCCGACCTGCTTTATCGGTCGGGTATCCGACGTACCGACAAAGCATTTTAATATTTTTCGCGGAACTAGTATATGTGTTAAAATTTAACAGTAAAACTTGTGATATTTCTTGTTAATCAATCGTACCTTTGTTTTTGTGAATAAAGAAACAGAATACAAATGTTTCTTGTCACTTTTATTTACCCGCCTTCATGAAATACCGTAAAATAGTAATATACGCACTTCCTCGAAATTTCACGGACGGGTCACTTCGAATTCTGGAATATTAAATACATGATCCCACCTCATTAACGCTATGCTGGGAATTACTTACTGATTTCACGATTCTGTTATGTGCATGCTCAGTAACATATAACAATTTTATTTGTGCACAATTTCTGAATGGTTTACAATAGGTGTTGCAATTTCTTTTAGCAAATAGTAGACACACTTTAAAACAGTTTGGTAATGTACAACCGCAATACATATATATTTTTTTACAGCGAAGTTTGAGACTTTTAGTTCTGCGCTACTAGTACATGTAGCACTACTAGCATACATACGTTACTACATGTAGCCACATAGCTCGTTCATCATCTTTTCTGCAATCTGTGGAAATATTTTGTGATCGTTTTTATTGCATTGCATTGGAATAGAAATACACTTTTTATAATTCTTGTAAGTTTAAAATTTATTCTTTTTAACATACAATTCTGAAACAGAAACTGTCTGCAATTGGTAATATTATGAAAATCCATACCCGGGTTGTATTTTCGGATCGGGTAACAACACAATCAATCGGGTACCCGGATATTTCGGGTACCCGTGTAAACACTACTCACAAAATTTGGAAATTATCAAATATTTGTTCATTTCTAATAGTGTTTTTTTTATTACAGCAAGAACTGCAAATATGTTTCCGTTTACCAGTGTAATTTTGATATTGTATTAAGATTTTATTGTAAGTTTAAAAATTTTAGTCATGAGACTAGTTCACTAAAATTTTAGTTTCAAAATGTGTAAAGTGGAATGTTATGTCGTGCTCACAGAGAATGATGGAATTTGTTGTTACATACACTATTATTCTAGTCTTACCTTAAGACATTAAGGGCAAAATGACTTACTTGAGAAATACATGTTAAGCCCTACCTACGAAGCCTAACAAGTTATGCAAAAATATTGGGGATCAAATTAATTTTGGCACTCTTTTGATCAAAACTGAAAGGAAAATAACATAAAATGCCTTGAATATACCAAATTTGTACATGGAAAATGTAATTCCAAATTGTTCTGCAATCCTAAAAACTAAAAAAACTTATAAGTATGAGACAATTAATGAATTATGAAATAAAAAACACATTTTCCCTTGAATTGGTGCACATACAGTCTGTAGCTGGTGTTAATTTTACTGTAGTAAGCCACCATATCAATACGTTGCATATGGGTCATTATGCAACGGATATGTAACATCACCTAAACAAACTTTTACTTCCAATGGCTACCAACTTATTTCATTACCTTGTCAACATGAAAAACTTAGCCCTTCGTATTAAGCAGACGATCCTGAATCAATAAATGATATCACTGAGTAAAACGTATTGCTAGAAATGTGTCAAAAAATGTTATTTTCTCAAAGTTTTGGCTCCTTGGTCTTTTACACAAATTACAGTGAAATTCCTGCATAGAACTGAATTTTCTACGCTAATCATTGCTACGCGTACACAAATATACACAAATTAGAGAAAGAGCAACACGGGCGAGAAAATTTTACCTGCATTTTTTACGGGCGTATATAATGAGCAGAAATTGGATTGCACTGTTTGAGCATTGCAATTCCAACACGTAAACGCCATATGCATACGTACCGCCACGAGGGTAAGATATTTAAAATATAAGATATAAGATTTGAACGCCAATACTGGTCCCCTAACACCACTAAAACTGACTCACATGCCCAAACAGACTTCACAAGACTCTACTTACCGAGCCCTAAGCCCATCGCCTTTGCCAACAACTCAACCTTACCCATTTACACAAACCACCTCCACCACTACCTTTCTCTCCAACCTTCCTTCCTCTGCTAAGATTTTCTCCGTCCCCTACCCCAACACCTCAAACGCCATCAAACTCAAGCCAACCTGGCCAACAAATCAACAAACAACCCACCATCCAAACCCACATGTATGACATCGAAGAGAGCATGGATTGTTTGATTACCGAATCCACCAAACATACTTCTCATCCAACTTTCAAAAACCATCGCCCCAAAGGAAATGGACAGATTCAAAGAAAAAATAGCCAACCTAGACACAACAGATAGACACAACAGATCTCCTTAAGATAACCCCCCTCCCCCCCTTATGGTGAACAATAGAAACAACTACAATAACATTAACAACATTATGCAGTGGAACATCAGGAGCCTCGGTGCCAACTCGGATGAAATGTACCTTTTGGCCACCACCTTCAACCTAGTCGTCTTCTACCTACAAGAAATCTTTTGAAAATCAATGACCACTATTCCCTCAATAACTTCTCTTGCTGCCATAAACATCAAGAAGACGCTGACAGGGCCTGTGGGGGCATCTCCATTCTCGTTAGACATGATATCCCACACAGCCCTATTCATGTGAACACCGACCTTCAGGCCATCTGTATTTCTATTTCCCTCCACAAAACCTTTACTCTTTGCAATATCTATCTCCCCCCAATGCTAACGATCAGCCAACCAGCCTTAACAATCTTATCTCTCAGCTCCCCTTCTCTTTTATCCTTCTTCATGACTTCAATGCCCACAACCCCCTGTGGGGCTCCAATACCACCACCCCCAGAGGCAAGTTCGTCAAAAACACTCTTCAACAGCACAACCTCTCCTTATACAACACTAACTCCCCGACCTATCTACACCCTGCCACAGGCTCCCTTACCTGCATTGACCTGTTTATCTGCTTCCCCCAACCTCCTTCATTTTGGCTGAAAGGTCACTCACTGCTGACCTCTGGTCGGTTTTAAATTCTCCAAAGATAAGACAGTCTGCATGCACTTCTGTCATTTCAACAACCTACCACCCCAACCTGAACCTCATGCTCAATGGAAATCACATCTTTAAAGTTGACCACACTAAGTTCCTGGGTCTAACCTTAGACACCAAGCTCTCCTACAAGCAATGCATCACCAACCTAAAATAGAAATGCAACAGCTCCCTCAACATTTCCACCTCCTCTCCAACACTACTTGGGGTGCGGACCCCACACTCTCCTCAAAATCTTCAGGCTCACCATTTGTGCCAAGCTTGACTATGGCAATATTTTGGACTTATTTTGATCTTAAATGACAGAAAGTTTTCATAGTCTTAAATTGTTTTCAAGAAGTTAAAAGAATATTTTCTGTTCTGAATAGCAATTAATATATTGGAGAGTGGCTTAAAGAGGTGAAATAAATGGATGTCACTTTCTTCAAATGCCCAAAGGTAGGAGAGATCAAATGCTGGTTTTTGAGACCTAGCTTTGCAGATGTGTGTATTCAGCTTATCACTAAATTGCTTGCACAAATGGCTGTAATTGCAAATTCACAGCACTCTTACTTCTCCTCAAGATAAAGGGGAGACGACTTGATTGATATTGTAATTTGCACATTTTAAATATTTTTCATGGTTTAACATTCGCTTTGTGTTTATAATTCGCATAAACTTGACTCATATTGGATCACAATATTTATTAATATAGGTTTTTGTTTTGTAGATACTTGGAAGTTGGAAATTGATAAAAGGAACATTCAGTATATAGGCCACACTTGCAATGGCAACCATAGTGTTAGGCTGCACAGGAAAAACTTTAATTTTGTTGAATTTTGATTGTTATTTAAAAACTCTTGCCTCCCTGGTCATAAATTTTTTAGGAATGGCAAGATAAATTCCTTAACAATCCATTCCCTGCAAAAATGTTTAAAAACGTTTCACCTTAGCTTTAAAATTGGGACAAATTTGAAGCTATTCTGAGAGCCACGTTAGAATTAAAACAGCCATTTGTCTTGCAGCCTCCATCAAATTAATTGAGATATTAATGAAAAATGCTAAATAGTGGTCAACATATTGTTGAAAGGTTATTTCAACCCAAATTTCAGATTTATTGATGATCATATGTAAATAGTGTGATTTAACGTGATTTTGGTAATTAAAAATGACAGGAGTTTTAATTTTAAGGCCTCAAAAAGTGTCTCAGATTTCCCCCAATTTTGTGCCCAAGGAGAAAAGTTTTTTTTTTTTTGAGTATCTTTAGCAGGTTATGGATTGTTAAGGAATTTATCATGCAATTTTTAAGAGTTTCATGACAAGGGATGCAAGAGTTTCGAAATAAGAATACAAAATTAACAAAATTTGAGGTTTTTCCTATGCAGCTTAACACTAACTACCCCTATGGTTGCCATTTTAAGTGTGGCCTATAGCAAGTCCTGTCAATGATTACTTGTACTATACAAACCACCCTTTTCCATTTTTTATTTGTTGTTTAGAATGACTGCAGCTTGTCAGAAGAAATGTGTTCCAACAAATTATAATGATGGGGAACTCTCCAAAGGGGAGGGTGTGTGTGTCTGGACCGTTGTGTTGCTAAATACCTGGAGATAAATGAATCAATGGGCAAGAAACTGAGCGAGATGTTTCAACAGGATGAAGCCACTATGAAACAGATTCAGGACCAACAACAAGCTCAAGGCCAGAGGTAGCATCAGAATAATTATAACTGTGTGGAGGAACAGAACGCACGAAGATCTGGATTGGTTCGTAGCCACAGATTTCTGGGATTAGTTTGACGGTTGCAACCAGCGACTTCTGTTAGTAGGCCTATATACTGTTCCTGTATGTTATTCAATAACATACATACATATTTGTGCATTATTGTAATCAAAGATGGCATGTTAAAATGACTTTCATGGTTTCAGAGCAGTCACTCAATTTTGAAAAATAAATAGAAGAAAGAGACGTTCTTTTATTTTCCTGATATTCAAAATAATTCATTTACACTTGGAGGATGTATGGAAGTAACTCATCAATTGTAATTAAAATGTCAATTATAGATTTAAATTAATATATTAGTTAAGAAACTTGCCATCTTAGGTAACCATATTCACTGGATGTCTTTCCTGAGTAAACCACTGTGTTATATAACATGATGTTTATTAATAATAATAATAATAATAATAATACATAAATTTATATAGCGCTAATTTTGTAAAAACATTTAAAAGCGCTTTACATACAAGGAAATTAGATACGAAAACAAAAATAAGAATACAGAAATGACAACATAAATAGAAACACAATGGATCAAGCTGCACATTAGATTAATGTCTTTTTAAACAAAAAAGTTTTAAGCTTAATTTTGACGGAGGTCAGGGATACATTATCAATACATTTGAGTTCAGTTGGTAGTGAATTTCACAACCAAGGACCTTTATAAGCAAAGGCCCGTTCGCCAAGAGTTTATGCTTAATACGGGGAACAAATAGGGACATGAAACGAAAGTCATATCGGGATGGTTTTTCAACTACCATTTCACATAAAGAATTTGGAGCTAAGCCTTTAATGCACTTGAAAACTTGTAAAATAATTTTATAATCAATTCTTTGTTTGACTGGTAACCAGTGAAAAGTCTTCAAAACAGCATTAATGTGAGAAAATTTTGGTAGTCTGAAAATCAACTGAGCAGCACCATTAAGTATTCTTTGAATTCTGTAAAGTTGATAATCAGGTAGTCCAACAAGAAGTGAATTACAATAATCAATGTGACTTATAACAAAGGCATTAATAAGGGTTTTATGTAATAAATGTACATGTGATGGTCTTTACTGCTTAGATTTTCCGTTTATACTGTAAATGATCAAAGACTCAAATATTTGTAATTCTAATATTCATGAAACTGTTGCGTTTATTCATTTGTCAATAGTTGTAAAATACTGTTATAAAGAATTTTTTCACACTACAAAAATGATCCAAATTTACACTGATTGTCCTAAATATTTAACTTTTATTGTGGACAAAGTTATGTTTAAAACTGTTGCAATTGATGATGTTGAGATTACTTGAATGGTGCTGTACATTTAGCTTTAATAATGTAAATTTCAAGAAAATGTCAGATTTATCAATGGATGTAAAATTTCTTGAAATAGAAGCTCTGAGGTATTTGATAAAGGGTTGAAAAGCCAGTCATTTGTACTGTGAATTGTTGCACAGTTATATGGATCTTAAAATATCAGTTTATGCAATGAAATGAATGATAGATTAATAACTACAAATTGTTATCTTGTACAAAGTGCCAATAGTGAGAAATTTTATTGAAACTGGGTTGCAGTAAATATGTGTGCTATTTTAATTCTTTAAGTCAAATGTTTTTACTCTCCTTCTGCCAGTATGCCATTATTATGCAATCTGTCATTGCCTTATTAACAAACATTTAACAAGCTAGACTTGTTTAAACATTTTTACCATGCTTGTCAAAGAAATATATTCAGAGAACCAGGCACAGTACGAGGAACCTACTGTTCCATTGGGACTAACAACTAATTTCGTCATGAATTGGATACTGACTGCACTTTTGTCCACTAACATTTTTCTCAAAGCTAGAATTGTATTGTGCAGAGAAATAACTTCATTCTGAATATTGCTATGCTGTTTAAGCTTATTTACACAATACAGACTTACGAATGCTGATTGAGGGAGGGGGGGGGGTAAAGTAACCCAGCCCACCTGTCTTGAGTTTTCTCTTATTTCCAGCTTGATACACGTGTGGTAAACTGTTAATCAATTATCTCCTTCATTGGTGGAGAGGGGTATCGCATCTTTACCATCAGTCCATCTGTCCACATCCATTGTCCGTCCGACACATGCATTGCTAGGCTATACCGGGGAACAAAAGATTTGGAAAGGATTTTGCAACTATTTTCATTTCCATTATGGCATAATGATTGGTAGATGTAAATGGTCGGATGAGGGTCAGATGTGGGACAGTGTGGCTTGGTAGATAGAATTGAGTGCGGTGGCATGTCACATCTGGATTTCAGGCTTGATGGAATGTGGGATAGGATGGAATGGCCTTTGTGATGACATGTGGTACAGAGAAGAATGGCATGTGGTGGGATGTCATCTTTACTGCAGGTGTGATAGCATATGGGCCATGTGGTGTAAAGACGTCTCATACATGATTTCTTGTAGGGAGGGATGTAGGTTGGGACAGCATATGGAACAGAGGGTTAATAGCATGTGAAACAGAGGATGGAACGAAGGGTGGAACGTGTGTTATTGAAGCCCAGCCTGCACTTTGTCATCGGGCCCTTGTCTTCGTGATAATGACTCGGCCTGGGCAAGTTATTGAAATAAGGAATTACATAGTCCATGCACCTCCCCTCACGATCACAGCTTTCTGACCTTTTGTCCTTAAATTTCTCTCATTCTCCCTCTGTTTCCTTTACTTCCTACCTCTAGAATGATCTGACCTCTCAGGCACAATTTGACCTTACTTGTTGTGGTGCTGTTAAGCCATCATCAAACAAACAAACATAGTCTTAACTATTTGTCAAAAAAAAATTGAAAGGAGAATATCATTTTTCTTTTCCTTTTATTTATTTTTTCTGATTCAGTAATATCTGTGTGATTATACAAAAATGATAATTATCTGGAATATGTACAAAAATTATTCACTTGGATACGTAAATCTGAAAGAAGATAAAAACAGATAGTGTTGTGACAGAAATTGTTCTTAAGAGCATCCCGGGAGAAAAATCATTCAAACAAAACAAGACAAAAAATCTTATATAGGATGGCAGGATTTATAACTGACTTGCAATGGGATAGCAGTGTCCATTAATTTGTTACACATGATATTCCATACATCATTATGTATGCCTTTGTTTTAAAGGGACTTTGTTTATTCAAGTTTTGTGAACTTTATACAAATCAAAATTTGGCCAAAGTAAAGGAAAGACAAAATTTTAGATGCATTTTGCAGGATCATACATTTAATTTTTAAATAAACTAGGAGCAAACTGAAAAACAAATCTTTGTTTACTGTGTTGAAAAAGAAAATACTTGTTATGTCTGTAATGATCAGATTAATGGCAAGATTTGTATGTGCATTACAACTTATTCCTGACCTTTTATATTATTTTAGATATGAATGATTCTTTCTCTGATATTGAAAGAAATTGTTGTTCATGACTTGTTCTGAGAAATAGGTTTCACCACACTTTTGTGCTTAATTTTAAATCCGGTTAAAATTAGCTTGCAGACTTGATTTTGAGTATTAAGAAACCCTTACAAATTTTGAATTGTTTGGTCTCAACCACGATAACCGGGCCATTTTTTGCTTTGGGCCTCGTAATTCTGTTGACATGGTGATCCTGCTGACATGCCAGGCACAAAAACATGATGTCCATGGGTCATAGCTCCTGTACACAACTACACATAGGCGTAGGAAACAGGGGGAATGTACCCCCGTGCCCCCAATGTTGCAGTGACCTACATGGTGTCACCCAAACTAAGTGATTTTGTTTACCATTGAACTAGGGTTGTAGCATATCTTTGTGCCCCCCCCCCCCATTAAAAAACATGTTCTTATGCCAAGAACATGTTCCTATGCCAGTGCAACTACATGTACAGATAGCCAGAGGCATAATTCTCCTTCACAAAGTGGGTCCCTGAATTTAGTATAGGAATATTTTGAATCTATTTGGATTTCTTATTGTTTTATCAGAGGCGTTGAAGGTTCGTCATTTACAGAATGTTTAATACATGGATTACAGTATCATTAAACTTTACTTCTTACACACATGCCACCCCACATATACACCATCATGTGATATTGGGTTATTTAGGATTTTACTCTTGCTAAATCATGGGTGAAGTAAGTATCACCTTTGAAGGGTGATCTCCCCTTCTATACCAATGCTGACTTTGAATCTCAAAATAAAGAAGGATTCAGTTTTTTGCAACATGCTTCTAGAAAAAAAAATATATATCACAAATGAATGAACTCTTGTGTTGTGCTCATAACTTGCAACCGCTATTATTTGCGGGTTGTGTGGTATTGCATTGATGACTGTTTGTAAGACCACTGATCATCTTTATGAATGTGGATTGAGTAAGAAGCTTCGTTCACTGTCCCCCTGCTGTATTTCTGGTTGTCCACAATTCCTTCTCCATGTGCATATTGTTTTCAACCAATCAATTGATCCCCAGTACACCAATGCATTAAAAAATGCTTGCAGCGGATTAAGAGCAGCCTTTGAAAATGAAAATAAGACATAATTTCACTAGTATACCAACAATGTGTTTAGGTGAAAGAGATCCAAATCTCAATGAATTTGTATAACTTTATTTAAATGAAGGGTTGTCATGGCAGATCAAATATATATTATGATATTGCAACATTAATGACATGGTGCATGTAAGGGTGAAAGGGCTTCCTAGGTCTGAATGAGCAATTTCTAAAAACATCTATTTTTTATTTTTCCCCGAACAAAAGCAGTTGGCCCTCTTTGATATCGATGCTAAATTTTAAGAGGGCTGGAGAACATAATACGCTCTCGGAATGAGACATAACTTTAATATTTGTTCCTACTGAATCCCGCAAATTTGGGTCAACTTCCATCAAGCCTCAAGGGCTTACACCAGTTTCCCGGCATGGTATTGGGCGGACGAGAGTACTTGACTCTCTTGGATGGGACACCAGTTCATCGCAGGTTTACTCCCCAGCCAAAACTGCTCTAATTTTCTTTATACAGCTGAGTGAACTAGAGCATCCCCAGAAATAATTTTCTGAGTATTTTGTCAGGAAAATATTGTGGTTTGCCAAAAAACTTGTTTGCCCTGTTTATTTGAAAGAAATTAGCAGTATCATTCTACAGTAAAACTTTTTTAATTAATCAGAGCTGATCGGCACTGATAGGATATACGAAAAATTGGCCCCTTTATATTAAGTTAGCTTCTTCTATTTAGCAGTCTGCTTCGACACACCACACTGGTTGTGTTGAATTGTGAACATTGTAGTACGGAAACGTAGGCTTCTCAGTGATGTGTCTAAGAAGGGAGTGGGGAACTTGTGCTGTAGATGTTCCAACAAAAAATGCCATAGGTCCATCCCCTTCCCAAAAAATATATATAAAAAATGTCAAAGCCATAAATTAATTCAAGTGAAATATCAAATGATTCATATAAAACAGAGATGTTGACATTGTTTAGTCGTATCGGCTAAATTATTGTTTATTTTCGACCTAAGCTCTTCCATTTTGCACCAAATATCTGCAATTTTGGACAAGACTGGACTGAAATTAGATTTTTTATCTTAAATTTTTCACCTAAATTATAAACCTTCAGACTTTTGAATTTGGCCAATTTTGGGGAATTTTCCTTTAATTTCGAAAAATTTGTCTTTAACTGTTTAATTTCGTGAAATTTTCATTAATTTTCTTTAAATTTTGTGAAATTTTTGTCATTTCTCTTTAACTTTTGGGAAATGTTCTTCACTTTTCGAGAAATGTTGCAAAATTTACTAACATTTCTATCAATTATATTTTACCTCCCAACTGTTAAGAAAGCATGCAACCATAAAGGTGAAATCCTCTCAGGGAGCAGTATCCCCTGTCCCTACGCTCCTGGAATGTACCGCTGTAGAAACTGATGGGACAATTGTAGATTGTTGTTGGGTAAGATGTCAGCTCCCCCCAGTCAGCCAGCTGTCGAATCGATATGCTGACATCAAGCGCAGAGGTTGCCTTCTGCATCACACCACTTCCCCACCCGACCGTTGCCCACTGAAAACAAGTCAAATGTGACTTACGTGTGCTTTCCCTGACGTGTATAAAAGAGTAAAATAGGGCATAGAAATTGTTGCTCTGTAAACAACGACTGTACGAAGCTATATGGGTCTGTTACAAGAGTAACTACTCATCACTTATGTGATGGAGGGGACTTCCTGATGACACCCATACAGTAACCAATTTAAGCATAGGTAATCTCACAATTTGCCAATATCCCCCCCATATAAACTGTGCATGCATTTTAAACGAAATTTGATTCCACAGTAGTAACTCTTCCCCATATTCGGCTGTAAGACTCGGAGATTTTATTTCGGATGGCAAAATGCCTTTTGCCCCTGTCTGAACAGTGGTATATCCAGCCTGCAAAAAGTGAGGGGGTCCTATTAGAGCTGTGACCGTTTAGCGTGTACGCGCTACACGCTCGCAAATCCTTGTAAACGTTTACTAAATACTTTATTGCGAGTAATCGTTTTTCATAGTCAGTCTTGCCATTGAAAATCAATATGATCATTCATGATTAAAATCACACACAAACATTCGGCTGACAAAATTCCAATCAATGACTTTTTACAAACTGTAAACCCGATTAGCATGATCCTTTTTAACTGTGCAAATCACAAATGCGCAGTAATCACCAATGGATTGGGATATTATGCACTTTGATTTCGCCGAAAACTGAGTAGGCTAACTTGTCAAATGCACCGCGAATGTGCAGCAGTAAACAGTGAAACTAACTATAGGCCTAATGTTAGGCCATAAGGCTCTTACGCAATCAAGGCCCGTTTTACAAGCTGTTAAATTTCGACCAAAAAACACTCGAATCGTGACAATCAGTACATTTACATGTAAATATTACCAGATGAGTCAAACTAAATTTTGCAAGAAAGAAAAAATATTGCAAAATAAACGAACAGAAAAAGGTTTTAACAGAGCTGAAATCCTGCACGCGTCGCAAAGATGGCGGCCATTTTTTCGAGAGGACTGATATTTCAAAACTTCCTAGTGGTGGTGGCGTAGTTTTGAAATGTTTTACGGCGAGGTAAATCATAGGCCCAGTATGCAAGATTTTCACCGAAAAACATTGAAAGCCGTAGCGAATAGGACAAAAAAGTTACGCGATGTTGAGTTTATCAAATGACATTGAAAGGAAGTTATCAGTTCTTTCTTAACTGAATTTCCATGCATATTTTCCATAAAAATGATGATTTATACTGTAGAAGTAAACTTTTTACGATTTGGAAAGCAAAACTCAGTGTCTATTTGGGCAATGGAGTCGGTACTTCTGCCATACTGGTTGCGCGATCTTTTTTACTTCGCCTTGTAATTTTGGTGTATTTCCGAAAATTACGGTACTAAACGTGTGTACACGATACATGCCAGCTTTTTTTGGCGTGTACACGTTTACTAAAATCCCTAAACGTTCACAGTTCTAGGTCCTATGGACCACTCTCAAAACGGAAGTGTTCAAACTTAGCACACTTCTGAGGGCAATTTTGTTTTTGAGAAGCCCTCCAAACATAAACAACAACGATTATCCTAGTTTTTTGAAAATTCCCGTAGAATAAGTATGTATGGAGGGAACTTTTAGGGAGGTTGAAAATGGGGATAATTATATGTTTACACACCTTCCGTTTAGGGATACACCTGCAATTGGGGATGTCCCCAATTACAAAAAGCTTCCTCCCCACTTCCCGCGTTTGATGTCAAACGCTGGTATATATTATGGGTATTATAACATACCTACAAAGCCAAATCTGGTACCCTCAATTACATGGTAGAAAACGTATCACATCACAAATTTGAATTGTATAGGGTCATCAATAATGTTGCGCAAGTATAATTTTACACCTTCCAAATGGTTATACACCTGGGACTGGATTTTTCACAATGGAACTGAAAATATTTATTTATTCCTATTTTCATATGGTGTAGTTTAACTACATGTGTAAAAGTGTGTATCCCTACTTCTAATGTAGGCTTTTATAACAAGAAGGAATGGGAATTGACATTAGCTCACGGTGGATATAGCATCCACACATATATTGTAAAAATTCTGCAATCGCTTTTTGCTGAAGTCCTTTTAATTAAGATGTCTCCAGCTTCCTAGTCTCATGCATTTCCCCAATCTCCGCCTTTGGCGGGGGAAGGGGGGGGGGGAAGTCCGGACCTCATACATCCCGTGGCTACGCAACTGCTAGCGAGCCATCCATGGATGCACTTCCTTGGTCATACAACGATCTAATGAAAATTTAACGCACCATTATAATCCACATTGAATAGTCGAGAAGATTATAGTTGGACCAGTCAATATTCCATGCATCCCCGGTATTTTTGTGAATGTGGCGCAAGAGAAGAAAGCTGTTGACCACATTAGGAAGCCAGCTGCAGTGAGGAAGAAAGATATGGTGACAGTGATTGACGATACCGGATAGATGACTTATTTTGTAAACTGTGTACAGTGTTCGATTTATTACATGCAACGACGCCCCAAGAGCTGATTGTTACGCCCACTGACAGTGAAAAATAATTAGCTTGCTAATTTCGTCCGTGTCTCAAAATTTGGATAAAAGATACACGAGACTCCTTCAGCACGCGAATAGGGCAAGGGAGTAAAGTCAAGTTTAAGGGCAATGACACTGTTCATTAAGAATTATTCATAGCAAAATAGATTTTAGCAAAGAGCTTCCGCACAAGAAGCTCTTTGATTTTAGGGTGTTATTTAAAAACATTTCTATAGCCACATGGTCCGTTACTCATTAACCAACGGCATCGGAATGGGTGCACGGGGGCATATGCCCTACCAATAATTTGGTCGATCACAATCAGAAATGTTGAAAAGTTTTGTTGACTTTTTCATTTGTATAACTTTGATCTCGCTGTTGACAGGTTGATGAAAAAATTGACCAACAAAACCTTATTATTTTATTTCGATATACCTGATATTCTGTACAACCATGGAGTGTCAAAAAGTCTTTTTTAACTCCATGTTATAAGTAAAGTGGTTTGATGGGTGCTCTATTTCTGAAGGGAAATTGAATTGGAAATCCAATTTGGATTGGGTCGAAAATTCGGAGCTATTTAGATACATTTGGGGTTCGAGGGATAGAATTAAAAGAGAACAAATACCTCAAAACAACCAACAAATAGTCCCAATTATTTCAAAGCGGTTAAATTGGGGTGGATACAAAGAATCAATATTTTCAAAAACAACAATTCTAATTAAGATAACATTTGGTTTTCGAAACGTTTGTGCACTTTACATAGCTTGTTTGAACTCGGTCATATAGGGTATTCCGGATTTTGCCATAAGTATTCCCAACATGTTTTGAACAGTTGGACTGAAATCCTCATATTCATCCTAAGTCAGATTGATTCAGTGCAAGAGTTCGTGATGCAAAAAATTTGGTACAATGATCTTTTTCTTGTAGATAACCGTCTTGTACAATTGTATTCTATATAAACATGTATATGATATGTTGGCATCTGCTGTGTTAATGACCTAATAGAGAAAGATCAAATTTTTCATACCAATGAGGATTTCTGTGCAAAATATGGTGTACTTAATGAATTTTTATCATATTTTGGATTGTTAAACTGTATTCGTAAAGTTGCAAGGTCACATTTTCCAGTTCATTGTCAACTTATGTATGCAACTTATTTTCCAACCCCACTAAGGGCATAACTTTAGGTGGGGTAAGGGGGGGGGGGGTTGTTACACCCCTAGACAATTCTTTTGATAGAGCAATTCCCAAAGTCTTTTTTTTAACATACTAAGTGGAGGGCATTTGCACCCATTCCCTTTTATTGCTCCCCAGTGATGAGCTGTTTGACCCTAGAAAAATATCCCTATATATGAAATGAATATATTAAGATAGTAATAAATTAAGTCGGACACCATGTTGGGATCTTTTCCTCCCAAAATTTTCAATTTTCGGGAAATCTCAAGTTCAATTTTCGTAACATTACCTTAATTTTCGTAACATTACCTTAATTTTTGTAACATTACCTGACCCTTAATTTTTATAAAATTTCCTTTGATTTTCGTAAAACTTCCTTAAGTTCATTTTTCGTAAAATTTGTTCAATTTTGGAGCAATTTTTTTCATTTTCGGAAAAATTTCTTAAATATTTGAAAAGTTATCTTCCATTTTCGGAAAAATTCCTTCAATTTTCGTACAAATTTTCTTCATTTTTATAAAATTTTCTACAATTCTCTTCATTTCAATAAATTTTCTTCAATTTTTAAGAAGCTGTCTTAAATTTTCAAAAGATTTCTTCAATTTTCTTAAACTTTCCTTCATTTTTGTAAAATTTGCTTCGATTTCGTGCAATTTCATTTTTGTGAAATTCTCGTTAAATTTACTGGCAATTTCCGAGTCCTTTCTTCCTCGGAAAAACTTTTTTAAAATTTGAGAAGTTGTCTTCAATTTTCGGGAAATTACCCTTCATTTCCGTAAATTTTCTTTCATTTTTGTAAAAATTATTTAAATTTGTGTGTACTTTCGTTCGTTTTGGGGAATTTTTTTCATTTTTTGAGAAGTTGTCTTCAATTTTTAGGAAATTTCCTTCAATTTTTGTAAAATTTCCTTCAGTTTTGTCAAATTTGCTTCAATTTTCGTAAATTTTATGTCATTTTCATAAAATTTGTTTCAATTTTGGTGCAAATTCCTTCATTTTCCTGATTTTTTTTCTCCAATTTTTGAGAAGTTGTTTTCAATTTTCAGGAAAATTCGCTTCAATTTTTGGTCAACATTTTTTTCATTTTTAGGGAAATTTCTTCAATTTGAGAGAAGTTTCTTCGTTTCGGAAAATGTGGCCAAATTTGACCAAAATGTTCTATAAATTTACGTACACCACCCTACCCCCCCCCCCCGACCCCACCCCCTTCCCCCTCCTCCATCTACCTCTGGCTGCAAAGTGCTTGTAAATGTAAAAAAATGTAACATTCAAATAATGCACAGTTTCGATCAATTGTGTGGAGAAAAGATATCCCTTCTGCATGTTTTGTCCTCCACTCCAGATTTCTTTAAAAAAGCTATGGCAATTCCAATTTTGACTATTTCTCCGGGCAAAAATAATGGCCTAGTATTGAAACAGAATTCTAGGAAAATTAATATGGTTATACCTTTATGTTAAATTTGAAAATGTTTTGGATTACCATTGGCCTTACGAAGTCGGGGAAGGACGGCCGGATATCCATCTTAGCCAGGCAAAATTATGAAGAAAATTTGCTGAAAATTGCCCGAAAATGAAGGAAATGTTCCGAATTTAATAAAAAAAAAAAAAAAATTGTCTTCTTATCACCATTTAAATTTTCCAAAACTTATGAGTTATCCTTGTTTTAGTTTATCAGTTCTACAATCTTGGACAAAATTCCTTAAGACACTTAATATTCAATGGTATTTTCTGTTAAAATGTTCAAGTAAATCTGTTGTCAAAATTGCTTCTTTATTTTTCGTATAGGATATAACCATTGGGTTATTGTAGACCATGGGGAATGTTTACTAATAGATGGCTTTAAAGAGCATGATTTTTAATGCATATTCACCTCTTTGCCTTCCTCCACATCGCCAAGCATCCTCTTCCCTCCCCCACTTCTCCCATCATCAATGTTGGCATATATAAATAGTTGACTTAAACTACCATTCATTCAAAAGAAGGTAATGTAGAAAAATTATGGTCCAACATTGAAAGGGGGCGGGGGGGGGGGTATCTTATTGATTGTATATTTCGATTTTTTTAAATAGTAAGTGAGTGTCTCAAGTATTTTGTCCAAGATTGTCTGAGACTGGAAAGCGGAAGTAAAAGTACAAGTCGCTGGATTTTTTTTTTTTTGGCACCTTTTGATAATTTCTTGCTCTGTTTAATTTAATGTTTAAAATATCCAATCTCAAGATCTTATTCTGAATAGTTACTAGAATTTAAGGAATTTAACAAAACATTTGAACTGTTGAAAGCCATGGACAATATGTTGAATAGTTTCCTCACTATTCAACTTATCAAAAAGTTACTCAAAAAGTTCGAACTTTTGGAGGATTATTATCAACAAAGGCTTTCCATGCCTCTTTAACACTCGGATGATGTCCAAGAAAGCAGAACAGTCACTTCTTGAGTGGAAACCTGATCCATGTCAAGTTTGTTTTACGAAATAAATCAAATTTTCTGTCATACAGATGCACCAACCAATGATGCCTGTGATGTAGACAAAGCCAACTTCTACGATCAACTGCAAGCTGCAATTGATGGGAGTACTGAAACATGATGTGCTGATATTGATGGGGGACCTCAACGCCAAAGTAGATCATAACAAGGAGGGTTATATGAGAATGTTATTGGCTGATTAGTAGGTATGGAACCGGTGAGAGGAATGCTAATGGTGAGAAGCTTCTGGACTTATAATATGGTAATAACTGGTACAATTTCCCCACATAAGCAAATACACAATCAAACCCTGGACTTCCCCTGGAGGGAGGACAATGAATCAAAGTGAGCATGTGATGGTAACAAAACAGCACATGACATCTGTATTAAACACCCGAGCCATGAGAGGTGCTGACATCGCTAGTGACCATCATTTGGTGCGCGCAATTAAGACTGAAGCTAAAGAGAAAACAGAAGACAAAAGTAAATAGGATGAAGTACGATACTATCAAGCTACAACAGCCAGCATTTAGAGCTTAGTTTTCTGTCAAGTTAAGAAATAGATATGATGTCCTACTACTGTACAAGATTACAATGATGAGACAGGTGATGACGTTGTAGAGAGTAAGTGGCAAAACATCGAGAAAGCATACAATGAGACAGCGAAAGAGATTTTAGGGATACAAGAAGAGAGGCCAAAAACCATGGATCAGTAAAGAATCTTAAAAGTTGGTTGAGGACAGATAAAGGCAGAAGAGTAATATTGAACAGGCCAAGTCAGATAGAATTAGAGGCAAGTTAAGAGCTGACTATTGCGAAAAAGATAAAGAAGTCAAGAGAAACTTTAGGAAGGACAAAAGAAAGTGGGTTGATGACATGGCTACTTTTGCTGGAAAGGCAGCGGGTAGTGGTAGAATGAAAGAGCTTTATGACATTACCTATTATATAACGAAAGAGGCAGAACAAGAAATGCAGTATACAGGTATAAGAAACAAATCTGGAAGACTATTGAAGAATATCTCTCTCTATAGAGCAGTTTAAAGGTGTTTTAAACAGAACAATACCTATTATTAATCCAGTAACAGATGTCACTTGTGATCCTGTAGAAATCAACACTAGTCATATTACTAGATTCAAAATAAACTGAGGATGCAATGAAGAAGTTAAAGAATAACAAGGCTGTCGATAAGGATAATATTACAACAGAACTGCTGAAAGCAGATACCCATATTACGGAAGAATGGCTTGAGGATTTATTCAGGGCAATATCGGACACAGAAATAATACCAAAATCTTGGAAACAGGGGCTGATTGTGCAAGTTCTAAAGAATGGTGATATTACCAACTGTGACAATTGGAGAGGTATTACCTTAACATCAGTGCCTAGAAAAGTGCTGGGAGAGTTTTGATCGATAGAATCAGACAGCAAGCTGAGAGTTGAACAAGCAGGGTTCACATGGTTCAGAAGAGGAAGGAACACCACCGAACAAATATTTATACTTCGCAACATATCAGAACAGGTCGTCGATTGGCAATCAACCCCTTTATATTACCTTTGTTGACTTCGAAAAAGCGTTCGACCCTGTACACAAGGAGAGCCTGTGGAAAATAATGGCAGCTTATGGTATACCACAGAAAATCATCACAATTAATGGTTAAAATACTTTAGGAAAGTAATTAATGTGCTGTAAAAGATGAAGTGGTGGTGTCAGAATGGTTTCAAGTTAGGACGAGAGTCAAACAAGGCGATGTAATGTCTGGTTTTATTTTCTAATGATAGTGTACTGGGTGATGCGTAAGACAACTGAAGCCAATAGTTATGGAATAAGATGGAGGTTTATGTCAAGGTTAGGAGACCTTGATTTTGCAGATAACATCGTTCCGACCTCCTCATCTATCCATATATGCAAACAAAACTAACCAGGCTGAACCAATATACTCTTACAAAATTGGGTTAAGAATAAATAAAAATAAGACTGAACTCATGGAGTGTGACAAAGTGCAAATTAATAATATACATCTAAAAGAGTACCTGTAAACATACAAGGTGGTGGTGGAGAAGGTATTGTTCACATAATTTCTAAAGCAAGTACATCTTTCACTAAATAAAAGAAGATATGGAGCTCCTATATATATATTCAGTCAAAACAAATATTGGATTGTTTAACTCTATTGTTAAGTCACTTATCTTATACGGTAGACTGATGGGACTAACAATACGAAATTGGATACCTTCATGTTTAAATGCATGAGAAGAATTTTGAAGATCAGAAGGCCATATGTTGTTTAAAATGATAAATTATTGAGATTTAATAAGCAAAGGAGGATTAGTAACGAAGTCAAAATGAGAAGATGGAGGTGTATTGGGCATGTATTAAGAATGAAAGAGGACAGCCACTGCATAACAGCATTTACATGGAAGCCAGAAGGAAGAAGGACGCCCAAGAACGACATGGAGAAGAACGGTAGTGAAAGAAAGAGAGGAGGTATAGGGTGAAATTCTTGGAACAAAGCCGGACACGTTGCCAGAGACAGTGTACATTGGAGAGAGTACACTGCAGCCTAATATTCTATAGCATAAAGTCATTTGGCTTGTGTCATGACCTCTTTAAGGCTCAAAGCCGAACGATGTTCTTAACTCTTGCCCTAGTCATTGTATTAGTTTAAGCCCGTTAAAGGAATATTAAGTTAACTTGGGTTTTCCTAGAGCATCCCTCAATATGGTGCCCTCGCTTTTGGTCCATAAAACATGGACTGACAACGGCGCCGGAAGATTTTTAAAAGTGCGGGGCCAATGTTGTCATTGTGCTGGAAATTAAATTGGGTTTGCCAGAAAATGCGAGGATAGAGGGATTTCATCATGTAACTCTGACTCAACTGGACTCCATTTTGCAGGGAAGCGGCATCGTTGCGTTTCACGCGTCTTTCATACAGCTCAGTCACATCAAAGGTACAACAAACATACTACATGCTAACCTACCAGTACCAGTTCGTTTGTTCGCTTCTGATTTTACTTTACATTTTCCTTAAGTTTTATATTTTCACCGGGTATACAAAGAGTAACTTTAACGTTAACACCAGCTGATCAGACAAAGCCTGATATTAAGTGCTCGCTGCAAATTCTAGTGTGAACAGTATGTTGAAGCCGTTGCGTCGTACAGCAGAAACCTACTTCGAACGTCGATCAAGATCAGATAGAAGCCGAGAAAATATCTTTTTATTCTCCCGCACACATCTCTATTAGTGCAACCAACGACACAGCAAGATTCCGCCATAATTATCTTATATAACAACATGCAAACGTATGTAAGTCTAATTAAGTGTACAACAGACGACATTGGTTTTTTATCCGACAAAATGGCGAAGTAAGCAAAGTCATGTGACGTCAGCTGAAACACCCTCATAGGGGGACCAAAAGTGGAATTCATAAAAAAGTGAGGAGGGCCGTGTCCCGTTGGCTGTGCTTTTTGCGCCACTGGATTGTGAATAGGTTTAAGTTCATGAAAGTTTTACCTTCATGAAAGTAAATTAGTAATATAGAGGTAGAGAGGTAAAGGAATCCGCAAAGAAAATCTAAAATTGCTTACCAAACCGTGAATACAATAACAATCTTGAAGAATCTCCGTCGTATCTTTTCCTCTATCTGTCTTTCCTTGTCAGTATACTGCCCGTTGCGTTTGAGTAATGGGATTACTGAAAAAAGTGACAAAATATTTATCATTATTATTTTTTGAACACAAATCTTGTCATCAATTCTGTCTTCATCCAAAATTCAGAGTACTATTCTTTTCTAAATATGCATATGTGCATGCAATACATATAGGCCTACCTTGCATATACCATATACAGATATGTAGCGATCACAAGTAAAGAAGTTAGACTAAATCTTATCAGGAACTGCCATTAACTTCCCTGATCTAATCCAGTTATCTCAATCTTTGTATTTGTGCGTCATCTAATATGAAAGGAGATAATAAACAAGAGAAAGGAACACAATTATGGAAAAGGCATTACAAAATCTTAATCCATTAAGAAGATAAATAATTTCAGTTTAAGGGCCTAGACCTCAACAACTTTCGACTCATGTGGGTGCGCATCCGCATTCTTCCCTTGTTACATTTTACAACGAAATTAGCTATAATGTAATATACAAATCACAAATGGCTTCGTCCCTTTATAGTTTTGACTGCTTGACATCTCATCCCCACATTCCTAAAGGCCTTTGTGTATATCATTTTTATATATTTTATAAGATTTTATCTTATAATCTTTAATGACAGGAAAGTATATCAATGGGGAGTAAAGGAACTATACCTATTCATGCAAAAAATACATTTTCAATTATTAATAATATAGCTACACTTATTTTAAATCAAAATACATAACACATTGTAAAATAGTGAGGATGTAACGTTAGTCTTCTAAACCAGTCTACAAAAATTTTACAACAATTTACAATATTTTTTAACATTCATCAGCACTTGTGAAATACTCAATTGCCAACTGATTTTGATTAATTTTTGCTACTGTCGAATAAATGAGCTATTTAGGTATACGATATGTAATAGCTTTATGCATGTCATAGGTGATAGAAGCACAAGTATATAATCTATCATATATCTGTGGATAGACGGGATACGACCCATGCCGAAACTGAAGCTCTTGATAAACGTGCATGTCTCATACATTTTATGAAGAGAAAAAATGAATCTATTAAAAACGTTCATCTTGACCAAACAGATGGGAAGGAACCTTTTTCTAGGAGATTTCATTTTGACTTCAAATGTGTAGAATGAATTCATTAGCCACGAAGGCTAACATTTTATGCATTGTGTTGTTACCATTTTATGCATTACGTCATTCACTTCACCGTTAGCAGCGGTGCACTGGCGTGGGAAGATATATGACATTGTTATATTGGTCGAAATATATCATATATGTGTGTATATATATATATATATATATATATATATATATATATATATATATATATATATATATATATATATATATATATATATATATATATATATAAATATATATATATATATATATATATATATATATATATATATATATATATATATATATATATACATATATACACATATATGATATATATATGTATATATACATACATACATGTATACATACATATATATATATATATATATATATATATATATATATATATATATATATGTTTTATATATATATGTATATATATATATATTTATATATATATGTATATATATATATATATATATATATATATATATATATATATATATATATATATATATATATATATATATATATATATATATATATATATATATATATATATATATATATATATATATATATATATATATATATATATATATATATATATATATATATCTATTTCCACCCATTTTATGGCTCACTTACCATGTCTCATAATATACCAATATATCACAGGGTTACATATCAGCACGATGACCAACGGAATGTATGTTGATAAGTACAGAGGGATGAGAGAAGTGTGGTTTTTCATATTGCAAGTTAATCTGTAAATTGACATAAAATAAAGCGGTAAATACGCATGCCTCTACACTGACATTTCGATTAAACTTCTTTCATTAACTGTAATACTATCTTATGATCTAAGCTTTTCTAATCAATCATTTCCATACTGTGGCGTCGCCAGAGATTTTCGCTTGGGGGGGAGGCACAGCAGTTCAGAGGAGAAAAATGCCGCCTTTCGGCAGCACTGCCTACTAACTGTGGTGTAGCGGTTATCATACCTGTCTACAGACCACGAGGCCCTGGGTTCAAGCCTGGGTTGGGTAGACACGCCAGTGCACCACAACTGGTTATCAAAGGCCGTGGACATTGACTTGGTTGTCGATGTTATGTCTGTCCGTATGTCGTACCTGTGTTCTCGTCCGGGTCGTATTAAGCGTTTCGTGATAGCATTGTTACTATCATAACCGAATACGCAGGTGACGAACCCGTCATTGTAACTGTGTGTTCACTCGTCGTCGTTGCAGCACTGCGCACGCAAAGCGTGCGCGTACCGGCGTAGATCCAGGGATCCGCTTAAGGGCCCCTGGTGGGATTCAGGGGGAAGTCTTGGTAGGAGTCCAGCCGGAAGCTCTGCAGATTTCTTGTTTTTAATGACCCAAAATGGCTTAAAATCAAACACAGAAAGTCCAAAATCAAATTGAAGAAAGAAAAAAAACTTTAGATTCAAACACTAAATCAACTCAGAAAAAAAAATTGGTTACCAATTCTAATCGGGCAGTAAAGCAATTTCCCTTAAAAATTGAGATAATTCGCTCTTCCTTTTCGCCCCCTCAAAAAAAAGAAGAAGAAGAAGAAAGAAAGTGGGATCCAGAAGCGAAGCCCCAGAAGCTCTGCAGATGTTTTGTTTTTGATGCTCCAAAATGAATTCAAATCAAATTAGAGAAATTCAAAACTTAAATTGATGACAAGAAGAAAACTTAGATTCTATCAACTCAGATAAGCATTTGGGTTACCATTTCTAAACCAGTAAACATGCAGTCAGAAAATAATTTCACTTGAAAGCTGGGACAATTCAGGCAATAATCCAGAGGTCCCGGGGCGAAGCTACGAAAGTTTTGAAGATTTCATGGTTTGATAACCCAAAATGACTGCAAAATCTTTTCAAACACTGACAAAAATTCCCAAAAAATTGGCCAAACAATTCGCGAGAATTTCTCAAAAATCAAATATCCTGCCGAAAAATCAATAAAATTTCCCGAAAAAACAAAATTTTCCAAAAATCGACAAAAATTGCCGGAAATTAGGAAAAGCTCCCAAAAATTGAAGCAATTTTGTCAAAAATTTGGCCAAAAAATGCGCGAAATCGAAAAACCTGCCCAAAAATTAAACAAATACCCGGAAATAGAGGCTATTTCCCCTCCCCTTCCAAAAACCATGGTGAAGATATTACTCTATATTATTAAATAAGTGTTTATTCACAGATTCTTTGTGATTTTTCCTTCATTATAGGTTTTTGAGTCGTGCAATAAGTTACCGCCCCCCGAGTAAAGATTGTCCCGTACGGCCATGCATGGAAGCCACCATTTTGTGATATTTCCCATGATCCTTTCTTATCCTAACGTTAAAGCCTTGTTACACAGGCCCGTATAATCAGGATTTTAAAAAAGGGGGCTCGTTTTTGTATGTAGGGCAACAGACCTTAAAATTCCGGGTGCTTATTATATTTTTAAGATTTCACGCTCGGACGAACCACCTGGCTACGGGCCTGGGTAGCTGGCCACTCTTATCTCCCAATAAGTGTTGAGTCGTATTACTTGCTGAGAAACAATTTGATGACAATGCACATGGACACGAATGTGGTAAAACCGAAGAGAAATGGCATTTTGATTGTATATTCATCTCCATTCTAGCTCAATAATACAATATGCCTTACATTGACATGGAATAATGATTTTCTCCCACTTTCCACATAAAATGTTGTACAAGAGACATATTTTGTCTGATCTATAAGCCTTTGGTCCCCTCCTCCCCATGAGACAAAACTGCTCCTCTTGTCCCTTGGTATGAAATTACATTGCCTTCAAACGATTTTCACTTACATGCAACAGTACAAGTAACAAGAATCTGCATTCAGTCCATGATTACAATATTCAAAGATTAAGTATTTAATGCACGTGGCAGTCTTTTGTCCTGAGTAGAATGACCCGACTTTAGGTGTCCTGAGTAGAATGACCCGATTTTAGGTGTCCTGAGTAGAATGACCCGACGTTAGGTGTCCTGAGTAGAATGACCCGACTTTAGAAGGGACATTCGCGGGTGCAAAATCCTTTAAATTGCTTAAAAAATTCATTTATAAAATTTCTATGGAGTATTTGCATTGCTATGACCAGATGACCCGTGCATTAAAGTCACGTAATACACAAGCTTCAGTATTTGGATTAGTCCATTTTTACAACAAGTGAATTTCTTAACAAAGCGAAAAAATGTATGCAAACTTTTAACGTTTTTCATTCTTTTTTATGCAGTTTAAATAACTCAAGACGGAAATTTAATAAAAAGATTGATGTTTTGACATCGTGTTTATATGCGTATCCAACGCACGGTTCGCGATTTGTTTTTCCTTTAGGCTAGATAAACATTGACAAATTTATTGACCAATCAGGTGCGCATATAGAAAGTGGAAAACATGATTATTCATATTTATTTGGTGTACGAATATAAATATTCATATTTCAGTAAAGACGAATTACACAACGCGTACGATTATCCGACCACCTTCGTTCTCAAAGAGCATTGGAGACGGCGGCGCCGAGAAATCTGTCTAGGGTTTCGTTAGTTTGTGTAATGCTAGTGAAATAACATCCCCCTGTGTATGTCCTACATGTTACGCACTACATGCAATATAATACAGCATAACAGTCATGTCATGGCGTATACTGCGGTCAGATGTTTATCTGACTAGTGTAATGCATGACAACTGTTTTGCTAACCAAAATTTATAGTCAAAAGTGGTTTACCCCCTCTATTTTATAGTTATCTTTCAATTCAATTTACCCCCTCTATTGAGAGAGACAAAATGGCACTGTATTAGTGCATGCTTACCAGAATTTCTGTTTCAAAATCTGTTTAATCAACTGAAAATATCCATAAGTTTTTGTTCAAACCTGCAGAATAAGTAAGTTAAACATTGATATTCTTTACAGTCAAACTCTTATGAATTCATATAAACTCTAAAGAGAGATATTTCAAAGAACAATTGAATTGAGATCCAAACCAAGAACAGTGTTGTAGAGAAAGCACATTTTAAATGGAGATTCACTGATTGTTTGATCATTACATACACGTTAATGTTCTATATGCATGTATCTGTTAACAACATTGTACAGTCTTAGGTGTCAGTCTGTAATTCATGTATGTTTATTTAATCCACATTTCATGACTAACTTTGTTTACATGTATTATCTAATTCATCTTGGATGTTTGCATGTTTTACGTTACAACATGTACTAACCTGAAAAAATATGATGTTGATAAGTTTGACATGTTGAATAATCATGTATTCTCATCTATACTCTATTTCAGATTAAATGAAAAGGAACAAGATTAAAAGAAAGAACTGCATACAATTTAATGTAGGTTTGGCGTATTTAATGAACTCTGAACTTAACGATCCAACAATTTAATTTATTCTGCTAACCAGGGATCAACCGTAACAGCAGTATGACCGAAGAAGAATTGACCTCCCTTAAGAATAAGAGAAGGTCAGCTAAGGGAAAGCTAACCAGGTGTGATAAAGCTGTCCGATACTTACTTGAGGAAAAACGTTCAGCTGGAGAAATACAGGAGGCCTTCAGTCAGTATCAAATTGCGTATGATGATGTGTGCAAAAAGCATGAGAATTACACAGATCTAATTAAAACTGATGAAGATTTTGAAAAGGAAGAAAGCTGGATAGATGACTGTCAGCAGTTGTTTTTGAAGTTAAAGGTTAAAGTTACTGATCATGTTAAAGGAGATGAAAACCAAGAGGAAAAGTTACAGGAGAATAATAAAAATGATGGTGAGAAAAAAGATGAGAGTAGGGAAAGTAATATCATCGAGCAGGAGGCCCAAAATACTGCGGAAGAAAGGCTCAAAGATCACGAAGAGCATTATGATATTGAAAGGAAAGGAAAACCAGACAAATTTTACATGGAGAGACCCAAGCTTCCAAAGTTTAATGGGGATATTCGAGATTATCATATATTCAAGTCAGATTTTAAACACATGGTATCAGAAAGCCACAGTAAGAGAGATGCAATAACTTTGTTAAGGACATGTCTCGTTGGCAAACCGTATGAGATGATTCGTGGCATCGGGGCTGACTATGACGCGGCGTGGGAATATCTGGACTCGGTGTATGGCGACCCAAGGTTTATTGCTGATGCTATAGTGAATGATGTAAACAGATTCCGACCCTTAAAGGAAAACGAGGACACAAGATTTTGTGAGTTTGTACACCTCATAAGGAGAAGCTTCAATACTTTGAAGGAAGTGGATAGACCACACGATATGGATAACAGTCAAATACTGGCTTTAATTGAACGGAAACTGCACATCGATGACAGAAAGGTTTGGTTCAGGTTCTTGGAAAGAGAGTCAGAACAAGCAAGCATGTCAGTATTAATAGACTGGCTGACAAGTGAAATGAAATCAAGAATGAGGGCAGCGGCTCCAGTCCGAAGTGAGGGATTCAGAGCAGTATCATCAGTGCACGTTGTAACGACTGAAAACAACAATTTTCAGAAATGTTGGATTTGCAAATCTTCAACCCATTGGATAGACCAGTGCCGCACCCTCATAGCGATGCATCCATCTCAGAGAATCAAGCACATAAAGGAAAACCATGGTTGTTTCAGCTGTTTGAAAAAGGCAGGCAGGAACCATCAGATGTCCACATGTAAACGGAGGAGAAGGTGTTCGGAGCTTGTGAATGGTACACAATGTGGTCAATTTCATCATACATTGTTGCATTTGCCGTCAATTGTCCATGGCAGCATTGGAGTGGCTACAAACACGACTAATGAGGCATTACTGCCTATCATAGAAGTTCAGTTGGCAGGTCCGAAAGGAAATGCTTTCAAGGGTAATGTCCTGTTAGACTCCGGTGCTCAAATTAGCCTTATCAGATCATCTGTGGCAGAAAAGTTGAACTTGAAGGGAAAAGATACAAATATAGTGATAACCAAGATTGGTGGTGAACAGGAAGAAATTCAAACCAAACAGTATAAAGTCAAAATCCGACCAACGACGTCAAACAAACGTTTCACAGTTACAGCGATAGGCTTGCCCTGCATTAGTGAAGCTACCCTGAAGTTCGAATCAGCAACTTGCATCAGTTTGGGTTAAAGCACGATGAAGTCAACAGAGGCAGTGGACCAATAGATTTGCTAATCGGCATAGATCATGCTAACTTACATTGTGGACCCATACGGCAAGTGGGAAATCTTGTAGCTAGGCAGTCTCCACTTGGATGGCTTATTTTCGGTTCTTCGTCCGACCAACATGTCTCAACAAGCACAGTTCTCCATGTGAAATTAACCAGCCCAATCGATCTGGCAGACTTTTGGACTACTGAAAGTATGGGCGTACATCAGGACTCAAACTCCTTCATTCCTAATAGATTATCAAAGATGGAAGAGACGGAAGCAAAGATTATCAGTGACTCTTGCACAAAGGTAGGAAAACAATGGCTTATCCCATATCCGTGGAGGAAAGATGCCAATCAACTCCCAGACAACAGAATTCAAGCAGACAAGTACCTTCATGCGATGGAAAGACGACTTCTTAAGAATCATGAGAATGCCTGTGCATATTCAAAAGAAATGAACGAAATGGTGCAGATGAAGTTTGCACGCAAGTTGTCTGATGAAGAAGTGAGAGACTACTCAGGACCTATTCATTACATACCCCACCACGCTGTGATTAGACCCGAGAAGAAAAGCACACCTGTCAGAATAGTGTTTAACTCTTCCTCGTCGTTCCAGGGTCACTGCTTAAACGATTACTGGCATAAAGGACCATATTTATTGAACAATCTGCTTGGTGTACTTTTAAGGTTTCGGGAACATAAGGTGGCGGCTTGCGGTGACATTTCAAAAATGTACCATCGGATTCTCATTCCAGAGAGAGATCAGCATGTACATCGCTATTTGTGGAGAGATCTTCAAGTAGACAGAAAACCAGATGTCTATATCAAGACTGTCCTCACATTTGGAGACAAACCTGCCCCAGCCATGGCGCAGATTGCCTTACTAAAGACAGCAGCTGAAGGAGCTTCAAAATATCCAGGAGCATCAGAGATATTGAAGCACAATACTTACATGGATGACATATGTATGTCGACATCAAGTGTAGAAGAAGCAAGAAAACTCACAAGTAACATTGATGAAGTGCTAAGTGGAGGTGGTTTCAAAGTAAAAGGATGGATTAGCAACAGAGCACTGCATGATAATGAGATCAGCACAAGAGAGGAGACAAAGGTACCGATGAATGACACAGCAACTGAAAAGGTACTAGGATTGGTGTGGAATCACCAGGAAGACACCTTGTCATATGATATGAAACTGAAAATTGGTGTCAGTGAGACCCAAAGATTGACAAAACGCAAGATTCTCAGTCAGGTTGCACAGATCTTTGACCCCATTGGGTTTGCTGCTGCGCTCGTCATCAAAGCAAAAATTGGCCTGCAGAATCTGTGGCTGAAAGGATTAGACTGGGACACTCCAATATCAGAACAAGAGGAAGTGATGTGGAATGATTTCTTTCAAGACATGAAAGGTCTGAACAATTCTACTTTCGAGAGAAGTGTGACCCCACCAGATGCTGTTCAACGGCCAGTATTATGCATTTTCTGTGACGCCTCAGAACATGCATTTGGAGCATGTGCATACTTGAGATGGCAGACTAGTGATGGTTTTAAAGTGCGCTTCCTTGCAGCAAAGTCAAGAGTTGCTCCACTTAAGCGACTCACGATTCCGCGACTAGAGCTTCAGGCAGCAGTATTGGCAGCAAGATTGAACAATACAATCAGACACGAATTAAGCTTGGACATAGATAAATCTATTTTCTTCACCGACAGTACAATAACCCTGGCCTGGATAAGAGGTAATTCGCGAGGGTTCAAACCATTTGTCTCAGCCAGAGTAAGCGCAATCCAAAGTTTGACTGAAGTTTCGGATTGGCATCACATACCAGGAGAGCTGAATGTTGCCGACGACGTTTCAAGAGGAATTTCATGTGACAAATTGGCAGGACGCTGGAAACAAGGACCAGATTTCTTGACAAATCCTGAAGAAGAATGGCCAATCTCAACTACTGTATCAAATTCTGCTACTGACCAAGACGAAATCAACTTTGAGAAACGCAAAGGTCCACAAGTCTTCCTTCTACAAACCACAGATGCAATTAATTGCAGCAAGTTTTCCAGTTGGAAAAAATTGATAAGAGTTACAGCATACGTGCTCAGATTTGTGGAGATTCTGAACATACGATGTGGAAAGCTGCCGAAAGACCGACAACATAACAAAGGAAAGATACTTACGGCCAGAGAATTAGAAGCTGCAGAGATTCACTGGATAAAGGATGCACAAAGATGCCTGCATGAACCAAATAGCAAAGGGACTTACAAAACCCTCAGCACCTATCTGGACAAAGATGTAATTCGTGTAGGAGGACGAATGAGACGTGACCTGGCCTTATATGAAGTCGTCCATCCATTTCTGCTTCCCCAAAGACATCACATTTCGATGCTAATTACAAGACACTTTCACAATCAAGGTCACAATGGTGTTGCCTACACTACAGCAAGAATAAGAGAAAGATTCTGGATTCTTGGACTCCATAAACTGTCCAAGACAGTGAAATTCCGATGTGTGACCTGCCGAACTATGAATCCTAAACCAGAATATCAAAGAATGGCTGACTTACCACCAGAAAGGCTTGCACCCCACACACCACCTTTCCACTTCACGTCTTGTGATTACTTCGGTCCAATCAAAGTCAAGGTTGGAAGGAACAAAACTGCCAAGCACTACGGGGTAATATTTACATGTTTGAATACGAGAGCTGTCCATCTGGATTTAGCAGTTGACCTGTCGACAATGGAATTTCTCCAAACGCTCAGACGATTCTTTGCGTTGAGAGGACAGCCAGCCCAGATCCTTAGTGACAATGGGACACAATTTGTTGGCGCGGAAACGGAATTACGTGCGATGGTTCAGGGTTGGGATGAAGAAAAGCTGAAGGAATATTGTGCTGACAAAAATTCAGAATGGAAGTTTACTACTCCGTTAGCTCCTCATCAAAATGGCTGTGCAGAAAGCTTGGTGAAAAGTTGCAAAATGGCATTGAAGAAGGTGATTGGAGAACAAGTACTAACCCCTTTGGAACTGCTCACCTGTTTACAAGAAGTTGCCAATCTGGTAAACCAAAGACCGATCGGGAGGATACCCAACGACCCTGATGATGGAAAGTACCTATCCCCCAATGACATGTTGCTTGGAAGGGCTTCAACCAATGTACCTCAAGGACCCTTTCGGGAAACCCGCAATCCCAGTCACCGTGTAGAATTCGTCCAGAAAATCGTTGATTCGTTCTGGAAACGTTGGATAAGAGACACCCTTCCGTTACTAGTTCCAAGAAGAAAGTGGAATGCTGATAGGCGGAATATTCAGGTCAACGACGTTATTATGATGGTCGTATCGAATTCTGTTAGAGGACACTGGACCATTGGAAGAGTTATTCAAGTATTCCCAGGACGAGACGGTAAAGTCCGAAACATCAGAGTAAAGACACCAACCGGGGAGTATTCTAGACCAGTGACCAAGATAGCTGTGATATATCCAACTGAGGAATACGAGAACTGTTAACGGAGCAATGAGGATTACTTCCTCATTGGGGGTGGGGGAGGATGTTTTGCTAACCAAAATTTATAGTCAAAAGTGGTTTACCCCCTCTATTTTATAGTTATCTTTCAATTCAATTTACCCCCTCTATTGAGAGAGACAAAATGGCACTGTATTAGTGCATGCTTACCAGAATTTCTGTTTCAAAATCTGTTTAATCAACTGAAAATATTCATAAGTTTTTGTTCAAACCTGCAGAATAAGTAAGTTAAACATTGATATTCTTTACAGTCAAACTCTTATGAATTCATATAAACTCTAAAGAGAGATATTTCAAAGAACAATTGAATTGAGATCCAAACCAAGAACAGTGTTGTAGAGAAAGCACATTTTAAATGGAGATTCACTGATTGTTTGATCATTACATACACGTTAATGTTCTATATGCATGTATCTGTTAACAACATTGTACAGTCTTAGGTGTCAGTCTGTAATTCATGTATGTTTATTTAATCCACATTTCATGACTAACTTTGTTTACATGTATTATCTAATTCATCTTGGATGTTTGCATGTTTTACATTACAACATGTACTAACCTGAAAAAATATGATGTTGATAAGTTTGACATGTTGAATAATCATGTATTCTCATCTATACTCTATTTCAGATTAAATGAAAAGGAACAAGATTAAAAGAAAGAACTGCATACAATTTAATGTAGGTTTGGCGTATTTAATGAACTCTGAACTTAACGATCCAACAACCATTTCCAAAACAACAAACAAACCCATGTAATTCACTTTAGTTATGAAAGAAACTCAGTCACGGGAAAGTTATTTCATCAGGGTTCACAATGGGGATGGAGGATGCTTTCTTTCGATATCGCTTGAGGTTCCCTCACACAGTGGCGTGTCCAAGGGGGAGCTATTGGGGGGTTAATGCCCCCTAAAAATCGCTGTACCCATAAAAAGAATTGTTGTCAGAGCCATAAATAAATATAAGTGAAGTTAAATAAATCATAGAAAACAGAGAGGTTGACATTTTTATTTGTATCGACTGAATTATTGTTGATTCTGAACATAACTTCTTTCTTCCAATTTGCACGAAGTACCTTTAAGTTTTGACTATAAATCTCCAATTTTGGGTCAAAATGTTTAATTCTCAGGACCAAAAACAACCGCTTTTTAACCTAATAACTTCAATTTTGAATCAATAATCTCAAACTTGGTAAACAACCCCTTGCTCCTTTCAGTTTCACCGCCCCTCGTACAAAATTAATCTTATTCTTTGGCAGTATATAGTATGGGATATAAATCTAACGTTCACCTTCAGGCAACATAAACATGGAAAAATAAACACGGAAAAATAAACACGGAAAAATTTACAGCTAGCTAAATTAAAACTTTTTTTTTGTATCTGTAGCGCCGAAAGTAAGCAAAAGTATAACGGTATTTTCCACGTTTCTCCGCGTTGACACTCCCACTTGACTGCTAACCGGCTTTGTTCTTCAAAAACTGCATTACGAGAGAACAAAAGTACTTTCCAACCATTACGCATTCTGTACTGCAAAGTTTCTCGTATGTACATGGGTCTACGTATATACCATCTGATGGCTGCGAAATACTGAGTTTGTGAATTCTGTTCCCCCATCGCCATTATCTTTCTTCAGCCCCACTCTGAGTGCTAACTGGAATCTTAATCCGCGAAGGGCTCCAACCTTTTCTGCTACCTTCCGGTAATTTGCGGGGCGAACATCATCCAAAAGGACTAGTGGGTCAGCTCCCAATCGTCATACACCTAGTCCCCCCAGTCCCCCCCCCCCATGCCTGAAAACCAATTAAACATAACCGCAGACAGGCAGATGGTTATATATACTAAACAATGACGCAGCCTAACCAAGTTATCAATTCCCTGAACCAGGGCGGAACAATAGCTTTGTTAGCCACGGGTAATGCAGTCCTAGGAAGTGCTGTTATGAAAGGCTTGAAGTCACCACCCTTATTAGGGATGAAATCTCGTGATGTAGCACTTCTTACATTAGACTTTACAGCAGCTACTATGACTCGTGAGTGGCTAGTTTCCCAAGGTATCATTCCTGATCAAATCGTTACTACACCACCCAATTAGATATATGTGTCTCATAGATGACGGCTACGATTGCCTTGCTTGTTGGTGGGGCTTTAGTAAACGCTCTAGCATTTTCAGGCTCAAGCTTTGTATTTAGTCAGCTTGCTGCACAGGAAGAACGTATGCGTCATGATAAAGCTGTGGAAAAACTGCAGACAGCTTAAATTGAATGGGCTCGTGATAGGCAAGAGAAGCTGGATAGGATGAATCAAAGACTTATGGCAGAAAAACGTGCTGTACAGACCTTCAGAAATGTAGATGACGCAATGAGATTTTACAACCAGGTTTATGGTGCAGACTCTATTCGACTAGATTCGGAGCCTATTCTAGAAGACTTCTATCTACCGTCCCCTCAACAACACAACCGACAGTTGGCTTTTATTACAAATGCTACGATTGGAATGGGATCTGCTTATTTCTTGCTAAATTGAAGTTGGAATTTGTGATATAATACAGTAATAACAATGGAGGAGGATACACCAATGATTGATTTTGGGGATGACCTAGCTGATGACCCGGGTGATGACCCGTAGTTGTATGAATTTGACGTAACCGATGATTTCCTTCCGGATGCACCCACTGCGGCTGAAACTAGCGTTGGTGTTGTTGATTTGTCTAGAGCAGAACAACAACGTGAAGTTGACAAGATTCAGTACGTAGACAAATTTTACGCTGATATGAAAATTGCTGGTACTTCAAAGTATGACCTATTTAAGTTGAATTCACTGAGCATAATTTGTATCTTACACACAGGGGTAGTGAGATTCGCCTTACCAACATTAGGTCTGGTGGATGGATCTTTTTTATTATCAGTCAAGTCACAAAAAGGAGGGGTGGTGGCAATCAGGGAATTATTTGGTGATAGACAAAATGCTGCTACCAAAATAGAGAATACGGCGTCTAACGTCATTGATGGCACAGATCCCGATGTAATTGCACTGTTGGATGATATCGAACAATTAATAGGGAAAACAGATGTAACTGTTCAGACTGATGCGGCTCCTACATTACCACTACGGGAGCTCATGGGACTTGACAGGCAGCTTAGAACTATACGAGGAACAATATCAGCTCAAGAAAGCAAGTTTGTGGAAACTGACCAACAACGCGAAGAGGCAAGAGACCGCCTCGAAGCAACCAGCGATAAACTTGCGAAAAGACAAGTATACGCAGAGAGATTGAACAGCTGAATGGAAGGAGGGACGCTCTACAGACTAGCATAGACACACTTCGTGGTGATCTGAAATCTCAGGTACGACTGATACGTGACCGTGCCCGTAAGCTTGTATATAGCGACCTTTCTCTGCGAGTTGTTTAGAGAACAGGGTGTGTCGATTGCTTCCATTATAACCGCATTAGGGTTTATGATATCCACTATCATAATGGCACTTGGGCTGGGAGGAGTTTCCGTGCCATCACCACAGCCAACGCCGCCGCCAGATAATGTTGTCAAAGCACTGGGTCGGGTGGTGAAGCGTTTTGGTAAATGGCGCGGTGCAGCTCTACTGGGCATCATTGGTGGTGCCCTTTCTTTGCTTTTCAATCTAATTGGTGACATATTCACAAAGGTGGGGAGTCACTTGTGGGCACTTATGCTTGCGGTGGGTGGTGCACTTATCGCATTGGTATCCAGACGGTCAAATTGAATATATCATATGATATTTAATACTACGATGTATTACAGCTTGCATATCGTCACCGGTGAACCCACCAATCTCCAATTCCCGCTCTAGGTAAGCGAAGTAAGAATCAATGATGTGTGCTTTACCAGTGGTTGGTATAACCTTGATAAGGATCATGGGGTGATGGGTGTTTTTTTCATTTGTTAGTGAAAAGATCAAGCCAATAAAGGTTGAGGCAGGCCTGTATAATTTCAATATGATTAAAAGAAGATTAGATAAAGGGATAATCCAAAATAATGCGGGAGGTTTTGATTGAGAGCCGGCTACTGCACTGATCCGTATAAGTGTGCCAGATGGGATTGCGCTTATTATAAGTGACAATCTCTTAGAGCTATTGGGGTTCGAACTTCCTATTGAAAATGGGGCAATGAACCCAGGTGTGTATAGGAGTGATCGTGTACCTACCCTTATGATGGATCTTTCCTTAAGCATTCACCTCCGGGAGTTATATGCTTCGCATAACCTTGTTGATGGGCACCCGACGGATAGACTTGGCAAATTTCTTGTGCATAAGACTGATATAGGTCGAATGACTCATATACGATATAGTCATCCAAGAATGCATCGACTCGCGAATGATGTGCTGAATACCATCACCTTAGAGGTACGAAACAATGGTAAACCTTTTAATAACCACAATCTCCCCATTGAAGTTACATTGTTATTAAAATAATCGATGTATTACAGCACCGTATCTAGTCACCGGAAAACCAAGAAACCTAGAAACCCCCCTTCAAGTAAAAGAGGTTGGTATCACAGATGTGTTCTTCACCAATGGTTAGTATAATCGGAAGGAGCGTGGACTTTTAGAAATTAGATATTCAGAGAGTAAGCAAATTAAAAGAGTTGCCATTGAACTAGGCTTCTATACTTTCAATACACTCAAGAAAAATGTTGATAGGGAGATAGAAAGAGAAGGAAGAAGAGGTATGTTTTTAGAACAAAACACTTTACAAATCAAATTGGTCATACCGGCTACTTGTAAAGTCAAGTTCAGCAGTAACTTTCTATATTTCTTGGGAATAAATCTTACGGATGAATGGGTGGGTGCAGGTGTATATAGGAGTGATCACGTGCCTCATATTTTAAGAGATCTTTCTATATGTATTCACCTTCTGGAATTAGATGTCACTCGAAACTTTGTTGAGGGCCCCCTAGCAATAGACTGGCAAAAATTACTGCTAATGAAGAAGTAGAGGAAACTACTCACATTACATATTCACACCCCATGATGCATCCTCTTGCTGGAGATGTGTTGAACACCATCGCATTAGAGGTGCGTGATGGCTATGGCCAACTTATACATAATAATAATTTATCAATTGGAGTAACATTACTATTAAAATAGCAATGAAGGTTGCTGACAACATTTATCCAACATTACTTTCAGCTCCTCCTGAGGAGGGAGCCAGCAATTTCCGCTTACAACATATGACACAACTAAAAAATTACCTTAAAGCTAAGATTTCTACTTGAGAAGGTCTAAGCCGCAAATACACACGGGTCTCCCATGGGTTTGAAGCAGTAGACACAGTGCTTATACTAACAACCGTAGGACTTGGTGCATCTGGAATAGGTGTGTTGGCTACGATTGTTGCTGCACCAGCAGCGATTGCTATGGAAAGTATTGCTGCTGTGTATGGTGTTGGTAGTGTACTCTGTAATTATTTAAGAACACGGGATGGATATAAAAGTTGCGAAGCTTCGTCAGATTGCAACAATTGCTTCCTCTAAGCTCAACAGCATCGTAGACCTTGTCAGTAAAGCCGTCGAAGAAAAGGACGTTTTTGCTTCGGAATTTCAGACGGTCGTTGCAGAACTTGAACGTTATAAAGTCTTAAAAGAGAAGGCCTGAGTTGCTAAAAAGACGGGTGAGGATAAAAAAAAAAACAGCGTCTGGAAGATGGGAAATTAATTGGGCTGGAGGCGCAGCAGGCTATTGCCAAAGCACTGGATGGAGCCTCAAGTAAAGCTTTCAGCGAGATCCACCTCCATATTAAAGGCGTCATGATATGTATATATGGCAACATTTAAACACATCCCCGGACATATGCCAGAGGCTCCTGTTAGGCAGGATGCTGAGACTGCGAGTGTGAGTAATCTAACAAAACAGCGGATATACCCAGGCGGATCAGATCCGTACTTCTTGGCAAAGTTGAAAAACGTCTTTAAAAACTACCGAATACACAGCGTACATGATGATGCCACTGTGTATAGGTGGCGCACCGACCCTATGATGTTTTGGCAAACGCAGTTAAACTTTGCCCTGTGGATTGCCGCAGATGGATGTGGTGTTTCTCCTGAGCAGATGACTAACTACAAAAACTGGACGGTTCGCATGGTATATCACTTTCATGTGTATTACACCATACGGAGAATATTGAAAAGACTTAAAGTTCGTGTACCAGATGAGGATAACTTTGACCTTTACAATAACTCGTACAGTGACGGGGCGTTAAAATAACTGTGTGAAGAGTTTGGGGTTTCACCGGAAGTTACCCAGTGGACCCCACCAGGGGTTCCAAACCAGGGACTAGGGATATCCTGAAAATGGTACTCAACCACTTATCACCCCATCCAGTAGGTGGCTAACGACATGGCGAAGAAAGGTATCATCCGCGCAAACTTCTACCTCAACAGCAATTACTATGATAAGAAAATCACGTCATTTGGGGACCGAGCAGTGATGCTGACCGTCGACTACATCAGTCAACTATCGAATATGGAAACTGCTTACTTAAAAATAATTAAACCAACTAGTGATGGTTTTACAGACCTTGGTATCACCTATATCAACAACAGCATTCGTGTTCTTGTGTGGGCTGTTTTAGGTGCTCAAGCACAAACTCACAGTCCAATTCTTGGTGGTCTGGATGCTCAGCAACAATTTATTCGTAATGTTGAGGATGCGGTGGCTGCTCCTATTGATCTCCCATCTTCAATTTAACGTTATCAAGATACAATGACCTACGCCTCAACTCCTTTAGATTTCAGTTTGGGTCAAGATTTGTACATGATTCCTAGCAATATGCTTTTGCGTATAGATACCCAAATTGGCTACAACAATAATACTATGGTTGCTAAAGAACTTGCTTTAGGTAAGCACCATAATATAAATTTAATCACAGCCCCAGAACCTCCAGTTCTTGATTTGGGGGTAGAACACGGCAGCCTACCGGATCCAAAACTCCCAGCTCCGGGGGTCGGCAGCCTATCAGATACAGTTCCTGGGGTCGGCAGCCTACCAGATACAGTTCCAGGGGTCGGCAGCCTACCAGATCCGGGGTCGGCAGCCTACCAGATCCGGGGTCGGCAGCCTACCAGATCCGGGGTCGGCAGCCTACCAGATCAGGGGCTCGGCAGCCTACCGGGTGGGGTGGATGATACACTAGAAGCTAAAATGAAACAAAATAGCATTATCGTTTGTTGTCATCGGCGCTTTAATTCTGGGGTTATATATAAAAACTACAAATAAAAAATATAAAAATAAGATTTTAAAAAAAAAAAAAAAAAAAAATAAAATATAATAAAAAATATATATATATATAATATATAAAATATATATATATATATATATATATATATATATATATATATTAATATATATATATATATATATATATATATATATATATATATATATATATATATATATATATATATATATATATATATATATATATATATATATATATATATATATATATATATATATATATATATATATATATATATATATATATATATATATATATATATATATATATATATATATATATATATATATATATTATAAAATTTATATATATATATTTTTCTGTCATAAATTTTTATAGTGGTGGCCCAGGTGTGTGAAAAAAAAAAAAAAAAAAAAAAAAAAATAAGTGCACCAGTCCGATTAGTAAAAACGAGGAGTTTGTATTACTTTAACGAATAGTGGGTTAATTAATGAAAGATGCAGTACATCTGAAAATGAAAGAACACATATCCCGAAACACCGCAAATGATTCAGCTATTTCCAAAAAACTTTTCACAGTATATACTAAAATAGCAGTATGAACTGAGTAAATATTGGTTTACTGCATAAGTCTTACAAGGCGTGAAATGAGATCAAGTGTGTTACTTACATTGTGTGAAATGAGGTCAAGTGGAAGTATGTGTTAAATATTTATTGTTATGCAAATAGAGTATCTAGAATATCTTTTTGTGATTTACTTTAAAAGATAAGTAAATATTTGGGTGTAAAAAATAACTAAACAATTGGATATATACAATCAAACAATTTTTTGTATGAAAATATTGGAAGGGTAAATTGTAATGACGTTTATGAATAACTGTAATGTGTACACTGCTAATATTAGTATTGTATAATGTAATGAGGTGTTATAAACGGTTTCAGAACGACGAATGATTGCTCCGGGACAGAGCACTCGAGGAGTCTGCTGAAGTACAAATTGATGGCCGATGGTGACATGTTGGACTGTTGATCCCACGTGGCAAAGTTACATAGGCTAGGAGAGTGATAGAATCTGTAAATAGGTGCACTTATAGGAACATGAACTAAAAAAGGCAGAAGCGAACAGAGGTTGTAGTTAAAAAGTGGATCCTGCCTTTTTCCCACGAGAGAGAGTTTTGCTGTTCTTTTATTTATTGTTAAAAGATAAAATTATTGAAAATATTGAAAATATTTTTCTATCATAAATTTATATAAAGTGCCCAGTCCACCAAGTGAAATAGAAAACAATCGCAAAAATATCCCAGAACCAAAACGACCGCAAAAGTGTCCCAGAACCAGTGGAAACAAAAACGACGCAAAAATGACCGCAAAAGTGTTCCAGAACCCCCCTTTTATATACTACTGGTTGGCCCAACGTATGATTGCCAACACTACGCAACGCCAAGGTATATTGCCAACTGGTATACATATACATTCAAGTGCGCCAATGTTGGCTCAACGTAGTATGCTATCTGGGAAGCAAGCTCACGGGGAAAATTTTTCCCCGAGCCCCCCGCCACTGATCATCAGATCATGATGAATTTTGCAAATGTTTCTTATGTTAACTTTACAATATAATGTTCTTTGAAAGTGAACATGAATATCCGCATTATAGACCTACCTTCACTCATTAAAAACAATCTAATGACTGTCAGTGATTGAAATTTAAGGAAAATTTCTACTTATTCATAAAACAAATTCAAACTTTTATTATAGCTATAACTCGTAAAGAGCTGCTTTTGACGTACAGATGTTCATAATTTAAAGTGCTTTCTGTTGAATGTAAAATGATTGATCAATTTCATCTCCAAAACAAATAATGCCTGCTGCCGGTGAGGTGAAATTCTCTCAGGCAGTCAGGTAGGCAGTTTTCTTCTTCTTCAAATGGGATATATGTTAACTGGTTAATTATTATATTTTACACCCTCACCCACCCCCTCCCCCAAGTCAAAATGATCTACTAACGTACCTGTTCGTCGACCTCTAAATTAAACCTTTGACAAATTGACGCCTCCCTGATTTTTGGTCGTGACTCTCAAGCCACCAATCTAGTAATGCAATCTCCATAAGTTTAAATTCCGCCATCTTTGATACCCCAACGTGTCAATTTTAGAATAATTACAAACGTTTAATAAATAAAATTTATGACTTCCATATATATTTTTTTAAAGTGAAATTTAACACTACGTAATTAAGTTTTCAAAGTTAGGACCAGGAGGAAATACAAAATACAAGAAGAAGGCTCTGTAAAAGGGCCTGTCGTGGCATTAACATATTTATTACAATATTGGATGAAAATAATACTAGCTTAAAGCAACCTTTTTTTAGTAGAAAGTTTAGTAATTAAACAGTTACAATATGAAACAAATGCAAAAAGACATGACGAAGAACTTCTTAAAGGCCGTCTATCGTGATTAAAATGTGGCGTCGTACATTTTATTCCAAACGATACTGATTGGCCTATTAATGCAAGTGCACATTGTACCATTGCGTTTCGACCAATCATTGCACAGGAATTGAAACCTATTTACTATCGCGTTAGAGACGATAACTGGCCTTTAACTTTGATTTTTTTTTTTGCGTGTAATATATGAAAAACCTAAAAAGGACTGGTCATGACCAAGAAACGCCTGCTCAGCGGAAGGCAACGGGGGCAAGAAGTGCTCTTCGTAGATTTTGGTTTGCTTTCAAAACGTTATTTACGCCGCTGGCATGATAGACATGGGGCTATGTTACTTCAAAATATGCCATTTTATGCTGTAAACGAAAAAAAGAGAGAGAGGTTTTGGTAATCTAAAAGTGTCATTTATCTTCATTCGCTTCCACCAATGGCATGCAACCTCCATGCGTTCCCGATCATTTTCAACAGTCGCGTGACTCATAGGACCCTTGATGACATGCTCTCTTTTAAGAATCGATACTTGGCATTTTTTTCCATGCCAGTTTCTCGCGCAAGACTACCTGGTCTTTAAGATTGACCAGGGAGTTGTTACCTACAACTCCCTAGATTGACCAGTTAAGATCAATTCCGGGAAACAAAGAACCGCCAAACAGTAACGCTTTCGGTCGTGGCTCTGGCTAAGCACATGCTGAAAATCCGCCATCTTTGGTACTTCAACTTGCAAATCTTAGAGAATAATTACAAACGTTTGTAAATCAAAGTAATGATTTGATATATTTAGATGTGAAAAGTGATTAGGCCTACATGATTATTTTTTCAAAGTAGGAATCAGAAAGAAATTAATGTATTACAAATATAATAGGATTCTATTAAAAGTCCAATATATAACACGTGTTGGGCACTACCATTTTAGAATAAGGTGTACAAAATGTGTGTTGTCCGGTTCCGCTTGTTTACATGGTAATAAAAAACGACGAATTGTGAATATCAAACTCCTAGGTTGACGTATATACTTGAATGTGTCAAAACATTGTATTCATTATGTTCTTTGTGACTGCGTAGAACCAGATGCAACTGAAGGAATACGCAGGACGTGGATTAAATTGAAAGTAAACCAAAATCCTATCATTGCAACATGGCAATGGAATTGAAAAGAAAAAAAAGGATTTGCAAGAATCTTTATTCGGAACTTTATTCCTAAGTCTATGGCCACGACAAGGCCTTTTGAAAGGGCTTTGCTTGTAGACTCCCTGGTCAAAACAATGGATTAACCTTTATTTGCATCAATTAACCAAGTTCTACACGAATTCAATCGAGTGCCAATCAACATTTAAAACAGCTGATTGACAGAATAAAGAGGAAAATGACTTTGCGAATGTGCAAAACCGCCATCATGCCATCCGGAGCCGGAAAAAGCCTTGTTTCTTTTAATTTAAAAAAAATGTTATTCTCATTAATTATCTGTTTAAAGCTCTGAAAAAATATATTATGATAATAAATATGTTCTGCTATGTTTCTGAATAATAAAAGCACATGCTTAAATCACATCGTAGAAGTGGCTATTAAAATTACTGATTGGCAACGGAGAGTTTGGTGAAAATTACTTAAACATTGCCGAATTACATGAAATTCGCAAAAAATTACAATGCCACACGTTTTGTATTCAAAAATGTTGAAATTATTCGCACTGTGATAAGCTTCAGGCATTGGCGGATTTTTGTTTTGAAGGTGTGTGTAAGTGAGAGGGGGGGGGGAGACATGAGCGGCGAGAGGTATTTTTGATGGGGGAAGGGGGGGGGGGGGAGGGGTAACCAATAGTGTGTAGCCGTATGGCGACTTTGTTTTGCGTGTAGCACTTATTACACATTATACACAGTCTTGAATTCTGTTTTGTTGTTTTTTTGCTCAAAAACAAAAACACTAACTTTCCAGTAAAACTTGCTCACCTGTGCTCACCTGCAGGGCGAAACATATATTTTTGATATGTAATTTTTTATTGCGTTTTTTTTATTGGAGGGCATAGCCCATGCCACCCCCCATCCCCCCTCAAATCCTGGCTATACCAGTGGCTTCAAGACATAACCTATGATATATATATATATATATATATATATATATATATATATATATATATATATATATATATATATATATATATATATATATATATATATATATATATATATATATATATATATATATATATATATATATATATATATATATATATATATATATATATATATATATATATATATATATATATATATATATATATATATATA
This sequence comes from Chiridota heheva, assembly GCA_020152595.1. NCBI lineage: Eukaryota > Metazoa > Echinodermata > Holothuroidea > Apodida > Chiridotidae > Chiridota > Chiridota heheva. The sequence goes on from JAIGNY010002020.1 coordinate 420,296, forward strand.
TATATATATATATATATATATATATATATATATATATATAGCACTACATTTTAGTTGCATCTTCTTTTTATGAAATGAAAAATTCAATATATTTTTCAATTTCTCAATTTATGGTGGATTTTTTAGCACGAACTCTGCAATACTAGCCTTTAGACTTGCCGTGTCATAGCACGAACTCTGCAATACTAGCCTATACACTAGCCGTGTCGTAGCACGAAGTTTGCAATACTAGTCTATATACTTGTCGTGTCATAAGGGCCACGACTGAAAAAAAACCCGTTAAAAATATAATGCGATTCTATTCAAAGTGCAATTTACAATATTTGGGCAGTACCATTATAGACAAGCATAGACCTTTCGAAAGGATCGGTCGTGGCCGTAGACTTCAGAAAACAGACGCCCTATTAGCTGATTAATAAGTTCCGAATAAAGGCTCTTGCAAATACCTTAATTCAATTCCATTGCCATAATTTTGGTTTGGCCAAATAAAATGAAGTATTTCGACAAAGTTTGAAAGGTGAATACAATTTCACTCCAGATAGTGTCCCGCTACTTCACATTTATTCTAGCTTTCTGCCCAATCCACCAGTTCTATCAGATTATATCCTTTCACAAAGAATATAATGTTTTGACGCATACGTCAATCTAGGTTGCAGGATATTCGCAGTTCGTTGCATAACAATGCAAACAACCCGACAACTCACATGCCCGAAATAATCTTTCTTCTCACGCATTTTGTTAACCTTTTTTATTTACAATGGTAGTGCATATTGTAAACTGGACATTAAATAGAATCCCATTATATTTTTAATGATTTTTTTACCTGTTGATTCCTATTTGGAAGAAAAAAATCACGCAGTATAAAGTTTCACATTTTGTAAGTCATATAAAAAAAAAAAACATCAGATTGATTTACAAACGTTATTAATCATTATAAAATTGTCAAGTTCGTGTATCAAAGATGGCGGATTTTCAGCATGTTCTCAGCAATACTAGACCTGTAGTGAGGGCCACTACAGAAAAATATGAACAAAATGCGTGAGAAGAAAGATTATTTCTGGCCAAGTTGAAACAAAGAACCCAATTATAGATATTGAGGAAGTATTATATGACAAAATACGAATATAAAACTCCTGGACTGACGTATATTTCAATACGTCACACCATGGGCTGGATTTGCCTAACGAAAGTGGGAGGGGAAGGGGTCACAAAATTATGTAAGATGCAAACAAATCACCATACAAAAGATACAAATTCGGAAAAATGTGTGTGTGTGAAGGAGGGGGGTTCTTTTTGACTGGAATGAACCAGAACAACTCCCTGATAGAACTGAAGGACTAGGCAGGAAGTGGATTAAATGTGAAGTAATGGGTTAAAGAGTCTGGCATGTCTATGGAGTGAGATTGTTTTGGCCAAACCAAACTCGTATCATTGCAAAATGCAATGGAATTGAAAAGTGTATTTTTAAGAGCCTTTATTCCCCATATTTGGCCTTTCATAATAGGGCTTCTTTATTCTAAAGTCTGCGGCTCCGACCAGCCCTTTTAAAAGGAATATGCTTGTTCCAGTACTATAGCTTGTACTTACTCAGTATGCTGCGCTGTTTGGCCCCCGTTATCCTCTCGGATCAACGACATGAAAATCGAACATGAGACAGCGACTGTGACACTGGATGTGAACCAGATGACAGCATGATACCACCTGAACAAAACTTTCCTGTGGAATAATTATTCTTTTAAATTGGAAGGAAGGAAAACAAAAAAGGAAGAAAACATATAAGGAAGAAATACAGGTATTTTCAGTCCTTACATCAGACTGAAAAATTGAAAGATGTGGACCCAAAATCATAACTTTATATACAAAAACATGTAAATATGAGGCTTGATTAAATATGTATTACTTTATATTCCTAACTGGAAGCGGACTGAATTTTCGGCGACTGGGACCGGCTACGTCATTTGAAGCTGGATTGACTTTGTCCACGTTTTACTTTCAACTTTTAGCAAGGAAGGAAAAACCAACCTGGAACTCAATCAGATAGGAGCAGTGGTGTAGCCAGCATTAAAAAAGTGAGGGAGTTCTAGATCCCCCTCCCAAGAAAAAGTGTTAAAATTTAGCCCACTTCCGAAGGCAATTTTGTTTTTTGTTGAGCATGCGAAGCATAATGCGAACCTATGTAAGTAATGGCGATTTCGTCCGTCCGGCCGTTTACATTTTTTCCTGAGATTTCCTCAGAAATGTTCAAGATTTTTGAGAATTTCTCATAAAATAGTAAAAGTTATTTTAGAGTTCCTCAGAAAAGTTGAAGCTTCTTTATATATTTTTGTGGAAGGTTAAAATTTCCTTACAAAAAGTCAGTTTGTCAGAGACGCTTAAGACAGATTGAATAGTTTCTTAAAAAAATCTACAAAACATTTGAAATTTCCTTAGAAGATAACTGTAAAATGATATAATTTTCCAATATTCTTCAGAGATCAGCAAGCATCTCTCTCGTAGTACTGGTGATTTGAAATCATTAAAATTGTTTAAAATATTTGGGCACCAACAGTTGTATCAGGCATAATTATTAAACTCCGCCTTTATTACTGTGGCTATTTGCATAAAGTTGCTACAGTATATGAACTGACCAGACTTTTTTTTTTTTTAGTATGCACAGTCAGGATGTATGACAGGATGTGACTGCGTATGGACATAGGGAGGGATGCCATGTGAGACATGGATTGGGCCATATGATATAATATATACCACGTGGTATACACCACGGGCTATATCAGCCATAATTATCTGACCCCGCCTTTTTTTCTTATTCAACAGCATATTTGCATAGAAGTTATTATATGAACTGACACTTCCATACTATTGTGATAGCTAGGATGAGACTTCTTATGGAGCCTATGAGATGTCATGTGGGACATGGGGTGGGATGCCATGTGGGACATGGTGTGGGATGCCATGTGGAACACGGTGGAATGCCATGTAGGATATATGGTGGAATGTGATGCGGGACATAGGGTGGAATGCAATGGGATGGGATGTCATGTGGGACATAGGATGGCCACGAGTAACACAGAGTGTGACATAGGTTGGGATGACATGTGTGACATAGGGTAGGAGGCTATGTGAGACATAAGGTAGAAGGCCATAGGGACATGGGATGTAATGCCATGTGGGACATAAAGTAGGATGTCATTGGGACATTGGGACGGATACCATGTGGAAGGTATAGTGGGATTCAATGTGGGACATAAGGTGGGATGCTATGTGGGACATTAGGTGGGAAGCCACTGATGCGGGACATATGGTGGGATGCCATGGGTGACATATGGAGAGATGCCATGTGGGACACATGGAGGGATGTCATGTGGGACATAGTGAGGGATGTTATGTGGTACATATGGTTGGATTATTGGAAATTTGGCAACACTTCCCAAAAATTGAACATATTTTCCCGAAAATTGAACATATTTTCCCGAAAATTTCTCGAAAATGAAAGAAATTTCCCGACTAAGCAGCAACGCTTGAGGGAAACTTAATCCAAATGATTTGGAAATGTTTTGATTTTTTGCCCCTTGAGAGGTGATGCTTCCTACGTCCCTTTGGTTCCTGCTTCACTCATGTCCCTCAAATTTTCCCACATTTGGCTAAAACGGTTGTTTAATCACGGTCAAAGTAGCATAGTGCTCGACCGAAATATAAGGACGTATTGTTCTTGAGTCCAAAGAGTACTCGAACACACATGCACATGATTAGTACTGATCCCCTTTGATGCAAATATTCAAATCAAATCAACCGTAATAACATAGGCGGCGGAACCGGGCGCACAGGTGCAGGCGCCTCCCAATTTTCTCAAATGTTTAAAAAGCGCCCCTTTCAGAGGGAAAAAAATGTCCTTTGAGCGAGGGAAAAATTCCCTTTTTCAGAAGAAAAAGTGCCCTTTCAAAGAAGACAAGTGCCTATTTTAGAGAAGGAATATTCCCTTTCAAAAATTGAAGCACTCTTTCTTCAAGGACTATATATCTGATCTTTTCATTAAAGAAATTAGCACAAATGATCGAAAAATACCCCAGAATTCACTCGTGGACAGCCTTTAATTTGTTCTGGAAGAAGAAAAAACAGACAATGCCACTTGATCTTTGCCACTGATTCGCTGAAGACTGGGTGCGAATTTGGGCCATCTGGTCTAATTTATACTGATTTACCGAGTTACATTTATTCTCACCATAAAAATAATGGCCTCCTTAATAATCTAAGGACCTTATTCTGTTATTTGCTTTTCACCTTATTTTACACACTAAATACATTCCGATTCATGACCAATACAATTGGCTAATCATAATCTGTTAGTCTAAATTTTTCCAATTTTAAGACTTATGATCTACAAATTTTCCAAATTTGATAGATTTTTAGTATAAAATTGTTCTATTTGACCGAAATTTGGACCAAAATATCTTGAATTTTTGAATTGTAAAAAAGAAAAGAAAAAAGATCACCAGGAATTTTCGGACCGATAAGTTGATAAATTTTCCGGTGGGGTGGGGGGGGGGGGGGGAGGATTGACCCAAAAAAGCTATACTGCTGTCAGTGCTACATTCTTTGAAAATACGATAGTTAAAAAGTGCCCCTCTGCAGATCCTGTGCTCCCCCGCCCCCAGTTACAAACATCTCCCGCCGCCTCTACCATGTCTGCTGGTAATAATATCTATTGAATACGTAATTTTTCAACGACACGAGTATCAACATATCTGTGTTATTTCAAACTTTCTGACTTAACGAAAACAATTGAAGGATTCAACAGCAAACTCTCACATTATTGTTTAAGCTGTGTTTTGAAAATCATGCATGCCGCATGCACAGTCATGGTCATTGCCATGGGAACAAGTAAATATCGAGACATGGGATTAGAGCTGTATAGTGATTGTAGGTAATAGAATGAATTCAAATGTCCGACTTACGAATCATAGTGACTGAATTTCACCTTGAAAAGTACATCAATAGCATAGATGATTGTCCAAAAGTATGTAGCAATGTAGAAGAACTGTACCCATATCTGTAAGCAGAAAGTGTGGATCTTCAGTTTGGACTTTTCATAACGTTAAAATATTGACTATATCCCCTGATCACTTTATCATGTAAAGACATATTTTCATATTTTTCACCTATCATCTCCTGACTGATGTCTTAATTATGCGTCACTAAGTTTCGACGACTGGGGATAGAGGGGAGGGGGTGACATTTTTACACGACAAAAATCTATGATTGTCCCGACAATATCTGCAGCGGTGCATTTCAGAGGCGTAGTAAGTAAGGACGGCGATTCTGGCCCGGAGAGGATTTCACCTTCCTGGTTGCATGCTTCCTTCCCGGTTTGGAGGTGAATTTATTGAAATCAAATTGATAGAAATGTTAGAAAATTGATGAAAATTTCCGAAAATGAAGAAAATTTAACGAAAACGCAGGACATTTCCCAAAGATTAAAAAACATATCCCGAAAATAAAGGAATCCCGAAAATGAAGGACATTGAAGAAAAATTGACAAAACTTCTTGAAAACTTCGCAAAAATTGAGCGAGATATTCTTACCAACAGTATCCTGGCAATGTTTGATGGAAAATCAATTAACCAGTGCAATTTTTCTGTTTGTAACGGGATTCCCCTGAGAGGTGACTCTTCCTACGCCACTAACATGGGCCGCGGAGCAGTATTTAAAGGATATAAAGGGGGGGGGGGGACGGACGTCTGGAACGACTGATCTGAAAGACGGTAATGCAAGGTCAAGGAATTGGTAAATAATTCATCTCTTCCTTTATAACTTAATTATAAGGGGGGGAGGAGGGGGTCAACAGTCAACATTAATCATATACATAGCATATGCCTCTATGTGTCGCACACGACTTTTTATTTGATTTTGTCTAATTATCAGTTACAGTGGACATGATCTGTTGTTATATCTTTTGCAACAGTATGTTACAAAATTGTAGGTCATCTTTCTTATGATTTACGAAAAAAGTGGAGGGGACGTGCCCTCGCGTCCCCCTCCCCCTACCCACCTTCTCCGCGGCCCACGACTACTCGTAACCAAAGAAAAATTGTGATGACGTCCAATAAAAATTCCATCACATCTGCGCACGCTCCGACGCTCGCATTATAATGCGACAACGGCCTGACGGACGCATGTTTTATTTTTAAACAAACGTTTCAGGCTGTCAGGGCAATTTTAGATTTATGGCTGGTCACACACGCAACGTGACAGAGAATGGCCCTTCACTACTTTTTTTTCTTCAAATCATAGCTTCCTGGGAGGTGCCCTTCATTATTAGTTCAAATCATAACTTTCTGAGAGGTTTATGATAAATTTTCATCTAAAACACTCTATAAATTGTTTTGTCTGTTATAAAGACTGTCGTTTGAATACATACATACTGTAGTATAGCCATCGGCTTAGCTTTTTTGTGAGGGTTGGAGGGGAGGATGGTTTTGGCTAAACCGTTGGATCTCACAACATGTCCATACCACATCAGCTTTCTTCTCTTTATTTTTGTAAGGAGATCTTCAAACATGTCAAAGGGGCCAATATAACGCTCAGCGGTCTTGCGGACTTTCATTTGTAATGTGATATGTGTACGTGATACCTAAGACCTTGCGGTAGTACCTTATGTCAACAGCACTAATCTTCTTTTGAAGATCCGTTGTAAGGGTCCAAGACTCGCATGCGTAGAGAAAAATGCAGATGACCAGGGCATACAGGAGCCTGATTTTTTTTTTTATCTTATGGAGATTTTTTTGTCTTTCCATATGTATTTCAGCCGAGTCACTGCTGCTGATGTTTGTACAGTTCTTGCCCGGATTTCTGTTCGCAAACCATTGTCGTTAATGATTTGTTTGAGGTATTTAAACTGATTTACAATATCTAGTTTTGACCTGGTGCTGTTATGTTCACAGTTATGGTGTTATCACTGTTCGTCATCAGCTTTGTCTTCTCAGCACTGATTTCCATTCCAAACTAAGAGGAAGTTTGGTAGATTCGAGACACCAGTTCAGCAAGTTCATCTTCATTTCCAGCGAGTCCATAAATATCATCGGTAAACCACAAATTGGTGATTGTTCGTCCTCCGATGCCGACAGTGCCTATATGGCCTTCCAGAGCATCTGTCATGATTCTTTCTATGAAGATATTAAAGAGCCTGTTGGCGAGAAAAAAACATCCTTGTCGTACACGAACTGAAGTATGGAACCAATCTCCTATGGCGCCTTGTACCAGAACTGCGCTAGAAGCGTTGGTATAGAGCTGCTGTATCGTGTTGATCAGCCTATGACTAATGTTGTATTTATTCATTAACTCATAGCGCTTCATGCCATATTCTGTCAAATGAAGGTTGAATATCTGTTCTAAGGTGTTTCTTCCTTTTTCGGATTCCAGCCTGTTCTTCAGCAATAATTTCTTCAGCTTGTGGCCCGAGTCTGTTGAGGAGAATCTTCAGCATTATTTTGCTTACATGGCAGATAAGACTGATTGTTCTATAATTGCTGCACTTCTGCAGGCTGCCTTTTTTCGGTAGAGTGATAATTAGAGATTGTGTCCAGGTTGTTGGCCATTTTCCAGTCTGCCAGATCTTCTTACAGATTACATTGAAGATGTTTATTTACTGCTTCTCCTCCTTCTTTTATCAGTTCCGCTAAGATGTTGTCAATTCCTGTAACTTTCCTTCATTAACGAGTTTACTGCTGACTCAACTTCTTCTTGCAAGATTGAAAAATTATCTATATTGGATGAAACTTGTCCCATTAGCACCACTGGATCTCCTTTTGGCTAATACTTGTACAATTCAGCACAGTACTCTGTCCATCTTTTCCTGACCTCGTCCTTCTGGGTAATTTTCTTCCCGTCCTTTTTTTGGGTGGTATACTGACCTTCTGTTGTTTAGTTTATGTCCGGTTTTTCACCGTCTGGTATGCCTTTGTGGTGTTATTTCGCGCAAGACATGTATTCTATATTGGCGCATTGCTCTTCAATCCATGTTTTCTTTGCTTCTTTTATCCGTTTCCTGATTTTCTTGCTGACTTCTCTATACTTCTCTTTTCCCTCTGCAGTGTTCCTGGCTTTTTAATATTCCTTCTGGAGTCGCAAAAATCCAGGATTTTATTGGTGACCCAAGTTTTGTTTTTCTTGCGTTCTTTGCCCAGAATTTCACTGGCAATCTCTGTCATTGCTGCGTTGAAGCCATTGCTTATTTTTTTCCAAATTTTCAAGCATAAGCACATTTGCCGCCGATGACTGCTTGGAGCTCTTCAGCAATTGTTGTATCTTTCAGCTTATCTAGGTTGAACTTGAGCCTGGTCTTCTTTGGCTGCGTGGTCTTTTTCAGACGCATCTTGACAGGTCATGGTCACTTCCAATATCCGAACCTGGGAAGGTCCTAATTGTTTTCGCTCTGTTGATCCAAAATTGAATCGGTTTTGCACCAGAATATAATCAATCAGCAGTATCTATCTTTAATCTCCGGGCACTTCAGTTTGTTTGATTCATACACTGTTCTTCCTAACTGCCTAATCCGTCTTTTCTCTACGGTACTTGACTCTTATTTTTGACACGACTAGCTCATGGTCGCTTTCTATATCAGCTCATCTCATTATAATTCTGACATTGTCTTATGATCTTTCGTAGTTTCCATTTAATGTTATATGGTCTATTTGATTCTTATGTTGACCATTTGGCGATGTTCATGTTTGTTTGTGGATGTTGCATTGCTTGAATAGTGTGCCTCCAATTGCTAGGTCATTAATTCCACAGAATTCAATAAATATTTCACCACTTTCATCTCTTTCTCCCAAGCCTTGGCTTCCCATTACTCTTTCCATGCCGATGTTATCACATCCAACTTTTGCATATAGGTCGCCCATCAAGATTAGCATATCGTATCGTGGAACATTTCCCACTACTGTTGTCATCTGATCGTAAAAATCCTCTTTCTCTGCTGCTGCAGCATCATTAATTTTGTAGGTGCATATGTTTGTACAATCGTAAGGTTCATGCACTCTCTTTTGAATCTTGCCTTAATTAATCGGCTTCCATTCGACCAGGCTCTTCTCTAATATCTTTTCATATACAATACCAGCTCCTTTCATATGTCTGTCTCCACACCCAGAGTATATAACTCCCTCTCCAGTTGCAGTTCTTATTTTTCCATGCCCTGTCCACCGCAACTCATTTATTACTAATATTGCGATCTTATATCTTCTCATCTCTCTTAACATAATTGCTGTTCTTCTAGCTCCATAAGCGTCCTTACATTCCAACAAGCTACTTTTGTCGTTTCCTTTGGTCCTATCACGCTCTCCTTTTCTTTACATTCTGAAATGCTTGCTGTCCCCCTTGTCGATCTAGCACCTTCTTTGCAGATTTCACTGCCACACGTCATGAGTTGTTGACACAGTCAGGGACAAACTGAGGTTGCATGATTTCCCTGGTTTACGAAAACTGACACTCTTGAGGTTTCCGTAATCAAATTTGTTTTACAGTGCAGGGGGATTAGTTGTGTTGGGAACTAACCCCCAACCTGGGGGACCAGGGGTTTTCTGTAGGATCTCCTTCCCTTAGATAATTGCATTTCCACGCCAATGGGCTTATCTGCCCAGGTTTTAAAAGGTACCAAAGTGGGTTGTTGACAATTTAACCTGACTAGGGATTGAAATCAGAGTTTTTATTTTCCTAGACAAGTTGCTGACGAAGCTTATCTGCCCGGGTTTTTCTGGGTTTCCTTCCATACCCAAAACCCCTATCAGTTTCTCGCGCCGCAAGGCATGGGTGTAACAGTTAGCGCCACAAGAAGGTTGCGGTTGAGCAATTATGCACAGGCAGACTGACTTTATTGCTACCTGCACATACAGCTGGGATAGTATAAGATAAATAAATTGTTTAAAAAGGAAAGAGAAGGCATGCAGGAGATGAAACGTAAAGAGGTAAAAAGAACAAGCAAGCAAGCTGAAGTTGCGCATCTACACACCATCTTCTAAGCATGTCTTTACTGTAAAAAAAAAAAAGATATTGCTAGATTATACAGTCCGGTTCGAACTTCCGATCGGAAGATCTCAGAGTTCGCCCGTTCGGGAAATCAGGACATGCGCAGTACGAGTCGATTTAATATCGAAGTGTTTTCATTCCATTTCATGATCATTTATTTCCACATTATGCAACTTATGCAAAAATAGTGACAAAACAAAAACAAAAATAAAGTACATTCGAATTTTGAATATTACTAATAACACAAGTTTTTGGCCTTGTTTCCAGTAATACATTGCAATGGAAAAGGAGAGAGAAAGAAGTTTAAAGGAAAGAGGAAGAAATTAAAGAAAAGAGGAAGAAGTTTCGTCATAGTCTTTGGTGTAGTCGCTCTCCGTTATATTGAAATAAAATGATGACACAAAAATGTGATTTTACTCATATAATAGGCATATTTATCACAATGTAAGTCGAAAATAATTCCCGAACCAAGCTTCAAAATGTTGTTTGTTTTCTTTCAGAAGATTCTGATGGTAACACATAATAAGCATTAGTCACCACTTTTCTTCAAATTTCTCGAAGATTTTACGGTAAATTTGAAAAGCGCACGGTGAAAAAGATAATTTATATGCAATTATTTTATATTGTGAAGACAAATTTGAACCCTGTGCAGTGGTTGAGTTCCCGCGCTAGAAATTTATCTGATTCCTATATGATTAGGCTATATACAAAATTTGAATTTGGATTAGATGCACGCTGGGATACTTCCATAGAATATCTCCTGATCAGGAGACGAAATCTGTTCTCTTGATGGGGAGTACGATCCGGACTGCTGAACACAGTGAACTGGTGAAGATATGTTTTCAAAAATAACAATTCTTGACGTGGGATTTGACCTAACAAATCGACTTCTCTGGGGGCAAAAATGTTTCTTATAAAAAGGAATGCCAAATGCTACCAATATTTCAAAATAACTTAAACATTAGCATTAAAATATGTTATTAATACAATACTGGAAATTAAATCTACAGCAAAGAGCTATAGCAATAGCTCCATAATACTCACAGAAACAATTAAACAACCCGGAGCTTCTACCACGTCTGCCATTGCCCTCGTGTTCAAGTGGGTAAGTCCACTTAATGTCAGGCCTCCTTGGACGAGCACACCTAGATGGATTTCAACATCAGGAAATATATACATTTTTGAGCAGTTCAGTATTCAAACATCATATTTCAGGGTAATAAGAATTCTTTACGACTGCCAGACTGTACGTGTTTATGCTTGAAAACATCCAAATTAAGCTCTAGAAAACTTTGTGCGAAATTTGATTCATACTTATAAATAGCTGGTAAATGAACATTGGAAAAGCACACTACTATGAACTCATTCACATCTGTACATTGCCACCACCTGACAGACACATCTGTACATTGCCACCACCTGACAGACACATCTGTACATTGCCACCACCTGACAGACACATCTGCACATTGCCACCACCTGACAGACAGTACCAAACTAACACTCATTGCAGCATTGTGAAGCTGTTTATCCCTGCAGCCCTGATACGTTTTCAAATTGTACCAATGTAGCAGCGTTGCCATTCGATATTTTTGGATACCAAATTTGGTACTGACGCAATACGTTTGGTACAATTGAAACCAAAAAATTGGTATCCACATATTCATATGACATTTTTGGTACCCAAGAACACATGAAGAAAACAACAAACTCTTCGTTATATTCCCCATTTTCTTTGTCTGTTTGTGGATACAAGTTCCTATCCATGCACTTAGTAGCTCCCGGGAAAAGCTTTGCTCATGTTGAGATTTTACTTTCGGTACTTTCGCAAATATTTGAAATAAATTCTGAAGAAGCGCAAAACTTGCCAAAAAACTCAATTTATGCCTAAGATCTGTTGAATGCATTTTATTAAAAAAATATGGTTGTTAACTGTTTTTAACATATTTTCCTTCCAATTTTGCTGTCCAAAATTTAGAAATTTGAAGGGAGAGATTGTGTCTCAAATGCCAGCATATATTGCATGACCACTGAGCCTTTAATCCGATGTGTAATGAATCGCCAACTGACATTCTAGGGACACATTCTTCGTCTCCCAGAGGAGGAGCCTGCTAGAAGATATGCTCTCTACATTCCAACTCACAGACTCATGGCAAAAGAAGACCGGGACGTCCACACACCTTTTATGTTTACTACATTCAACGTGTGTTAGCTGGTTATGGTATGATGAAGACATCCAAGCAGAACAGATAGTCACACTTTCCAAAGATTGCCGTGCATGGAGAAATCTTGTGGTCGCCTGCTTCAGATCCGGAGGAGGAGGAGGGGGAGGAGGAAGAGGGGGAGGAGGAGGGGAGGAGGAGGAGGAGGATGTTGATGATGATGAGGAGGAGGAGGAGGAGGAAGAAAAAGAGGCAGATGATAATGATGAAGAAGATGAGGATGCAAGGTATACTATAATTTCATGGTATGTATTGCCTAAATTTGTAACCTTTCTTCTTAATCTGACTTAGTTCAGAAAGTGTTAACATAATTGCTTTTAGTGTCATAGCTTTATATATTGTAAGTATTACTGTTGTTGGTTTTTTTGTATAGTTTTTTTCCGTACATGTCAATTAATGTCATATGTGGGGCTAGAAATTACAGCTTCATTTCGTAACTCCATGCAGTATACTCTCCATGTACTAGTGGCCTAGCAAGGGCACAATGGGCCGGGGTGAATGGGCCCTATGGTATATAGGAATACATTTTTACGGGCCCCTTATAGAGCCCGGGCCGGGCGGCTGTCCTCCTGCCCCCTTTAGTTACGTCACTGCATGCACTATATTTGTCGTGATATTATTTGCCTTAAACTCATAATCTACATTTATCATTCTATCTGGTGTTAAGGGGTTCATGGACAACACACTTTTCCATGGCAATAATGCAGTTGGACTCATTTAGACTTGTCCTCTGGATATCATCTATCTTTTATCACAGACAAACGGACGTGAGAAAAAGCGTTATCTTTCATTGGCATACCTCCCCCCCCACCCCTCCCCGCCCCCCCCCCGCCCGTTCAAAAAAAAAAGGAGAGGCAAAATTTTCTTTAAAATTATTAAAATCTAAAACAGAATTAACCATCGAAATGTATCAAAATAGCACCTGTCTAGGACAGGAGGAAAAAGCAGAATAACCTCTCGTCCAATCAGTTTTGAGAGTAGTGACGTTGACCAGCTGACATATGACAACACAGCAAAATGACACGAGACTCCACATACAAGTGAAGTGAGCTTTCTGTCACGTGCCGGAATGCAATATGCCCAAAATGTCAGAAAGACTGAAGGGCAAGGGGTAAGTTAATCAGAAAGTAAAGGCTATAAAACTGTTTTTTAACAACCATATACCATGACAGCCCTATACTTTTTACACGTAAAATGCAACATGGGGTGATTGTTTCCCTGGTAATTTCATTTTAACAAAGCGAAACTTGTACATGCAGGCATGGAGCTGGGCGTGGGTTCAAGTTATTTATCGAATGTGTAAATTTGCAGTCTCACTATGTTTTTAAGGTGACTCAAGCAAAAAAGATGCAAATTTTAAACTAATAATCACAAACACGGTCGTGGCATGTAATTCAGAAAGGATAGACCTAACCCTTTTATTTCTTTTTCAGATTCCATAAGCGGCAATCCCGGCGGCAGGAGGGGGACATATCCCCCAATAATTGTATTGGGGACGAATATCATTATGCCCCCCTAAAAATGAAGCATTATGCCTATATAAAGCCTATATGGCTGGCTACACCACTGTCTGGGTTCGTCCCCTCCCCCCCCCCCTCCAAAATTGAAAAGAAATCGCCGTCTTTGTCAGACTGTCACTATTAAATTAAATTTAAGAAATGTATTAAAATCGGAATCTTCCTGGTAAGGGGTGCCAGTCCACTGGTCCAAAGACCCAATATTCCGAAGGTTCAATAGTCCAAAAGGAAAGGCCCACTAGTCCGAAGGTTCAATAGTCCGAAGGTATACCCTACCTTAACCCTAACCTTCGGATTATTGGGCCTTTGGACTAGTGAACCTTCGAACTATCAGACCGTCGGACTATTAGTGAGCCTTTTCTATCGGATTATTGACTAGTGGGCCTTTATTTCGGACTAATGGGCCTTCGGACCAGTGGGCGAACACCATGTAAGGCTGTGCAGAGACCTGTGTTACCATTCTTGGTACCCGACTCTATGATTTCTCCTTCCTATTATCCAGCGAGTTCCTTATGACCGAAAATACAACAATGAAAATCATGCAGCTCTAAAGGCAGATAGGGTCTTACCAAAACATGCCAACAGATCTGAGACAGCCAAACACATCAAGATGCGTCGCTGTCTTGTGTCACTAGTAGCATGGAAAACACTATATTCTCTCTTTGGCAAAAGGGTAACGAGTGCTCCAGCAATGCTTAAGCTGGTGCTTGCTAGGAGCGTCACCGAGAAAACATATGCTACCTTTACAATTTCTGTGGTTAAATTCAAGTGCGTGTCGTCATCAAAGGAGCAGCAGACAACATCCAACATTGGTGATGCCATTATTAAGAAAAATGCACTACAAATTGAAAAATAAAGCGAATCCGACACAAGATGAAACTTATCACAAGATGATAAACTGTCAAAATCCTTTCCAGAACTTGAAAACTTATGAAAATTTCCGTAGATATTTTGACAATCAGCTTACAGGCACCCATGTAATAAAGTCATTACATATTGGTTGTGAAGACATTGATATATTAATAAAGGTTTACAATCAAACATGTACTTTTCTAATTCAATATTTGCAGTTTTCATGACTTAGAACTCCATATCAATGATTTGTACTACATGTGTTTGCTAACTACGACATGGCCTTATCTATCACACGATTATAGTTTTGAGAGGTAATATAAGAATTGCACAATGCAGGAATGGGTTATCATTTAACCAAAGCTCTTTGATTTAACAGACACCGTGACTAGAAGTAAATGCACGTGATCATGTCGTAAGGGATTTTCCTTTTTCTATTGCGTCAGGAATTTGACCAGAATATAACATGTGGGATCAATGTAAGGCAACTGACTGTCACGTCACAGGAAAGTATGGCGGCCTGCCATCCGGTTCAGTTGTACGCTATAACTTTTAACACATTAGGTATTATTTATTGGGCAACTAATACCTTCATGCTTTAATATGATTGCGTTGTTAACAAAAAAATGAGTCGCATTTTGTGTAGGAGTTTTGAAATATCTGTATTCACACAACAGATGGTTGTGATCCAGTCAATTACAATCTGTGTGCAAGCAGGGTTAACAACTCCCTGGTGCAAGTCATGTGGTCGACAACGAAATATGAAACTGGGTGTTTGACTTGGTTTGCTTTTACACAAGTTTCGTGCAGAGTAACAATGTTACTCAGCATTTCCCCTCGGATGAAATGTATAATTTCTAAAAGTGCAAACCACCGAAAAAAGTTGTTTCTCCCCAATGATTTTTAGAGGGCATATATGGGGGTGGGTTTCTTGCAAGGCCGTAATTCCGGGAAGGGGGGGGGGGATCAGGGAACACGTGCTCGTCCCCCCCACTTGTTGGATAAGAGGCACAAATGAGAATTACGGCCCTGGTTTGTTGAGTCTGTGATTCTTCTGACAGTGGGTTGGAATCCATTTTCTTTTGACATATATTTTTATTAGGCCCAACTGCAGATGGTGAAAATTCAAACCAAAGTAAAAACGTATTCATAACACTGGCAGATTACCATTTGTGTCAACACTATCGAAGCTAGTATAATCCCGAGCTATTCTCTTGGTGCCATAATAATTTATTGCCCATGCATTTTGCACAGGGCTATAATTTTAATTCGGAAAGCCTGGAAGACATGGCCTCTTATCCAAATAGTGTGTGTGGGTGGGGGAGGGTCAAAATGCAATTTTTTCCCAAAATGTACTGATTTAAGACGTATTCATAACACTGGCAGATTACCATTTGTGTCAACACTATCGAAGCTAGTATAATCTTGAGCTTTTCTCTTGGTGCCATAATAATTTATTGCCCATGCATTTTGCACAGGGCTATAATTTTAATTCGGAAAGCCTGGAAGACATGGCCTCTTATCCAAATAGTGTGTGTGGGTGGGGGAGGGTCAAAATGCAATTTTTCCCCAAATGTACTGATTTCAAACAATTCTACAGTAAAGTGGGGACATGTTTTCCTACCCCCCAGGAATTACAGCCCTGAATTTTCTGTCAATGGAATAGTATTTTCTTTCAAACATAATCTGGAAACTGATGGCACATTTTTCGGGCGTGGGGAGAGAGAGAGCAAACAACAAGTAACCAGGGCCCATTGGTTTTCTTTGTTAGTTGCAAATAATCATGTCACATTACTGCAGTACAGTTTGAGGACACTTAGAGATCAAAAACAAGATATGGGTCTGATTCTGATATTCAAGCTTTCGTACTTTGTTAGGTAGGTAGACTGTTCAATGAAAAGCCACAGGAAGTGACATCACAGATCAAATCCATTTTTTTTTTTCAATTCTGGACTTCAGTTATGGAATGTTGGTTACTGCCACATAAAGAATAAAAAGGGCAGGCTTGTTGGTAACCATGCAGGAAATAATCTTGATAAGGCTAAGTATTGGAACTTCCATTATTTTTAAAACGAACTTAATAAATAAATCAAATGATGATAGGTAGGCCTACAAACCTAAGAATGTCACGTCAAAACTCCAGAAACAGAGGGAAAGTTATAAGGGCATGTTCTTCAGGCTCACCAACATGGCTATTTTGGTTCGCACTAAAAGGTGAAAGACATGCACTTTTACTGAATGAGTCGAAGAAACCTGCACCTTTGAACCTAATTCTTTCACCCTTTTTGTGGTTTGATCCTTGGAACCATTTGGCCAAATACTTGCCCCATTAAATTGCAGGCCTAACTCTCCATCTTTGACATTGTATAGAATATATGCAATGTGTGGTAATTGGTATCATAGAAAAAAGAAATGAAAGGCTAATTGCTGTATTTCAGCTAAAACTTGATGCTATGCATTAAAGTAAAGGTGAAATAGATCAAAGTAGAATATTTAAAAGAATAAGTCATGAAAAAACAGACCATTTAACAACAGTCATAACTAAACATTATAATTTGTTTTCCACAACAGTGAAGTAGAAAATTATCTTTGTAAAATCATGAGGAGATGTTTCCTTTACAATAGTAGCCACATAGACCAACAAAGGAAAAGAGAAATATGTAAACAATGGGCTTTTTTATCATGATTTATATTTCTTTTATTTCAATTAAGACATCGTCAATATATTTCTTCGTACTCCATGTAGAAAAACATAAATGAAATAGTTTCATACTGTGTGCTTGATTAAGAGACAAAAAAATATAAAATCCTACATATGTGTCCTGAGCCCGAGTTTGTGCATCTTTATACTATAACCTTTTGTTTTGCTCATTTTAGCAACCTTTACAGAGATAGTTGACATTAGTGGAGTTTTTTGTTCAAAGCAATTTTGCTTTATTTTTGTTTGCAACAGGAAAAAAAAACTACATTTGTTCCCCCCACACACCTTTCATTTGCAATCAAACAAGAATCAACCTGCCCACCAGTAATAGCCAAAATATCTTTTAAGGTACATTTCATTTAAAAGAGTGTGCACTTAATTTACTTTACAATACAATTTTTTAAAGGTTCAATATTTTTCTCTTGGTCAATATAGTCATTTCATATGGGGTGCAAGGGGGGCATTTCCTGCCTCCTCTTTTTCAAAATGTATACCCTTGGTATGGTGATTTTTTGTTTTTGTATGTAAGTGTGACTTTATGATTTTCCCCTCTTTCAGTAGCAAATTTTAATTTGTAACTATTTCCCCGACCTAACCCCTCCCCATTACTTTCATTGGGCAAATCCGCCCATTTAGTCATTAATAAAGCAAATAATACAAATATCCTTTATGTTAACCTGTCTTAGAAGATCCTCTAAGACATTAAATCCCGCCCATTTAGTCATTAATAAAGCAAATAATACAACTATCCCTTATGTTAACCTGTCTTAGAAGATCCTCTTAGACATTAAATCCCGCCCATTTAGTCATTAATAAAGCAAATAATACAACTATCCCTTATGTTAACCTGTCTTAAAAGATCCTCTAAGACATTAAATCCCGCCCATTTAGTCATTAATAAAGCAAATAAAACAACTATTCCTTATGTTAACCTGTCTTAAAAGATCCTCTAAGACATTAAATCCCGCCCATTTAGTCATTGACAAAACAAATAATACAACTATCCCTTATCTTAGAAGATCCTCTAAGACATTAAATCCCGCCCATTTAGTCATTAATAAAGCAAATATAACAACTATCCCTTATGTTAACCTGTCTTAGAAGATCCTCTAAGACATTAAATCCCGCCCATTTAGTCATTAATAAAGCAAATAATACAACTATCCCTTATGTTAACCTGTCTTAGAAGATCCTCTTAGACATTAAATCCCACCCATTTAGTCATTAATAAAGCAAATAATACAACTATCCCTTATGTTAACCTGTCTTAGAAGATCCTCTAAGACATTAAATCCCGCCCATTTAGTCATTAATAAAGCAAATAATACAACTATCCCTTATGTTAACCTGTCTTAAAAGATCCTCTAAGACATTAAATCCCGCCCAAGTAGTCATTATTCAAACAAATAATACAACTATTTCTTATGTTAACCTTTTAAACCCTGTTGATATCAAAACAAATGCCTTTACATTTAAAAACAAGCAACTAACAATATAACAGCATTTCTTGATTTTTAGACATTACAGCTACTTTTGTGTATTGAATTGTCCAGAAAACACTACATCTACTATAAAATGGTAACACAGGATATTAAACCATTAAATTCAAAATTAAACTTCAATTAAGTTTATCTGCAGAACTTTAATGAAGTGAAACATGACTGACTGATTGTTGGGAAACTTATTAGTAATCTTTGAGAGATTTTCTACATCAACTTATCTTTGATTTTTTTAAGAGCATCATAAACATCAATATATATACGGTGATTGGTCACTCCAGATCCAACAACTTTTTGTGTTAATATACTTACTTCCTCTTCTACTACAGCCTCTTTCTTAAATAATGCATCATTACAATTGGATTTTTAGTCCCATATCATGACATAAATAACTCTTAAAACTAGAATAAAAATGAAAATAATAAAATATAATATTAACAAAGTGAATTTTATCAAATTAATATAAATACAAAATAGCTATCAAAAACAAAACAGTAAGGAAAACAGCCTTTACAGAGATAGTTGAATGACAAAATCCATAAATACACACAAAAACAAATGTTTTAAAAACATAAAATAACTTAAATCTTATACAATTCAGACAAAACATACAAATGTACATACAAACAGCATATAAAAATAATAATTTGCTCAGAAAGAAAATAACATACCAGTTACCTTCATGGTTGTTCCACATACAATTCTGCATGACTATGACTTCTCTTACCTTCTCCTACCCCATCTTTATTTTGGACCAAATACTTTCATATGATATAATGTACTAAATAAAATATTTTGGAGGCTGGGGTGGGGTACCTTACAAAATCAGTGAACTCTCAAAAATATTGTTAATGATAAGACTGTGCCCTTAACGGATAAAATATTGCACAAAGGTTTTGAAAAAAAAAAACCCAAAAAACCCCAGAAAGTTTCTTTCACTGAGAAAATGAGCACAACAAACCTAATGCTTCCTCATGCTGCAAAATCATTTCAAATTGACCTCCAATTTATAGCCAGCTTGAAACATTTTCACTACAAAAGGCACAGATAATTCACCAAGCAACCAACTCAGCTAGATTGAATGACTTTTACCACCATGCATCTATAATATGCATCCTCAGAACATTTGTGATAATCTTAATTTTAACTATAAATTCAACCAGGAGATCCCTTCCTAATTGAATAAAAGAAAAGCTTACATTTAGAATTAGCTTCCCTTTATGATTTAAGCATTACTGGAATAAATTAGAAAATCATGAGGTCTCCTGTGGCATCATGAGGTCACCTGTGGCATCAGGAGGTCACCTGTGGTATCATGAAGTCACCTGTGGCATCATGAGGTCACCTGTGGCTTCATGAGGTCACCTGTGGCATTATGAGGTCACCTGCGACATCATAAGGACGCCTGCGGCATCATGAGGTCGCCTGCGGCATCATGAGGTCGCCTGTGGCATCACGAGGTCACCTGTGGCATCATGAGGTCACCCGTGGCATCATGAGGTCACCTGTGGCATCATGAGGTCATCTGTGGCATCATGAGGTCACCTGTGGCATCATGAGGTCTTCTGTGGCATCATGAGGTCTTCTGTGGCATCATGAGGACACCTGTGGCATCATGAGGTCACCTGTGGTCGCCTGTGGCATCCTGAGGTCGCCTGTGGCATCATGAAGTTGATTTTTCCCCAAACAAATAATTTGTCTCCTTATTTTTGGTACGTTATTCCTACCATTTATGACATGTCTTGTTGTTGATACTGTATTTATGATGTCAATCGTTTGTATTGTTATTATGCTTAGTTCATAGATGTCCATACACCCGTGTACTTTCTTTTTAAAAGTGTGTAGTTATTGGAAAGGAATTGACTGGACTAAGGATACAAAAGGCCTATGGATATGCATTTCAATATTGGCAGAACACTCTTTCATATAAATTTTGTTGCTATTGCTCACTTTTGCATAATAGAATAAAGCAACAAACACCATATCCAAAGAAATAAAACAATAACAATCACAGAATCACAAAACTAAATAATTTCCTTTACTACTTATCTTGTCCCAAATCTTAGATTATATTTATATATATATATATATATATATATATATATATATATATATATATATATTAACTTAAGTATTGTATGTAACTTAATGCAAATCTTACATATATGCATATTAACTTAAGTATTGTATGTAAGTAAATGCAAATCTTATATATATATATATATATATATATATGCATATTACGTTAAGTATTGTATTTTAAATGCAAATCTTATATATATCAAGTGACATGTATGATGAAGAACATGAACATGATTTGGAAGGCTTATAAATTATCTCAAACACTGTATGTGATGAATGATCACGGTTTAGTGGACCCGAGCAACAACACTGCGATATGTTTGTTATGGGCCCCCCAGCGTTAAACTCCTCATGGGCTCCCCGAATTCAGGTTGCGCCACTGAATCACACTAGGTATACTTTAACTACCATCCTCATATCCAAATCACCAAAATTCATTTTACCCAGTTACTTTGACACCTCACTGATCATAAAACCTTCCAGGTATTCAAGGAGGAGTAAAGGTAAGTGCAAACTCTTGATTGGTTGATTCAGGTGGTTCATTCGCATATAATTATCATAATGTGCTCTCATCCGCTTATGCCAAGGAAACTGGGGATAAGCTTTGGCCTGCTGGACCTTCGTGGCGCTAGTTTATCCTCTCTAACCCACCTCATAAAACTGCTTGCGGTAGACATGAATCAGAAAACCATTCAATCCCAGCAAACCAATCTTTCAGATTTGTCTTCGCATAAATTCAAATAAGACTTGTGCTCAAACCAGAAGGTAAACCCTTCAAAGTAGCATATTAAAAAAATATTAGAAAAAAAATATAGGAAAACGGCTTAAATATCATTCACTTTCCTAACCACTGAACAAACTTAATGTTCCCAAATTTTAAAATACTTCAAAAATCGACAATGCAAATTGCATTGATTCTTATAAGAGTAAGAGCACTTGCATATCATTTCTGCTGTCTGTCTTCTTATTTGACAGGTGAAACTAATTAATACTACAATCAGGAGCATGAAAAATCAATTAAATACAGGAAATGATACAGACACTTACAACATTAAAATCAATTCAAACTTTCACTTTCAATAATTTGCTGCTCAAAGTGTATCTTGCACCAATAAGGGGGAATAATGACAATGATATTTGTCATATGGATTTGGTAAAGATGTTTGTTTCTGCTCTCTCTACTTATGATAATGGATGTGCTAAGGTCACAGCGGCTTATCTTAGAATAAAATGGTCAACATACAAAAAATGTTCTGCTTTGAAAGATCTCTCTTCCTTATCATTGATAGATAGTGAAATTATAGCTAGCAACTAGAGTCACTTGTGCAATCTCCCATGCTCAACATTTCTAAGAAATATGCTAATATATGGTACAACAGCTTTATCAAGAAACAAGGGAAATTTCATTTACCACTAACTGGAAACAGTATTATATCCACATTGCAAATCTGAGCTGGAAACTTTTCTTCAAAGCATTTTTCACTTTGTGGTACAGTACCTTCATGTTTTGTGATTCATAACAAGCAAAATGAAACTGGATGCTATTCACACAGAAAATCTATTAAATGCATGCAGTATCCTTAACAAACAATAACTTGATATTATTCACAAATCTTTACTGGATAATATGCACATTGTACATAGCAAGTCCTCACATAATGTGATACAGATATCAACATGAATACTACTCACAAAGATATCTCTTCTGGATGTTACTCACACAGCAACTCTTGAACTAGGGTGGTTTTTACATAAGAAGTTTTCACTGGATATGATTCAGGTAGTAAATCTTAAATGTATATGACTTCACAAGTCAAACTTAATTGGATGTCTTTCCCATAGCAGAAATTAATCTTGACTTACATGTTCACAAAACCCTAACTGTATTCTTTTCATTCAGCAAATCATACGCAGATGTTGTTCACTTGACAAATCTTACCCGGATGTTACTTACATACCTTTATGCTATTCTCATGGCACACGTTAACCTGGTGCTACAATTCACTTCTCCATCCTTCATAGATGTAACACACACACCACATCTTACCTGTATACTATCTACATAACAACCATAGCTGCATGTTGTTGAAGTACACATTATGCACCTAAGATGTTCAGGCTGCTACATCTTTAGCAGTAGCTCAGTCAAATGAAAGCCTCATAATACAGCACTGCGAAAAGTCTTATCCAATCAGGGCTGAGTTTTCATCACTGACATCATAAGGTGGTTGGCTTCTCAACAACCTTGGATAATCGGACGGGTCACGGTGATGATTTATTCCACAGCTATGGTGTGTTGTGATCCAGGTGCATCCAGCTGGTCCCCAGTACACCAGAGAATTCAAGAATGCTTGCAGAGGATTCAGAATAGCCTGTGTGATGAGATTGTAACAAATTTTGTTCAAGTTGTGGCAAAATATATTTTTACAATACCAATTCAGTTGACAAATATTAAAGGAATTATTCAAATGATACAACAACCACAGAGTAAGATCTGTCTCTTTGTTGAAAAAGAAAAGAAAAGATGAAACTTATTGATAATTTTTTTTGTTTTTTTTGTTACATAAACAAAATTCAAACGAAGAAAAAAAAAAAAAGTCATTAAAACAGTTTGACAGAGTATAAAGCGCTCATCAAACATTTCTGGACAAGTCAACTATGACAAAATGTCAACTTGACAGAGATTAATGTCACAGGCATACCCTACTATACCCCTGTCATCGGTATAACCAGAAAGCATGACGTTATTCATCCGTCCTATATTTCATATAGGCCGAAGGCCAAAAGGCAAATTTCTGTACAAAAAATTGTGATGCGTTTACGGACGCCGTCATATTTGTTCCAAGATGGTCAACTATGCGAGGCCGGTGGACAGTGCACTATGCAGCATGCATGATGAGTGAGTGAGTGATTGACTGGCCGAGTGACTGAGTGATAGCATACCGGCCGGGCCAGGTGGAGAAAATGACAAGATACAATAGAGAGTGAGTTTTAAAAATATTATGTTTTTTTTTATATTATATATAAAAAAAAGGTTGATGGCCTCTGTTATTAAAACAAACGTTTAATTTTACTTTTTTGTGAAACAAAGTAAAGCCACAACACAGTACGTTTGTTGTGCATAACTTTTAGATGTATAAATGTATTTTAGTTTAAAGCAGAAAAAGAAAAAAGACCAGTCTTTAAAAATTGTTTGTGTGGAGTAACCCATCTTGTTTTCAAAATGTTAATCGGTGGGTAGGCAACAATTTTTTGTAAAGGATGGCCTAATCTCTGCAAGAAATTTATTATGAGATCTTCACACACATCTTGAATATGACGGAATACAATTACTGAAGATAATGAATATAATTACTGAAGATAATGCCTGAATATGATTACTGAAGGGTCAAATTATAATGTCTATGTAATGAGCATGTGTGTAATGTATGTATTTGCATGCATATTTAAAAACATGGTTTTGCATGTAGACTTTGAAATAGATGAAGATCATTTCAGGTACTGAAACTGGTATAAAAATAGATTAATTTCTACAGATATGATAACATGATAATTTTTTCTGCAGATGTTCACCAAGTTTAAAGAAGTTTTAATCTATTTTTATTTGGTAATTCTTTGTGAAAGCGAATTAACTTGTTGAAGGTGTATGTACTTTTAATTTGCTCATATGCATAACTATGCATTTCTAACAGCTATCATTCAACACAAACAAACATAAGCTTTTGATATGGAGCTCAACATTCACACTTTACATATTACTAGCCTATACTTCTTTTCCATATTACAGTTGTATAGCAGTCTGACAGGTAACTAAAGCAGTACTATACTTGTGGTTAACTGTGATGGATAATATCTATTAGACAGCTAAAGAAGATGTGAATTAGATATCTAAAGATAACATCCAGTAGACATCTGAAGTAGATAAGAGTGATACATTTTTTTCAGGTTTAAAAAGATGTCAGGTAAACATCTGAGGTAGATTCACATAGAGTGACAAATATTTGTCAGGTTTAACAAAATAATGTCAGGTATTTTAAAGTAGATGTACATGTGTAAGAATGGCAAATATCTGTCAGGTTTAACACGAAAGTGTCAGGTAGACATCTAAAGTAGAAGTACATATATAATAGTGACGAATATTTGTCAGGTTTGACCTGCTTTATTGTAGTATGCCAGTATGTTAAAAGGAATATACTGGGCAGAATTCAATTTGTATCTTTTTACCTCATTAAAAGCTTAAAGGTATATGGTTGTGCATAGGAAAAAATAACTACATTTTTTTGAAATATAAACCATCATAGTAGAAAAACAATTCATCAAAAACAGTTAAACAGTGGTTAAATCTAAGGCCTCAATTTGCATACTTTTTGCACATTTTGTGATGTGGGCTTACTACAGGCCAGGGCGACCTTTACGTTTTCTATGGTAAATCTGTTGATACCTAAATGACTTTCATAATTCATTGATGTGGTGCTTAAAATTTTGACCACTTGAAAATTTTGAGCATAACATTTTAATGCTAAGAACTTTCCCATCCTTCAGTTTAAGTAAGAAATTAAAGATTGTGACTAGAGCAGTGCTTATCAAGAGAAGGAAGCTTTTTTGCAGCTTGAATATATTTGCTACCTGCTCTGAAATGTGAATGGCTTAAGTGGTTATAAGTTTGATCTAAAAGGAGTGGGATATGACAAAAAAAAATCATACAGAAAAAAAGATTCATAAAGAAAAACACAATTCCTTAGCTGCATTAACTTCGGGCTCACTATCAGACTGTAGGCCTAAGGTTAGGCATAGGCCTTCGCCGTGGGCACATATTAGGCCTAGTTGCATAAGTTACTTTCCTGGACGGCCTACAGCTAATTAAACAGCTAAGGTTAAAAACCTTCATTTTAACCATTTAATCAATAATAGTAAAATAACCGCTGACGTCAATGAGTTTTTATTGCGACTGATGACTGATTTATGTCAGATCTGTAACACTAACATTAGGCTATTTGATTATCGCTTCTGTGCGAGAAAAAAAAAAAAGAGAAGAATTTTCACATTCACAAAATTGTATAAATTATTGGTAAGAACTAATTTGCGCACTAATTTCTGATCAAATTGAAGTGCTTCGTTGAATTTATGCATTAAATAAGCCAAAATAACCCATTTTACACGTATTTCGTGATCAATCCAAGTAATTTTCGAGTAGAACTTGTTACCTACGTTTTGTATCTTCCCGCAATGTGTGTACTAGTCTCGAACATACACCTTAAATTGAGTTTAAACATAAAAGGCATTAAATGAAAACTTTTATCCAAACAAATAATGCAATAAAATCGTATTGTGGACAATTTTAGACTCGTATACCAATTTTTACGAAATCGGTCATTCACTTAAATGTATACAATGCTTTTCAAAGTGTATATGAAAAAAGCACACTGGAATGGCTACACTGATTGCTACATAAACGCATCACTTTTTTCCCACACCATTTGTATATAAAGTTTGGTCTCTCGGCTTATACGTAGTATAGGGCAAATGATGTCACGCTCTCTGGTACAACCATAATACTATGGTGATCAATTAATGACAAATAACACAACTTGTCTACGGAAATGAAGTGAACAGGTATTAGAAAATTTAACAAGATATGCTCACCATGCAAATCCATAAAATGCCATATATAAGCCCCATGTTCTCCCACTGAGTGTCGTCAGCCATGACTTGATACAACAGCAGAACTCCATTGATCAAGTTAGGAAACCAGCTGTGGAGGATAAAATTACAAATTGTTTAATTTTATCATTTGAAAAATCATTCATCTTTATCAAGTACTAAATATTAAACTGCTGAGCTTGAATTGACCTTACTTTAACCACTCATACATATTTCCCCATTTGGAAAACTTGTCAAAAACTAAACCAAAACTAAATGATTGTGAATAAACAAGCATCAAGCCTGATTCCAATAAAGTGCATATAATATGTGACAACAAATGGAGAAAATATTCTTTATTACTTGAAGTTTTTAACCCTTTGATTTAGTGACTGCTTCCAGATACTGCAAATGCATAACTGATGTTACTACAAATATCAAAAACTTACAAAATCTTTATTCAACATACAGCTAGAAATACCCGAAAAATAAATTTTACTGATTTAAAGTTTACCTAAATATGAACAAGGTATTAAATGGTGAGTTGACAGGATAATCAACACACATTTCATAAAATTTTGGAAATGCCTTTTGTCACAAATTCCTGAAAAAATGCAAATCAATGAGAACTAATATCTTACCACACGGTGAATACAACAACTATGGCCAGAAACTTTCTCTGTATCTGTTCCTCCATCCTTCTTTCTTTATCGGTGTAAACTCCGCCTTGTCTTAACAAGGGAGATACTGAAAAAGAAATTAGCAAATACACTTTTAGTGGAAAATAGCACAGAGTCATCATACAATGATGAAAATCTTCAGATATTCTTCCATTGACTATAAATTTTGAAGTAAATTTCTTCATCTTTTCGTGATTGAAGTAAACTTCAAGATATATGCACTGCAATCACATAATTCTGAATGGTACGATCTCTGTAAAGGCTATGGAGAAACCTTGGTGATTACAGGAAAACTAAACATGACCCGATACTAAGGCACAAGAATTAGGAGGGGGTGGGGGGGGGTGACAGATAATTTTTCCCCAGTCAAAAAGCATGTGTGGGCATAATGTATCATCAATCTAGGAACTCAGCAATATTAAGTGATTCCCCCACTGTCACACAAATAGGGCATTCAAGAAGTGTCATAATACCATTTGCAAAATAACATTGGAAGTCAATAATTATGTCAGTGCATCAATCAAGACACCACTTACCTTCCTTAGCAGATAGCCAATACAAGACAGGATTACAGAAGAAAACAAGCACCAATGGGATGAAAGAAACTAAAAATAGTGGCAACAGATTAAGCTGTGAATCACGTTTTGTACTGCACGATAATCTGTAAAAGAAAAAAAATATTAAACAGTATGAATCATGACTATCATCAAATAATGATCGTGATACAACATTCAACTGTAATAAAGGAAAAGTTCTACTAAATCTAAATATTGTGACCAGAAAAACGAGAATAAAATGATACAAAAATTATCGGAAAAGTACCAGAAGAAATTCACTTTGTGCTTTCCTTGGAAACTGGAAATTTGCAATATCTATTTTGTGGTGCCCAAAGGCAACAATTATTAAATATTTGGAACACACCTTAAGTGTGTATCATGCAGTTACTTCTCATATAACATTGTTCTAATGGAAGTCTGCAATGATCTTCACTGTTCTTTACAGTAATAATCCAAGCATTTTTTTAATATAACAAAAACACTTCTTGTGAGTCATATACCATTCCCAGCAAAATAATTTTCTTACAATAAACTTAACATGATTTTGGGTAGGTTCACAAACTTTACTGATTTGAATGAACTTCTTTAAGGAAATACAAACTGCTGGTTTAACTGGAAGCCCCAAGTGTTTACATATAAGATTCATCCAAAATATGGCAGAACGATAAACAACAATATCAACAACTTTTCATTCAAACCAATTCATACTACAACACACTACAATGGATAATCACTGCTTAATGTCACTTTTAAGTCTAATACATTAATATATTACATGTAGTTTGATAGTCAAATGAGACTTAACTCACCACCCAAATTAGATTAGCCTATTTCAGGTGTTTAAAACTGAAATGTTCCATATGCAAAATACTTACTCATAGTTGTCAGTTTTATATAAGAACCAGATCCCACTGAAAATACCAACACTTGTAATAAGCCATGTGGTGACGAAATAAGCCCTAAAAAGAAGCTTCCTGAAAAAAAGGAGTATTG
Organism: Chiridota heheva; assembly: GCA_020152595.1. Classification (NCBI taxonomy): domain Eukaryota; kingdom Metazoa; phylum Echinodermata; class Holothuroidea; order Apodida; family Chiridotidae; genus Chiridota; species Chiridota heheva. The sequence goes on from JAIGNY010002020.1 coordinate 449,056, forward strand.
CGATTAATATTCTTCCCATTTTCAGTAGAAAATAAATAGGCTTGGTTTTTTTAAGTATCACACTGAAACAAGGGCAGTAAGCATGGCGTACGCTGTTGCTGACTTAAAAGGGGGCTTGTCATGAAAAAATAAACATTGAGTTTATACAGTTTTGCATAGTTCATTAATATCAAAAACATAATATTCCATCAAAAGTCCCGAAAAGAAACCATTTGCATGAACAAAAAAGAAACTAAATAGAAAAAAAAAAATAAAAAAAAAATAGGCTTGTTTTTTTTTTTAAGTATCACACTGAAACAAGGGTAAGCATGGCGTACGCTGTTGCTGACGTAAACGGGGGCTTGACATGAAAAAATAAAAATTGATTTTATAACAGTTTTGCATAGTTCATTAATATCAAAAACATGATATTCCATCAAAAGTCCTAAAAGAAACCCTTTGCATGAACAAAATAGAAACTAATCAAATAATCGACGCTCCCGACGATGCAAGAATTGAAAATGGCTAAGCGACGTCACTCCCAGAACGATCTCATTAGCGAATTTAAAGATACATCCAAATACAGTGCTAATTCCATAGTTAAGTTTTCCTTTAAGTCACAGTTCCTGTTCTTCAGTAGACATTAATATTGATATATCAGGCCATTTCTAATGTAAAGTAATTTTTTTCAATGTATGTATCGCCCCTGGCCGACATCGCCAAGATGCACAATATTAATTATCACTTTTATGCCGACGATAGTCAACTTTATGTTGTTTTTGATGTGACTCCAACTATGCTACTTCAAACATGCATTCTTAACTTTCGTAGTTGGCTGTCTAGCAACTTCCTCAAACTCAGTCCCAGCAAGACGGAATTATCTGTTTGGTTGATCTCATAATCTATCTAAATTGAACAGTTTATCACTTGAAATTGGCAGTAATGTAATAACTTCAACTGATCATGATAAAAATGTAGGTATCTATCTTGACTCTAAACTCTCTTTGGAACGTTTCGTAAATGATAAAGTAAAACCTGTTGTTATTATCTTCGCAATATTTCACGCATACGTCACTATTTAACGCCAACAGCCACGAAAATATTAGTTCATGCTTTCATTATTTCACGTATTGACTATGCCAATAGTGTATTGTTTGGAGTAATCTCTAATTTGATTGGAAGATTACAGACTTTACAAAACAATGCGGCTAGGCTTATACTAAATCAAACTCGCTCCTGTCATGCCACCCCTCTTCTCTACCAGGTACATTGGCTTCCAATGGATCAACGAATCGTTTTTAAGCTTTTGATTATTGTTTTTAATTGTTTACACAACAGAGCTCCTGATAATCTATCTAGCTCCTTTCACCTTACAATCCAAGCCGTACCCTCCATTCAAGTTCTACAAACAAACACGCTTATTGCACCAAGGTCAAATAACAATATTGGTGATAGGAGTTTTCAATTTGCCGCACCTCGTCTCTAGACAACTTGCCAATTCATTTACGTACCACATGCTCCTTTTACTCTTTCAAACGTTCACTCAAAACTTACCTTTTTAGGGAAAGTTATGTCTTATGATGTCCTTTAATTCCTGTGTTTTTTTTGCCATTTTATACTGCTTTCTTATGTGAATAGCCCGTTATCTTCATAATTATCATGTTTACAGTGATTTTTAATTTTAATGTTTTGATCAATCATCTCTCAGTATTTCATTTTTACTGCTTTTAACGAACAGTGGTGTTTTAGTTTTATATTTGTTTCCTTTTTAACAATTTCAGTATTACTCTTATTATTACATTTTTGAATATTCTTACCTATTTATCTTATTTTAACATTTCTTTATGTCCATGTGTATGGTGTTTATTATGTAATGCGCTTAGAGCTTTTTAAGATCAAGCGCACTATAAATGTATAATAATAATAATGAATGTTTTCAATATAGACGTCAATGTTTGCAATAATTAAAAGTTGAGTCAAAACTTTAAGAGCCTGTTAAAATTTGTGACTTAATATTTCATTTTGGAACAAATCAATGTACCAAGTCAATGGGTAACTTTTACATTAGGTTTCGCATTAGAATTTACTATGTTAAGCTGATGCTGAGCAGGAATATTCAGAACATAATTTGGTTTCAACCAATAATTTCTATTGTAAGAACATATACATCATGATAATTTTTGCTACATTTAAATTCTATGACAATAATACGCATACAAAATATGATATTATTGTGTGAAATGTCAAATTAAGAAAAATAATCAATGCCGTCATGTTAAACTTCATATACTTACAAGTTTAAGTGTAAGGCCTAACGTTAAACACGTGCTTTGCAACACTTAGGCCAGATCATATGGCATTTCAAAAAGCGATGATATATTTTCATGAAACTTGAAGATATGATATATTTGAATATTGGGCCTATGTTTAAGAGAATAATAACAGCTTGGTAAGAAATGTATCATTGAAAAATCTATCTACTCCTATTGTAAATACATCAAATTTCAAGACACACACACGATAACACTAGGCTAATGTTGTTTGCATGATATAAAAGTGTTGCAAGAACTTTCGTTCTGGGAATGACATCATTACAACCAACACAAATTCCCTATCAAATTATCAAGTGAGAGTCATATGAAAACCCATGTCGTGCCCTCTTTAAATATCATAACTTATGCAACCAAAATTCTTGAGCAACCAAGCTTTCCCCTTCCAATCCATTCTGCATCAGTTACATTAATCAAAATGATATCCCCTTACTAACTCAACCAGAGTCTCATATTTTCTTTAATTGCAACAAGATAGGGCACTCCCAACAGATTGCAAAATATTTCCTTAGGGTTTCCAGTAGTCCCCCCTCCCTCTTGGTTTGCACTAGTGCCACCTTTCATAACACACCATCCTAATTTCAATAAATTCATTTCAAGGTATTCTAAACTGAAACTTCATGACCACTGATATAATTATCATTATGAAAGAGAGATGTAGAGAATTCATTCTGTCATCTCTCAGTCTTGGGTTTCCTCAGTGAAAAAAGAACATCTTATTTTTTGAATACAGTGTAATATCTAGATTACTTCACTTTGAGCCTGTAACACCTGAAAAAATTACTACCCAACCTCAGAAAATTTCAGATGTTAAAACTAATATTGTGGAAGGTTTTTAACTTCTATAAAAAGTTTGTTTAGCCTATGATCAGTTTGACTGTTTGTTGATATGTATATTTATAAACTGTGACAAACTCAAGAATACCAAACCTAGTGGTTCTTCAAATCAATTAACTTCTTTATTCGCATAGTCTTTTGCAAAAATACTTACTCCCACAATGTCACTTTCATCTATCATTCTTTCTTGCATAAAATAGCCCATTGGTCGAACCTCATTCAATGGCGGTAATGATTCTATGGAAGGGCAGCTTTGTCTTGTGGGGGGAGAGGAGGGGGGAATAATCAGACAAAATATGTTGCTCATAGAAAATGTTTTCTTGAGGGAAATGGGGAGAAACTGATATTGTGGGGAAAGGTTCCCATGCCCCCTCCCCGCAGGGTTGCCACTGACCTCATCTTTATACCATTTCATTTAAAAGGTGTTTTTCTAAATGGTGATGTATTTCATCTTTTATCAAACTAATTATTCCAAGTGATCCCTTTAATACATGAGCAGATTAAGACCCATGTGAAACGTCTATGGACAAATTTAGTTTAAAATCTATTAAAAGTAGCAAATCAATTTGTTAAAAACTGACAAATTCCAGCATTTCTAATTTGTATAAAAAGGATAATGATATTACAAACATTAAAAAATATAAATCAAAAGTCCAGAAAGAACTTGAATTATGGCACCTACCCGTTTATTCGACTTTTCTTTACTTTGAGCAAGACATCCACTGCGTACCAAAATGTCCAGAAGTATGTGCCCAGATAAAAAAACTGCACCCATGCCTGAATAGGAATTAAAACAATGAAGAGCAGCTTGGTTAACTTTAATGAAAACAACATGCAGGGAAATTTAAACCTTTACTTTTAGAAGTTGTTACTAACATTACCTATCCAAGCAGTTAATTGATGCCAACATTGTATCAAGCCCCCAAACATTTCTAACTTATAAAACAATTTTGTATTAATTTGTGCTTCAAGGTGAGTGTGCATAGCACATGTACATACAGTACATATCTTATGAGACTACTACAAAAATGTTTGTCACTACCAATCCCATATTTTTTGAATTTCTGTTTTACAGTAAATGACAATATTTCAAGGATCCGTCACATTTGTTTTTACTACATTAAAGTCAGGCAAGGGCATGTCTAGCTTGAATATTTGTGAGTCTCAAGCCACTGAAAAAACATGTCATTACCTCTATATCTTGGTTCAAAATTGAAGGTTTTGGTCCTGTTCTGTAAAATTTGGTCCGCACAATTTTTGGCTCAAATTTTGAATACTTTTAATTTCCAATATTAAGGATTTTTGCTCCACAATTGAATATTGAAGGTCTAAATTTGAAGAATTGTGGTCCAAAATTAAAAAGGTTTTGTCCAAAAGTGGATATTTGTGACTGAAATTAAAAGAGTTTCGGTCCAAAAATTAACTTTAATGGCAAAGCTCAAAATAATCCCCCTCTTCACCCTTAGACACAAGTCCAACATGCAGCATTCAATGTGTTGATTTCCTTGAGGAATTGTCGAATTGTCCCTGATCTGCACATGTACTGTATGCAAGTAGAATATCTACATGTATGAGTGGTGCTTCAGAGCAGCCTGCATCAGTAACAACATCTACTGTAATACTGGGATAAAATAAGAAATTAGGATGTCAAGACTCTTTGCTGAAGGAATTTCAAGCACCTTTGTGATTACATCATTCAAAACAACTGGTACTCTCGATCCTGTAATCATATTCATTTATTAATGTATGAGGAAATTCGTGGGTGTTCAAGGTAGGTCAAGCATTTTATCTAAGATGGTGAAGGAAGTTCGTAAAAATAAAGATCCATTAATGAGATATTGACTGGTAACAGAATCTAAACTAGGAGGAAGTCATATAACATATTCATCAAAAATGGAGGGAACAATCATTAAACTTCCATTTATAAACAGCAAATCTGAAACAAAACAACAACAGTAAATCTTGACAGAAAATCTTGACAGAAAATTACCAAAACTTCGAGCCCATTGATAAATGATTCCTCTGCTAAACCATAACAACTAATTTACTGCAGTACCACTGTAAGTCTCTCAAATCTAGTCTTCCCATCAACATAGAGACTGCCCTTTCCTTACCTCTGGTGTTTATGAAGCCATATTCCTATGGCTTGCTTCTTTTGCAATCTGATCCTTCACAACATACAGCCCAGGTTTAATGAAAATCAATGGGTTATAAAAGTATGGGCCCTCAAAAATATGGGCCCTCAAATATATGGGCCCTTTAAAAATATGGGCCCTCAAATTTTTTGACTTTGCTGGAAAAGGACATCTGTGAATTTTTACATAATCATTATGTAATCATTTCCCAATGACTTTGTTTTCCCTCACCATGCAGAGTTTGAGAAAGTTTCACAATCTTGACTATATCAAGTGGGAAGTGGTTGCCTCTTTGGGTAAAGTCTGAATTGATTCATTTCTGTATTTCAGTTTCATGAGCTCTGCACGTCACAAAAAATTTCATCATACCTCAAAAACAAGAGCACTTGTCCATACAACAAAAATTTCTTTTTTGGCATGAAAGAACTATTTCTTTTCAAATTTTCAAATGTGAAAGTACAAACAAAAAGGCCGTGAATATATCACTTTCCATTTTCCACAAAATGTATTTAATTGGTTCTTAATTGATGATAATCGCAATTGAAACTCGTATTTGGTAACATAAAGCAATCAAATTTCATGATTGGCTTTAATTTGTATTCTTTAAGGTAACATAGCATGAAATGTACAGTATTACCCTGTTTACTTGAACCTTTGACACAAGGAATTGTCTGTAAATTATTTTCCTGTAAATAATTTTCCAGAAAATGTTGCAAAGCCCTACTGTATGTACATGTAGGGGCAGGGTGTCACTGACCAAAAGGGGTATTTATGGGGCATCAAGGGTACTTTGAGGCCACTTGAAATGTAAATAAGGGGGGAAATCAATAGCATAAGTAGTGTCCTTGGATCATTTTATATTGAGGAACTGTAATCGGCATAAAAAGAAGGCAAAATAGTTGTTTTTGTAAACAAAATGTAAAGTGCTAAAAGAAAAGGGGCAATACAGAGGGGCAATATGGAGCAGGGGAGCACCCCTCTGAAAACGAAACTCAGGGTATGTGTTGGTATTTTAAAGACTCCTTTGGCGTAGATCTAAAACACCTGGACAGTTCAATATGACGAGGCAAAGTCATTACTTGCTGGAGTACAACATCACATTGATTTGCATATCATGTCACTTCATGTACTGTAGTTATAACATTGTTTAGGGTCAAGCGGTAAACTTCTGTTTGAGGTCAGCACTTATTTTGGTTTTGCTGCTTAGGAAATGAACTGCCAGATCATGTTAGATGTCTTCACATACTAGCAAATGCTTACTGTACTTTATTTTTAAGTGTTAAGTGCCATGAGCTACAGTATGTCTTCTATTTTAGGAACAGATAGGATTGGCACTATCTTAGAAATAAAATAAATAATTTAGTGATCTTTCTTTATTAATTTGTCTAAAATAGCATTTGAATAATTCACTTTTCATATAAAAACTGGTAGTTTTTCATATTAACAATAACACAGTAGCTTCTGTGCTGCTTTACAGCAAGTCTGAGAGCACTTACTTCGCTATAGGACAGGGACTTAGTATGAACTTTTTTGAGGCAAGCAACCTGAAGTTTGCCTGTTAATCTCATGGCATACTCTGAACAAGACACTTCATTCCACTTGGTTCATTCTGTTACCTGGTACCTGTGCCAGCCCACTGGTCTGAAGGCCCAGTAGTCCGAAGGTTCAATAGTCTGAAAGAAAAGGCTCACTAGTCCAAAAGTCCAATAGTCTGAAGGTCCACTAGTCCGAAGGTTCAATAGTTCCAAGGTACTGTACATGCTGGGGAGTTACCTTATGGTGGACTTGTGTCCCAACTATGGAGAGACACTGTCTCTCAACCAAATACATTATGATGAATACTCACTGTGAGAATGATGCATACTAAGGCTTCTCCTTTGCTGTAATCATCCCATGGGTAGATGCTTGGATCCATCTCTGTGAGCTCAGCCAAGGTGAAAATGGACAGGCCCATAATACCTGCAAGCAAAGAAGACAAACCATCCTCACACAGTCTGCAGCAAATTAAGTACAAACACTTACATACACACAAGTTCAAATTAAATGCATACAGTATCTATGCATCACAAAATGCCAATGTTAATGAAAAGTAAAGTGATCCATAATGGGGTACTCATCTATGATAAAGAATAAAGGCAGTAATTAATGATATACAGGTAGAATAAAATATAATTCTGTTGATGCCATATAGAACTTTCAAATTACAGACAGAGATCACTTTTATCCAATTTGACCAGGAGAGACATTAAATCATCACTTTATTTCTTAGTGCATATTCTCATAAAATTGAAAACATTCAAAATTGTCCGTGTCACTATAACATTTATTTCACTAGATTCTGATTGATCAAAATTGTAGCTTACACTAGTATTTCAATTTTAGTGTAATGCAATTCCTTGTAGATGCATTTTTAATACACATTGTTTCAATTAAAAAATATTGAAAGTATGAAAATTTGCATCAAACATTTATTTAAGAACAAAGTTTTTAACCTTTCCACTGCCAGTATCATGTTCACAAGGTGCATGTAGGCTTCCTTGACTATCTACCTTCATTGTTAAGGTGTCAAAAGATGTATTATGGATTAGGAGTTAAAAACTGACAATAAATTAATTGTTTTTATTTAAATGTCTCATGGAAGCAAGTGTACATTTGCTATATATAATAACTCAGGGAAAAGAATGTCTTTATGACTAAATCTACAAAATCAACCATGTAATGAATTAATTTATTGTTTATTGTACAATAAAACTAACATGAACTGTTGGAAGAACAGTATGCTCAACTATTCAAAGCTAGCATAGAGAATGGGCTTATTGAGGGAAGTATATACTGAAACACGGTAGCAGGGCAGATGATTTTAAATTACTTAAGCTTTGAAAGATGCACTTACATTTTCATTTGCTTGGTTAATTTCATAACATTTTACTACACGCTTTTTAACAAGTTTTCCCAGATATTTCAAGACAAAAAAAAAAGCTCAAGGTTACCTCACCCAGTAACTCAGAAAACAAGTAAAAGCTAGTAGTCTTTCTAACTATAACACCTCTTTTAGTTCTATCAATTGAAGAACAAAGAAAGGAGAGGCCTTAACTTGCCCATGTCAATGAGAGAATGTCATAAAGCCCCCTTTCCTACTCCAGCCTGTACCATTCCCCAACCCCTACAGATTCCCAAAACTACTGTACATCCTGGATTGTAAAACAACTTTCAATTTAAGAAAATATGTGTGTCAAGCAGTCAAGCAGCATGAAAAATGTACAATAACATTATTAGGCAAAAGTATGCCAAACAGTATTGCTTAATGTATGACAAACTAGGCATTGGAAGTGATTACAAATCCCCTCACTGCTAATAATGCATATTCCAGACTGTCCCATATTCCATTCCAGCCTGTCCCAAATGTCATCCCACACTTACATGTATATTCTATGCAATCACATCTGAAAACCAGATACTGTATGTCATTCCACCACTTGCATGACCCACATGCCATCACAACTGAAATCCAGATGACACACCACCATTCCACCCTGTTCCACATGCCAACACACCCTGTTCCACATGCCAACACACCCTGTTCCACATGCCAACACACCCTGTTCCACATGCCAACACACCCTGTTCCACATGCCAACACACCCTGTTCCACATGCCAACACACCCTGTTCCACATGCCAACACACCCTGTTCCACATGCCAACACACCCTGTTCCACATGCCAACATACCCTGTTCCACATGCCAACACACCCTGTTCCACATGCCAACCCAACCTGTCCAACACGCCAATGCATCCTGACCAACATGCCACCCCATCCTGACCAACATCCCACCCCGCCCTGTCCTACATACAATTCCACCCTGTCCCACACGAAATCCCACCCTTATCCTAATTCCTTCAGCTACTTTATCTGTCATTTTCTACCCCACATTCCACTTATTGTTTATATTTCCCAAACCTCTTAATTTGAAATTCTATAGAAGTCAGGACATTTTTGCTTCTTTATGCATAGCACAACACACATTTTGATCGTTATTCATGTCGGGAATATCAATATCATGACAAAACTAAGAATGTTTAGTGAGTAAGACTCGTCTGCTATATATTTTTGATCTCAGGTCAAACATTTTGCAGCAGTATATTGTTATGCAAATAACCTAATTAATATTCACACTATACGTCACCATTAACTGTGTACAATGCTCCTCATTTGTTTAAGCAAATCACCACACCGACTTTTTCAAGAGATACCACAGATAAACAAATATTTTCATTGCTATGTAAATAACTTAATTAGTATGCACACATAACCCTCAATCATGCTCAACTAACAGTACCAATGCCCTATACCACTGAACCAAGTTATTATCTCAAGTTAAATATTTTTTACAAAAGTCTATTGTTATGCAAATAACCTAATAAATATGCACACTACACCTCACCATTGAGTGTAGACTGCTCTTCACATATATGATCATTTGTGTAAACAAATTCCGCACACCCACTTTAATTTAAGAGATATCGTAGATAAAAATATTTGTATTGTTATGCAAATAAGCTAATTAATATGCACACACAACCCCCAATAATGTTCACTTGAACAGTACCTATGTCCTCTACCCCTACATGTATGTCAAGTTACATGAATGTACACTATTCATAAATTAAGTTATGAAAACTTTAACCAAAACTAACCAGACAAATACTTTTATTCTTATGCTAAAAAGCTAATTAGTATGCATACACAACCCCTGAGTCATTCTCATTTGAACAGTACCTATGTCCTCTACCCCTATGCCAAGTTACATGAATGTACACATTCATAACTTAAGTTATGAAATTTTTAGCCAAAACAAAAATGTTTACCAAATCATTAATCGGATGCCGCCCATGCCAAGGGTAGTAGAATATCTCTACTATTCTTCGAATAGTCGAGCTATAAATTTCCAATTTAGTGCATGTATTTACCCTTACAAAAAAACCTGTGTCAGCTGTTCCAATTTCATGCATGAACACGCATGCAAACCCAGGGTAATCCTTGGTATTGCACTAGTTTGACACTCTTTCTTACTTATTCCACAAAAAACAGTGTCTGTCACTCTTTTACACATAAAACATAAAAACTACACTTCACAGGTTTTCTTGTGTCCAACAGGACAATGCGTGTCATACAGGAAACAAGAGAAAACCCGTGTCATAAGTACCAGACAAAGCGTTTACACCATAAAATATTTCTTCATGCAACAGCCCATTCAGCTGGTCCAAAATTACTTGAAAGTTTGCCACGTTTTGCCACATTTCTTGACACAGGTTGGAACTCGTTTTACCACACTTTTTCCTGTCTTGTTAAAACACTTATTTTCACACATTTACATGCATGTCAGCCACACATGAACACATGTGGGATTACCTGTTAAACATGCAGGGGATTACTTCCAATTTCATCCATTGTCATGTGGGTCACTTTTGTTTGCCACATGTGAAGTCTTTTGTCTGCCACATGTGTTCATGCAGAAACACAGACAAGGTTTGACACACTCTTTTTTGTAAGGGTAGTAACCAAAATGTATTGACAGAAGGTAATGAAAAACTTGGCATATTACCAACCTGGCAACATTCTTGTAATCTCGCTTTAAAGCAGAAACAAGCATATACTGTAATGTACAGAATCATTGTCCCATTCAGGGAAAAATTGTCCACAATAGAAATATTCCATTTAACTGCACTGTGTGACACTACAATGCTATTACAAAGTGTTCTGCAAAGGGTTCATGCATTGTACTGTACATGAATTGAATGTGATCCTGTGATCAATTTTTCAGTCTTTCATCATGTAGGATCATACATAAATAAGAACGACTGTATTTCACTATCCTACCCAGAGGAATGCATTTTAACAATACAGTAGGTAGTTTCTGCAATTATAGTATGAGTATGAAGAATGGTGCTAGTGTTATGGCTACTGCTGCACCTAAGTAAAAACAAAATGTTTTTTTACAGAATAAAACTAAATATCATCTTTTTTCCTTTAAAATTTTTGAATTTATTTTCTATTTGCAACTTTGCAGTAATTTTACAGTCATAAATACAGTAAGAAAAAAGCTGATAGATATGAATGAAACTAAGAGATGAATATATAGCCGAGTTATTGATTATTGCAAAAGATAATTAAAAATAATCAATGGTAATTAAATTCAGTGAAATTGCATCTAGGCCTACAAGAAGTACTGCAAACATGAGTTTACAGTTTGGTCCCATCAAACAATATTCCAACTTAACGTACATGTATGCTAAGCAACATCTTTATGCACAGTAATCATTGAGGAAAGTTGTATGTACAGTATGTATGTATGTATGTATACAGTATATGCATGCATGCATATATATACATACTGTATATATATATATATATATGTATGTATGTGTATGTATGTATGTGTGTATGTGTGTATGTATGTATGTATGTATGTATGTATGTATGTATGTATGTATGTATGTATGTATGTATGTATATATATATACATTTTGGTTCATGTGTGTATTACAGTGTTTAAGTTATAAGCGACACAAAATTAATTGTTGCATACGCAAACATGCACACACACACCCATACGTGCTTCACATCTGATCGAGGACCTTGGCATCAAACTATCCATTTGAGGACTCAATGATACAGACCAATAATGCAGTAGTGGAGCTGAAACAATTGTTGTTTATCATTGTTAATTGCTTGTGCACTAGGGAACTTGAAAAGTAAACAAAAATACAGTCCTGATTTATGTTATCTTTTTAAGGACATGAAACAAAATTTTAGGTTTTGCTAAGCAACTAAGGACCCTGGACAAGATCTGATACATCTATTCATCTAAGGACTTCTGTGTGTATTATATAATTTTCAGTTTTTTTAAACAACTAAGGACTCGCGGTGAATCAGCTAGGTAAACTGTGTTAAGAATTTGAGGCAAAATCCTTCTAAAAAATAAATCAGTGTGGAATTTTTAGCACTCTGAGGATAATGTGAAATTAATGTCAGATTCAACTGGTTTATTAAGGACATCTGTAAAACTTCTCAAGCGCCATCTTAAATGAAAGACTTTCTTGTTTATAGCAAAAACGTGTAAGGACGTGTGTTCAGGTTGTCAAACACGACCTGGGTCCTTAAACGATTGGTGTGTTGTCAGGTCAAGGTCCTTAAATGAATATCAAAGCAAACGCACCCACCCACCCATACACAACCACAAGGAGATGCAAAAATCACCAAATTTTGTCCTGTTCCAAAAACTTATAGACCCCTAATCCCTAATATGAGGTCATCATATGAGACCCCTCTGGTGGGCCACCACCATCCCCCTTATATCAAAGGGGTGGCTATGTAGTGTAGGAGGTACAGGCAGTTATTTGCCAATACAGCAAAGTGTCTACAATATCTCATCCCAACATATATGTATATGTGGGTGATGAGATAATTATTGTAAATTATACACAACCAGACAGCAAACAGTGTGTGGAGATAAGGTGATGAACAAAATGTCTTCATATAGTACAGCATGTCCAAGGAGGTACCCTTCTTGGTATGTCTTCATTTCTTAGGGTATTAATGCAAGGAGTAATACCTCCTTGATTAATGCATACCGGTACTGCATATAATATAATACACTTTAAAGGAATATTCCTATGAATTTTTGTATGTATTTAAATTATACATATATAAGACGGGTGTACTGTAATTAAAATAGATCAACAGCCTTTCTTATAAAATCAATTAAGATTTTGATCTTTTTTGAGCATAAATGTAACAAGACTTGAAGTGGGTGTTTCTCAGATTATGATAATATTATGGACTTCACACTTTCAGTGACCTCTTGGTCAGTCCAATTACATTCATTGGCACTGCACAGTAATGCATAGGGCCTGGACGTGTCAGCCTTCTGATTGTTAATGAAACAAAATCTATCCATGTCCTCGGTGAGAAATGCAACTTTGTGAGCTAAAGAGCGAATCTCGGATGAATACCTTCACTATATGAGGCTCCTCCGTGAATTTAAAATTATACTGCCAAGTTTGTTTGCACACTAAGAAAGAAAATCACAGAAAATCACAAACTTCAAGAGTACTAAAAATGTTATGTTGTCATCTTGCTTTTAATTTATTTACCTTTTTCGGATAAACAAAATTGTAACAATTTGATGTGAAGGCGCCAGATTCAGATAGCGCTACGGCTACTTTGCTGAAGGTAAGCAACCTTAAACTAAGCGACAAACTCTGATTTTTTTTCACAGACAACAATAAGGCATACAACAAAAAGTATCTTCAGCGCATGGAAAATTATTTTCATACTTCAAAAAATGAAATCGTAACATTTTATTAACTAAATCACACACATCGGATACAAATCTGGTAGAAAACCTTCTTGGTCTACATGGTTAGTGTGTAAGGTATCAAATGATCAAAACTTCTCTACCAGACTGACCTTGAGGTCACTGAAGTCACATATAATAATGAGCATACTGTATAAGCTCTGCTCTTGAGGCATAACATCCACAAAGCATTTTACATAAATTCACACATTAGTAACCTACCTGCATGTACAGTAGATCCGTTGCAAGTACCCAAAACTATTTCAGGGTGATGCTCTTAGCCTAAGTGCAGCAAATAATACCACAACATCTCAACTGCTCTAATGTTGAGCACTTGACAAAAGGAGCAGCAGGTTCCTAGTCATCTTGGTATTCGTCGACCCAGCATCACACCCTGGCCTACCAACTAACAGGCAGACACTCTACCACAGGGCCAACCAGTCAGCTCCTAAACTGTCAATTGTCTTCAATTATTCCCACAAAGACTGATCATAAGAAATGAACTGTTCTTTCAAGGAAATATCACAAAAAGTGTAATCAACAAGGCCATCCTTAACATAATGTTTATTCTTTATTTGCTGAAACAGACCTTGCTCAAAAAAAGTTGGTGTCGGTAGATAGGCACAATTTCTGTTTTATTCAAATGAAAGATTTTCTGCATAGGCCTACTTTTCGCACTAGAAAAAAAAATATATATATTTAAGACCAAAGGAAAACGATATTTGAGTAAGTACAGTAGGTATTTTGTTGGATTCGCAGGGCACAGCAAATAAAGAATTTTTAAAGCAGGCCCAACAGTATTATAACTTTCCTTAAACTAATCTCTATCCTATTTGTAAATTCCATCATGCTGTCTGTTTTGTGGCTTTGCACATTATATAACTTACCTGTCAAATGGTTTGTTTGCAAAGCAGATTACACACTGCAGAAACAAACAAAAACTAAGCTGCAATAATTCATATAAGTACCTGAAAATGCTTTGGAAAAATTAAGGATTAGTTAAGGGGTCAAGCAAGTACATTTTCAATTAAAGAGGACTTCAAAGAATTAGCTCAGGGGTCAAGCAAGTACATCTTCAATTAAAGAGGACTTAAAAGGATTAGCTCAGGGGTCAAGCAAGTACATCTTCAATTAAAGAGGACTTCAAAGGATTAGCTCAGGGGTCAAGCAAGTACATCTTCAATTAAAGAGGACTTCAAAGGATTAGCTCAGGGGTCAAGCAAGTACATCTTCAATGAAAGAGGACTTCAAAGGATTACAGTAGCTCAGGGGTCAAGCAAGTACATCTTCAATTAAAGAGGACTTCAAAGGATTAGCTCAGGGGTCAAGAGAGTACATCTTCAATGAAAGAGGACTTTAAAGGATTAGCTCAGGGGTCAAGCAAGTATATCTTCAATGAAAGAGGACTTTTAAAGGATTAGTTTAGGGGTCATGCCAGTACATCTTCAATGAAAGAGGACTTCAAAGGATTAGTTCAGTGGTCGAGCAAGTACATCTTCAATTAAAGGATTAGTTCGGGGTCAAGCAAGTATATCTTCAATGAAAGAGGACTTCAAAGGATTACTTTAGGGGTCAAGCAAGTACATCTTCAATGAAAGAGGACTTCAAAGGATTACAGTAGTTCAGGGGTCAAGCAAGTATATCTTCAATGAAAGAGGACTTTTAAAGGATTAGTTCAGGGGTCATGCCAGTATATCTTCAATGAAAGAGGACTTCAAGTTAAACAAAATAGTTAAGAAAGCATTCAAAAAAATTATTCCGCTAATGAAATATCTAAGTTTAAAGTTTGGTATTATTTGTGTAGAAATAACTGAAATCAGACTACAGTAGTCATAGCCTCAGATTCCTCAGCCTTTGTCCTGCAATTTTGTGGCTTATAAACCAAGGTCAAAAAAAGTAGAAAAACTGAATCTAGGAAGGGTATTTATACATGTAATATACTGTACCACCTGAAGGATGTTTGAGGGAAAATAATTCAAATAGTGAAAAAATTAAATAAACCATCTTTAAAATACAAAATATTGTTAAGAATGTGAGGATGAAGATACCAACTTTCCAGGGTAGACTTACTACACAAGTCATTTCTATACAGATAAGACAATCTTTAAACTTGAATATCTCCTTCACAGAATAAAAGTTTTGACAGCTTTCTTCACCATTTTTTCAAATATTTTTTGAAGTCCTCTTCCATATAAGATAGACTTGCTTGATCCCTGAACTAATCCTTTAATGGTATATGGACAGGTAGTAACCACTTTGCATAAGTTGACACAAATGCCTGTCATAAAGACTCACCACAAACAATTTCTTACAAAATTGATCCCAAAATGTGAAAAATGTGGCTTATTTTTAGGTCTCCAAATGTATGCTCATTATGTATTGTTTTTTTTTGTGACGTACTGTACATGTAAGGGTAGGACAGTACAACACTAACGATATGTGAAAGTTACAGTGTACCATACAGTAATACTTACAGCCTAACGTAACAAGTGGAGTTCACCAATCAAAAAGAAATAATGGATCAAAACATGAGTCAATATTTCCTCTTTATCCACAAAAAAATGTCACAAAATAATTAGCATATCGCTAATTAAGCGATAATCCGATATCTGATGAAATGAAACTGATTATTTGAAGTAGCCTACGTCAATGTGACACAGTCAAAGTTATGCATTGTAGGCCTCGCTGTGGCCTTATTCTTACGTCACATGCCTTTTTTTAATAGTGCCATTTCTTGGGGCTTAATTTTTCCCTTTTTTAGGAATATCTCAGAAACCATTGGAAAGTTTTGATAGATATATGTTAATGAATTGTTCAGAATATTAAAAGGAACATATTTATGGCAAAATCTCTACCTGTCCATATACCTTAAATAACCAGATAGGCTATATATTCTGTACGTTTATCTGTATGTTTAACTGTCTACCTACTGTGGTGTAGCGGTTATCATACATACAGACCACGAAGTCCTGGGTTCAAGCCTGGGTTGGGTAGACACGCCAGTGCACCACAACTAGTTATCAAAGGCCGTGGACATTGACTTGGTTGTCGATGTTGTGTCTGTCCATACATCGTACTTGTGTTCTCGTCAGGGTCGTATTAGGCGTTTCGTGATAGCATTGTTACTATCATAAGCGAATACGCAGGCAACCAACCCATCATTGTAATTGTGTGTTCACTCATCGTCGTCGTGTATGTTTAATTGTAATTACCTCCGCCAACAAAGTTGGACAGGGGTTACGTTTTCGCCTCTGCTTGTTTGTTTGCTTGTTTGTTTGTTTGTCTGTCATCAAGATATCTCAAGAACTGATGATTGGATTTGGATTAAATTTGGTGTATGGTTTTGTTATTGCTTGAGGAAGATGTTTTTCAAATTTAAGACAGTTTGGAACAGGGGAAGGGTGCAAATGGGAGGGAATGCAAATGGGAGGGGTTGCAAATGAAAGGGGGGTGCAAATGAAAGAAGTGCAAATGGGAGGGGTACAAATGGGAGGGGTGCAAATGAGAGGGGTGCAAATGGGAGGGGGTGCAATGGGTGCAAATGGGAGGGGTAAAATGGGAGGGGTGCAAATGGGAGGGGTGCAAATGGCAGGGGTACAAATGGGAGGGGGTGCAACTGGGAGGGGTGCAAATGGGAGGGGTGCAAATGGGGTGTATGTTTTTGTCTGTTTGCCTGTCATCAAGATATATTAAGAACTGATGCTTGGATTTGGATTAAATTTGGTGTGTGGTTTTGTTACTGCTTAAGAAAGAAGTGCTTAAAATTTGAGACATATTGGAATACGGGAAGGGTGAAAATGGAGGGGGAGCATTTTAAGGTGAGTTTGTCTGTCATCAAGATATCTCAAGAACTGATGATTGGATTTTGATTAAATTTGGTCTGTGGTTTTGTTACTGTTTTAGAAAGAAGTGTTTAAAATTTTGGGACTAATTGGAACAGGGGAAGGGCAGAAATTGAGGGGTGGGGATGTTTTAGCATGAGATTTGTAAAGACTAAGTTGTCAAGACTAAGTTAAAACTTTCCAATGGAATGTGCTGAATCATAACTTTGCTCTGAATGATAATCCAAACAATACATTTTCTGGACTCAAAGAGACATACACCAAGTGTTCTCTGGAATCAAAGAAAATGAAACAATTGGATTTTGCAATGAATGGCAAATGATGGAATGTGAATCCTGGCTGAATAGAGCTCAAACAATGATGCTCCGTTGAATAAAACTGAAAACAATGGTATAATAGTTTTGGAAGAAATCCAGTCAGAAGATAATCTTCAAGTGTTCAGGTTGCAAAATGATCATTACAGATCAAAACTTGGGGATGAATTTTGGTAGGCCTAGGATTTCTGAGTTAGATTATATTGAGTATGGGGATCAAATGAAGTTATTCTAGGCATGTTGGAATTGCAACAGCGCAGAAGTACAGTATGCGCTCCAGATAGTGCTAATATTCTAGTTCTGTATGTTATATTCTGTATGTTTATTAATGCAGTATGAACTTGTTTTAGTCTACCAATACAGTAAGTACACTTACCGATACAAGCGAGAAGATCTGAAGCTGCTAACCATGAGAGGATCCTGCGAGGTCTTACATCATTCACTGCATCTGTTCTTGATCTATGAGTTCGCCTTTTAGGCATCAAAGTAAATCCAGCTCCCATGGTGCTCAATGTGGCACTCAGAAAAAGTGTGATGCAAAACATATAGCCAAACATAATAATCTTCCTTACATTAAAAGACGATGACTGTAAGATTTGAAAGGTGATGTTCGATGGTGTTACATTTTTTCCATCAAGGTTGCGGAAAACACAACACATGAGATCTAATGATGGGGATGCCATTTTGT
This sequence comes from Chiridota heheva, assembly GCA_020152595.1. Classification (NCBI taxonomy): domain Eukaryota; kingdom Metazoa; phylum Echinodermata; class Holothuroidea; order Apodida; family Chiridotidae; genus Chiridota; species Chiridota heheva. The sequence continues at coordinate 467,541 of JAIGNY010002020.1, forward strand.
TATGTCAAGTCTTTTCACTTAAAAGTTCTACCTGCACTGCAGAATGTCAGTTTTTCAGGAATTGTACTCTTTAACAATGTGATCATTCAGCCCTAAACAACTATCACTCTGAGCAATTCTTGACAGGAAGCTACTGTATATCTGACACCTGTAGGGGTAAAGAAAAAAAAAGGAAGGAAGTTTGGCTAAATCAGAATTGCATGCAAATATTCATGTAACATAAGGGCTTCAACATGACGTGTCCTTCTCCTTAAAAAGTTTGTTCCAGCAAATCATAACCACAAACATACTGTAGCAAATAGTGAGACCACTTTATCTTAATTAAAATAATCACACAATAAGGACTTCATCCATTGCTAATATGATACTCAGCACCAACTTCCACAACTAAGGTTTTCATAATAAAGAAAATAAAGAAAAAATCTGACCCGACCTGGCTATTTATCAGGTCGGGTCTGACTGTTTGAAACTTTAGGGAGCAGAACAACTAATGAAAATGTAATTCACAGCTACAACAATTTTCAAAATATACGGTTTCTTTGTTTTCCTATAAATGGTTCGAACCATGGATGTCAATCCTGGGAGGGACAGGGAATATGTCCCTCCCACTTTTTGAGATGAGAGACACAATATCAAGAGTGCCCCCACTTTTTGCAAATTCCAATGTCTTCTGTACTTGATAATTTTATGTCAATATATCATGCCATATGTGACAAAATAGCAGGGTTCAGTCTGTCAACTAGGCTATACAGAAACCCAAAATTTGACATCATTGACGATATCTGTAAAAAAATTGTGAAGTCATCACACCTCCTTACTTTGGTGTTCTGCCGCACAGGCCCATAGCCAGGGGTAGGGGAGGAAGGGGGTAATGGGGGCGGTCTCTCCCACAGAAAAATAATTAATGAAAATTCCCATACAAAAAAAAAAGACCAACCTTTTCAAATGAGTAGTCTTTGACAGTGGTGTTATCATTTTGAATATAATTTTACATTTTTATTTAGCTGATATATAGGGCAATCGAATACAATATTAGATGTCTACCAAATTGTAAAGCTTTTTTACATACTGTAGCTGGACACTATTGGTCCTTGGGCCAAATGCGCAAAGCGTATGCAGCTGGCACATCTGCCCCTTCCCCCCCAAACAAATAAAAAAACTTTTCCTAAATCTTGATCTATTTAGCACCATGAAGGGATAAAGTTTTTTAAGATTAATATTTTGGTCGCCATTTTCTTAGTCACCGCACGTTTGTGATTAATTATTCAATGTCCGCAAATAAGTGCAAATAAGTTTTAGAATGTTCCACTAAACTGCAAGTTGAATTTTTGCTGACAACATTCTTTTTGTTCATATACTTTTGTTTAATAGTTTTGGTAAAAAAACTGAGCGAAAACAAATAAATAAAACATCAGAAATATTTAGATTATATAATTGTACTTTATAAGAATTATCTTAATTTTCCCCTCAAATAATCTAAAACATATAACCCCTGCTAAAATGTTATAGCTGCAGTGTTTTGAACTTTGACCGTACTTTGGAGAGCTCAACAGACAATTTTTACGGAAAGAAAAGTAGCCCAAAATACTTCAATAAAAGTAACAGTAAGTTAAAAACAGTTTTTGAAGACATGGATGGGCTTCAAACATTGATTCTAGTCTTTGTGCGAAAAAAGGTAAAATGGTTTGGTTTTCATAAAGATCTTATAACTGAGATTTTCCTATACTTTTTACACCTGGCTTAAATTAGTACAGGAGGGAATAGGATTTTGTAGTACTCTCAGTCCCACGGTACTACAGGAAGAGGGGGAGTACTAGTACAGCTCATGGGCACAAGCTCAAGGTGATTCCTAGAATGGAGTATGTAAAAAAGCCATACCCTACGCTAGAATAAAGGATAAGCTGAGAGTAGACAGGAAAATCTCTGCTGATTTTTCTGTACACATTTCTCTAAATCTCATTTTTTTGGGGTATAACTCTGGTTTTACTATATTATCTTTGAATACAGAATATAGATTACCTTGTAAGTTGTAGCTAGAATGTTCTTTAACCTGGACCAGTGGTAGGCTGGTGAAAAAAGCAAGTTTTTTTTTTATATATAGGAAATTCACTCAAATCCGTTTAACTGCATGAGAATCGCGTAATCAGACTAACATTGCAGTCTACAAAGCGAAAAATATGTGCAGGCCGCAGGCTAGTACAAATCTTCATACTCCAACTCATTTGCTCTGATTTAGAGTATGAACGATTACATACATAAAATGTTTACACGCTTAAGCAAAGTCAATGGGCTTCAACGTGTTTAAAAAAAAAAATTGCCCAGGAAATCTGGGTAACTTGATTTTCGGTATGAAGACTTCCATATTTTAACATGAAAATTAGCACACGGAAACTTGAATTGGTTTTACACCTTGCAAATATCATAATAACTCAATTGCTTTCCAAAAAGAATATACATTTTGTGCGAGCATCTTGACAAAAATGAGATATGCATGTAAGCATTTTTCCCAACCAATAAGAAGATAGGACACTTGCGTAAGGAAATGATTGACATAATTTGAGTGCGTATCTGCATCGCCTGTGTAACCTTGAGCGTATGAACCCATCGATATGCATCCTACATGTATGTTACTTATGTTGGCGAATACAATTTGTATGTATTAATAATATTAACAAAAGAACAAGGGCGTTGAGGTAGTTATAATTTGAATAATCATAATAGTGCGCAAGAACACAATTGTCTTGTCTTGTAACGAATGGGCAGTGTGATTTTGTTGTTGTATCTGCGCCTATTTTGGCCCCTCCTTTTTCAAGTTATACGCAAGCGTTTACATCATTAGTTGCAATGTTAACCTTGTGTGCATAAGACTGAATTTCTTTTAAAAGATCACCTATTTTTACCTTTTTACAAGGAATTCGGGAAATCTACCAAAACGTAAGTTGAAAAAAGTTGTTCAGCTTTATGTCTGTATGCTTACATTAGGCAAAAGTTAAGGGCATCAGGTGTTAATTTTCATGCTCTTTTGTGACCACTGTACTGTAGAAGAGGTTGTGTATTAGCGATCGTTACTAGCCGCAGGCGTGAGACTCGGACAATATTGTAGTGTAATTTTGAAAAATTGTGATGGACAAAAAATTGGTGGATAGCCTCTGGAAAAATTATCTTTTTTCAAACTTCATTGACTGTAGGCTACAAGATTTGTGTACAGACTACAGTGCATGTAATTTCATGTCACGTCTTTAGTCTTCTTTGGTAGGCCCAACGCTATATATCTTTTGTACACTGCTTACAACAGTACAATGTGAAAATAATTGGTGGATATTATTAGGCCCTACTAATGTTAACGTAGTCTGTGGAAAAATGGTCCACTTGAAACTTTAGTGACTGGCTGGATGTGAACTTTGAAATTGAAAAAAGAATAAGTGAAATCACATCCGACTTTGTGAAAAAAGATTTTAGTTGCAACACGTCGCAATGCTATTCATTACCTGCAACATGCAGCAAATTACCTGCAATTAACACATTAATGTGGTATGATCACGTCTAGTACAGCTCCACATACCCAAATAAAGCATCTCTAAATCTACCGATTTGGGTAAGTGCCCATGTCCATTGAAAAGGTGCTGCCATGCCACACACTTAACAAAAGTCAATGGGATTTAAGCTGTTTCCAAAATAGTTCCCAGATTTGTTTGAAAGCCTTTATTTTTGCTATCAAAATCAACCCCCTTCTCACTAAAAAACTAAACACACTTACTTTAGTTTGTTTCCACTTGCAGTTGTAAAATTTGGAGAGAAACAACAATGTTAATAAATGGTCATAATTAAAAGGAAAGAAAAAAAAAAGCAACAATTTTTTGTCATTTACTTTTAAAATTGTGAAATGCTCTTAGGCCTACCACAATACATGTAATACCGGCGCATGTGTATGCACATATAAAATGTATTACTCTTCGCTACGCAATTAGCGTTCACAATATTCTTACCCTCGTGGCGCTTACACCCGTGAAAAATGCCTATGAAAGTTCCTCACCCGTGTTGCTCTTTCTTTAACTTGTGAACATTCTAACAAAGCTCAGCATAGAAAATTCAGTTCTATGCAGAAATTTCAGTTTAACTTAGACCACAGAACTAAAACTTCCAGAAAATCAAGTTTTTTTTTTATACATTTTTAAAATTCCTAGGAATAAGTTTTACTCGGTAATATTATCATTCGATTCGGATATATCTGCTTAATACCGAGGACTAAGTTTTTAATGTTTACAAGGAAAGAAGAGAAGTTGGTAGCCATTAAAAGTAAAAAAAAGTTTGTTGTTTTGGTGATGTTGCATCATTTGCAACAGCATTGTTTGTAGCGTTAGGCTCACCTCCGAGATCATGTCACATGACATGAGTAATTTGTAAATAGCAGTAGGCCTAGGTCTACACTGTACACGTTTACTTTACAATTTATTGTTCACTCTTTCTCACCTCAATTTGAGGTATACAGAGTCTATCTTGTACAAAATACTATTTTAGTATACGCATGCAAATACAGATAACAAAGCACAACAGTAACCAGAATAAAAGTAAAAAGTTAATGAAGTATGATGACGCCAGCCACCATAGTGTACAGTAGTGTACAGTAACGTTAGCAGCCCACAGCTACCGGGGTGCAGATCAAGTCAAATTTTAACGCAATGTATTCAAAGTGAAATAAAAATAAACAAAGCTGTGTGGACAGTGGTATTTAGTTTTTCTCGCTAAAAGAAGACATTTAAAACAAGTGCAATATTAAAAAAATTCACAACACTTACCTCAGCCTCTGTTATTCCGCATCCGATTGTCATGTCAGAGAGCGAGAGTACATAACTACTAGCTCAGTGCGTGATACTATTTTGTTCGTCGCCCACGTTAGTTCCAAGTGAGGGCAGTAGATATGTCGGTACAATGTCTTCTTTTAGCGAGAAAAACTAAATATCACTGTCCACACATTGTTTATTTTTATTTCACCTAGAATACATTGCGTTAGAATTGGACTTAATCTGCAACCCAGTAGCTAGCTAACGTCGTATGTACACCGTTAGTTTAACCTTAACTGACCGAAGTAAACGCTGACAAATATGTGCAATAATTTTAGTATTATTTAGGAACAAGAATAAGTTGCTTATCAAATTTTGTTTTAATCAGACATGTATGTAGCGATTGATTGCTTTCAAAAAGCGTCGCCGGGGTAATCATGGGTCATATTGTGTTGCCTAGCCTAGTCAGATAACATATGACTGTGTAGCCATATGCATCGGCTGTACCAGTATTGCAAGTAGTGTAGGGCATACTGAGAGATGTCTATTTCACTATGCCTAGCCAGGCTACAGTAACGTTAGTGTAAGTTGTAACTTAGGCCTACATTGTGTGAAACCACTTCGCTAGGAACACCTGTGGTTAGGGATATGTGGTCCGTCATGATAAAAAGGCCATGCTTGAGACGCAGCATTACAATTGTTAACTAGGGTGGGGTGAGAATGAGACCAATATAGGCATAGGTCTCATTAGTTTTATAATTGGTTATTAACAAAACACCCATCAAACAAAGTCTAAACAGACTGACCAACTGGCAGATAGGTGTGTACAAAACAAAGTAAAAGTAAGTTAAGTGCCAACTTGTTTAGATAGGTAGAGATACAGTGGATCAAATTGCATGACTTGTCTTTTTCCTGAAAAATTTGTTTTAGCAAATCATAACCACAAACTTACTGTAGCAAATAGTGAGACCACTTTATCTTAATTAAAACAACCACGTAATAAGGACTTCATCCATTACTATAATGATACTCAGCACCAACTTCCACAACAACTAAGCTTTTTAGAATAAAGAAAATAAAGAGGAAAAATCTGACCCGACCTGGTTATTTATCAAGTCGGGTCTGACTGTTTGAAACTTTAAGAAGCAGAACAACTTTCTAATGCTCACTTATTACTTTTATTTCTATTTTAACTTTAAAAAGTTAAGTTTTTAATTATATTCACATTTTTCTGTTCAACGTCATTTACCAACAATTGCAAGCCCTAAATTAATAAAGTTTAACTTAAAAAATAATCATAAAACACTTTGGAATAGAAAAGACCTATATGTTGTATTGCAGCTTGCATTTTGTATTCTATGTGTATTACTTATTAAAGTTGCTTTCAATTTGTTTGCAAAAGTTTCTCAAGCTCTTAAGTTGGGAAGATAAAAAGCTCCACTTGAAAATTTTGCTTCATGCAATTCCTCTTCTCATTTATAGGCAAACTTTAGTTCTGCTCTCATTTGTTTTTGCTTTGGTATCCAAAGAACAAATTATTACAGTGCAATAGTATTCCAACTTTTATGTTGTATGATTGTTAAAAATCACTGACTGTACTACAGAGTACAAAAAAATTTTTGCAATGTAAATTAATTTTGTACCAGATATTAGTGAGTTGAATACCTGTATATCATTTTGTAGTACACAATGCCCTGCCCAAATGCTTTCAGACTCCAGGCACATGTATAATGATTTTTCTTGGATGTGGAATGTACTATTATCAGGTTATGAGGATATGACATGGTAATTTTAGTGTATCCTTTTTAAACATAAAATTTGTCTGCCTAACCAAAAAAGACAAACCCTAAGTGAAAATTCAACATCAAAACCAGCAGACCAGGCTTTTATTTGCAGTAAACAGACATAAAAAAATCACACTGTCTCTTACTAAGTTTAATTCAGTTAAATATAGGCCACAATTTACAACCATGGGATCCATAGTTATTAGACTGCATAGGAAGAATCTCCAATTTCTGTTTCTTTCTTAAAAACTGATATTGTGAAATAATAAGATATTGTGGTTTATCTTTACCTACATCAACATCACTTCACAAAGTTTGCAGATTTCAGCTACCTGCAGGTAGTGTTAAGTGGAGGACTTATAACAGTACATTCATCCACAGAAGATGTCTCATAACAAACTGTCAGGAATGTTTGTAAAGTTGATTACCAGTTGTTAAAGTTAAATTTATACAGGTGATCATTGCAGAAAATCCAAATTGTGATGTCAAAGCTTGTAAAGTTTTTACCTCCACAATGAAGTCCCAATTCCTCTATCATAAATGTACATGAACATTTATAGAATGATTCTTAGAGGTAAATGGCAGAATAATATGTGTTGATCTGTTTAAAAAAAAGCTGAATTTACACACCATTTCATGTAACCTGTACCAGATATTTAAGTCAATTGATGTATATTTCCTGTATTAATTACAAATTATTCTTTCTTTACCTAGACACACAATTGAATTATTTAAGTGTTTAATGTGTTCCCTTCAACACCAGAAAGTTAATAGCTTTGAGATGGGCATGGCAAACTACCAATTCATTGAGTTGCATCATATAATCTGATAATAAGAGTTAATAGCTTTTCCTGACAAAATAAACCCAACTAACAATGATTGCATGTGTCATAGA